>OZ010587.1:54869653-55027153 GCA_963932145.1 Acanthosepion lycidas | reverse complement strand
ATGTAGGAAATCCGATCCCATATATAAACGAACACACACCCACACACACACACAAAAACTAACCTGGGTTTTATAATAAGTATAACTCGATAATTCGATATTAATAAGTATAACACGATATGAGTTGTCCCCCTTTCATTAATGCCTCTTAATCGTGTTTTCAAATTGATTTCGTGCAAAAACAATTGTGTTTTTCCAATTTTGGGCGCTGTCGGAACCACCGCAAGGTAATTTTACGTAGTCCTGGGAAGTTTTGTTGAAATCGGTTGAAAAATGTAGGAAATCCGATCCAATATATAAACGTACAGACACACACACACACAATCTACGTTTTATAATAAGTAAGATAACTCCAAAACGGTAGATTTTATCAAAATTTCTTTGTTATTTTCGAATGAAGCATATACATTTTATACCTAAATATAACTATTCGGTAAAGTTTTATTACATACTTAGCGCGGGGCTTAAAAAGCAAATTATCCAAATTTTCTTTTCAACACTCCCTCGTAATTATCATTTCTCATCAGTAGTTTTTATTACAATAAAAACATTTCTTTATTCATTCCATGCGGAAGCTTTACAAACAGATTAATCCTTTGCATAAGTTTCTCATATCCAATCAGAATAACAGTTCTTATTATGGAAGAAAGTTGGGCTGAAATAAATAATTTGAAAAGAATGAACGTAAATATTGATTTTTTTTTTTTCAAATAATGCTTATTATTCGGAGTTTATTTTCATAATTAAAACTTATTTTAAAGATAAAATTTATTTCTTTTTCTTTCTTCAAACCAAATTCTTTCGCCGATGCATTCTTTTTCATGCTCTCTCCTCTTGTATTTTTTTTTTTTTTTTTTTTTTTTTAATATTATTTTTGGGTGGTACTGGAGCCCCGCTTAAATTTAATCATTGATTCTAATTCCAAACATCTTTAACTTTCAATCTATCCTTCTCGTTATTTTTTTTTTTTCTCACTCTCTCTTCCTTTTGCCTTTTCTTTTTCCTTTCACTTGTTCTCCTACTTTTGTTTTCCCCGGCTTCCTTTTTTTACCTATGCTTTCAACCTCTTCGTTTTTTATTTCCCTGTTTCTTTCGCTTTATTTAACACCCTCTCTCTCTCTCTCCCTCTCTCCCTCTCTTGGCTTTTCTTAATCTTTCCTCTTCTGTCTTGTTCACCTCTATCACTTCCTTCCACTCCCCTCCGCTATTTTTTCTCTCATCTAAGCATTACCATCATGCAGTATTAACGAAATGAAACAGCTTACGTTTTAACTTTTAACTATTAGGTTGGCGCAAAAATAATGACGTAATAATGTCGTTTTTTGACGTATTTTTTAACGTCAAAAACGACATTATTACGTCATTATTTTTGCACCAGCCTAATATAATTATATTCTTACTTTTTAACTAACTTACTTTCGCCGAAATTAAAAAATTTCTTCTTCTTCTTCCTCATCTTCTTCTTCTTCTTCTTCTTCTTCTTCTTCTTATTATTATTATTATTATTATTATTATTATTATTATCAAATTTGCTACCATTTCTCGTGGCTTTTTCTTTATTTAATGCTGATTGTTTTCTTATATTTGGGAAATTTAGGTGAGTGTCGAGTCGACGCTCTGCAGCTTGAAGTAAGTAAAAATGATATTTAATTAAAGGCGATTTAAATACATTTTTCTGTTTGTTTTTAATGATGCTGCTTTTTTTTCATTAACAAATGGATCCCATACAAATTTAAGCAAACTAAAACTATAGACTAATGTAACTTTCATTAATACAGATTCCGTATTTCCTAAGGGCTCCCACATTAAGTTCTCGCCCAAACCAATTTCTTATAATCTGACCAACATTAGAATCGGGGAGACGGAGAATAATTCTCTCTGTGATGATGTCGATAAGTTTTCAGCATCCCGCTGAATATATATATATATATATATATATATATATATATATATATATATATATATATATATATATATATATGCGCAAATACTTCTTCGAATTCTTCGAATTCTCGATTGATCATATCTGCACAGTTTTGTTTATCCGAAATGAATCAAAGCAATTTCTAAAGAAGTGATGGATTTTTTTATTTATTAATCCGAAAGGCTTTATCACTTTAAACGTTATTTTAATGTATCTTCCATACTTGAGTAGACGCTCTGTTTATTTATTAAAGACTATATTTATTTTCATCTACCGGCCTGAATATTCGAGAAATCTTATTAAAGCAAAATAGACACTCTCCGATAGGGTTCGAACCTGCGCCCCACTTTGCAGGAGAAAAAGGGGTCTTGATATATATATATATATATATATATATATATATATGAAATGAAAAAATTTTTTTTTTCATTTTAAAGGGCTGTGGTGAAATAATTTATTACATGGAACCTTAAAGTGGTCTGTTTTTTTTTACAATATATATATATATATATATATATATATATATATATATATTAAAAAAAAAAACAGACCTCTTTAAGGTTCCATGTAATAAATTATATCACCACAGCCCTTTAAAATGAAAAAAAATTTTTTTTTTTCATTTCAACCTTTGAAAGTAAAGTCTGATCATCTAGAGCCCTTTAAAAGGGTTGTGGTGAAATAATTTATTACATGGAACCTTAAAGTTGTCTGTTTTTAGTCAAATTTATTTGCTCTGAATTTACATTGAGCTTTCTGGATGTCATCCTCCTTGGGTCTATCCATACGGATTACCTAGTTTTGCAAAAACTATATATATATATATATATATATATATATATATATATATCATTCTCGGTTTTAAAATCTCCCAAAAATAAAACATAATTTTCTGAAACTTTTTTTGAGGAATATTAGCTGATTTAAAGTATAATTAATCTGATTTGCAAAAAATATTATTTACTTTAAAAGTTTAAAGTAATGGATCTTTAAAACAAACAGTAGCACGATTAAGCGCTTGTCAACACCTCCTGAATCACTTGACAAGCGATTTATGAAGTAGTGACACTTTTATTATTGTTCTACGGAGACTTTAAAATATAATTTAAGAAAATGACGGGTGAACGTTTTTTTATATAATCTTTAATTACTCAGTAATCTTAAAAATATTGGAAAATGTTCTCCGTAATCTTATTTTAGGAATGTCGAATCTAAATTTACTATAGTTATCGCTCTTATTATCTGATTATGTCTTCTATGGTCAACATACTTTCAAACAGGGCCACGTTACGTATACATAAAAATATTTTTTTTAATATTGGGTGTAAACGATTTTATTGAACTTTTCAATTTTTGATTCGTAAATAGTTTTCACTTAATATCATTATCACCTAACCGGATCAAAATAATGCGGGATTTATGATTTTATAAATTATTATAAAATTTTTAAAAATGAAAACAATTCTTCATTATTCATGAAAATTTTTTTTTTGTTTATTAAGACCTGAATAAATCTTATTTATAAAAGCAATTAAAAGCCTTTCTAATTAAATAATGTCATAGTTTTGTTGCATTTTTTATTTTATGATTTGGAACAGATTTTCAGGTAATAACTAGTAATTTAAAAATATTGATGATTTACAATCTCCAAAAATTCCTGCTTTTAACTAATAAAACAAATTTTAGGATAGAAATTTAAATTCTTAAAATTTCATGAAATTAAGTGGGGGGGGGGTAACATATGTAAAAAAAAGTATTTTTACGAAGATTTCCTAAAAAAGAAAATTTCAGAACTAATTTCATTCATTTGTGAATAAGACCTGAAAGTTTCATTAAAATGCAACAATTATTTGATTTTTGCAAGAATTTCCAAATCAATGTGTTTTTTCACCGGTAAAAAGCGCAAAAACACTAATCGTAAATTAACGTCAACCGCTGACGTAAAAAAATAGAATTTTAACCAAATTTTCGAACGAGCTAGAAAGGATTAGAAAATCAAGAAAGGAATTAAAATATACTTTGATCTTTCCTCTTTATATTAACATAAATATTTTGACGATAAAACTTTGTTTTTTATTAAGTTTGGGGCCTTTTTTCATCATGCGATTCTGTTTTCCAGAGAAAATGTGGAAGTAACTACTGTACCTAAGCATTCTTAATTGCTTATTTTGTTATTTGAAAGCTCTTTCAGAACAGTTAAAATTTGAAATCATTTCACTTCTTCGTACGTTTTCTTTTTAACCCATATTCTTGGTTCTAGCTTATGGAATTCTTCCGGCTTCTTGCTTCCCAGTCAAATTGATCTTCAAAAATTTAAATGCAATCATTATCTTCTGTCTTCTTAATTCCTGTTCTTTCATTGTTTTCTCTCTCCTTAATTGTGTTTTTCTCTCTCCCATACTCTCTCACACTCAGTAACTAATATTTATATTAAAAATATTATATTAATAAATTAATATATTAATTATTATTATATTAATAAATTAATATTTATGCATAGAAAACAGAAAAAATGATTTAATAGAAATAAAAATCATTTATCCATTTTAATGTGTAAAAAAAGTATTCGTACAATACAAAAAATACATAATCTTCATTTAATACTTTGTAAAAAAAAGAATATTCACTTCTATAGCAACCAATCTCTTCTTTTATTTCTCAATTAATGATTTGCAAATTTTAGTTGATATCTTGTTCCATTCTTCTTCGCATATCATCTTCAGATCCGTAATGTTTGTTGGAGCTCACGATTAGATTTGAATTTTTAAATAAAATCACAGATTCTCGATTGGGTTTAAATCTGGAGACTGACTTGGCCATTTCAGGATATTTACATTATTTTCAGCAAGCCATTTCTTCATAGATTTTGCAGCGTGCTTAGGATCATTATCTTGTTGGAAGATGCAATCAAGAAAGTTCAAGATTTTCAACCGAAATCATTAAATTTGCTTGCAAAATATTTTGATGTGATGCAACCTTCATTCTACCATCTATTACTGATATATTGCCAGTACCTTTTGCAGAAAAACATCCCCAAACCAAGATGCTGTCACCACTAAATTTCACTGTTGGAAATGTGTTCTTTCCGCCATACATGATTTCTAGAATTACACCCAAACAACTCAATTTTCGTTTCCTCTGTCCATAATACTCTTTAAAAATACTATTTTTCCTGATCCTTATGTTAACAAACGAATTTCAACCGGTGATCTCTGTGTCTTTCCAATAACAGTGGATTTTTCCGAGGTTATTATGACTTTAGATTGTTCCTATGAAGTTCATTGCTTGTTGTCCGTTTAGTGATACAGATTCCTTATGAAAGCAAATCATCCTGCAACTACTGATAAGTAACCATTGGATTTGGTTTAATTTGACGAAGATCTTGGAGAAATCTTCCGTAGAGCACCTATTCTTCTCTGGTTTTTAACAGTTTTGAGTTTTTTATACCTTGCAATTAATCAACTAATGGTAAAATGGAATATTCAGGTTGTCTCAGATTTTCCTGTAACTTTTATCTTCTTTCCAGAGCTTAACACTCAGTTCTTTTTTGCGAATTTGTCAATTCTTTACCTCTTGCCATGATGAAAACCTTCTTGAACGAATATCAATTACAGAATGTTCTATTTGTATTTTTTAGGTTAAAAATAGCTATTGATAACATTATTGGAATATTCTAGAATATTCCACTTGAATAATCTAGAGGATTAAAGCAATTTAAAAGTTTTAAAATCTAAAATTTGCATTGTACGAATACTTTTTTACCCATTAAAATGGGTAAATCGGATTTATTTCTATTAAATCAATTTTTTTCTATTTTCTATGAATATTTAGTTATTATGCATCAGTAAATTATATGAAAAATATGTTTATTCATTAGTTGAAAATACAATAAGTTATAAATTTGTATGTGTACAAATGTCTGTTTCCCTCATTGTATATATATATATATATATATATATATATATATATATATATATATATATATAGTTAACTTACGAAAAACTTGGTAATGCGTATTCCATTTTTTCTTCTTCTTATCGTTTCCCCTTTTGGAAGTGATGTCCGATGATCCAACGTCCTTTAAAAGGTCTCTGGTGAAATAAACTATTACAATGGAGCCTTAAAGTGGTCTGTTTTTCTTTAATATATATATATATATATATATATATATATATATATATATATATATATATATATATAAAATAATTACAAAAATACTAAGGAACTTTGGATTATTTACCAAACCAGTTTCTTTCCTATTTTCTACAATATTTTCACACATATTGGCTCCCGAATTAAGGTCGAGCACTCTAAACCTTTATTTATTTTTAAAAACAACTTCTTTAAAAATATGGAAAAAGTTAATTTCGGGATTTCTCTGAAAAACATTCCACATACAAACAAACGGAATTATTTCGTTAAACTTTTGCAAAAAACAGAGGAATTAATCAGAAGGATGAGATGGAAGGCATACTTCTACTTTCGTGGGAATAACTCAACCGATAAAGAACGCGAAGTTTACGGCTTTAAAAGTAAAAGAGTCGCACCATTCAACAAACAACTATACGAATTTGAAAAAGACCTACTCAACCTTATCAACAACATCTCCTTTCAAAATAAGAAAAACCACTTCCAAAAACAGCTAGACCAAATAGTTAAAAGCATTAATGATTGTGACAAAATATTAGTTATGTCGGACAAAACCGGCAACTTCTACAAATTGGCTGTTGATGACTACAAAAACTTAATTAAAAAAAACTTAACAAGGACTTATAAAAAAGCTTGCAACAACAACATAAACATGGTTGACAGCATAAACAGAGCAAGTAAAAAAATAACTGATAAATTTAAAATTTGCGATAGAGTAGGCAAACTTGCAGAAAAGGAATGTTACGTAACCCTTAAGGACCATAAGCCTGACTTTCTGGAAAACCCGACCACTAGGATAATTAACCCTACCCGACCCGATATAGGAAAGATCAGCAAAAGGATCCCGGAAAAAATTACTTACCAAATAAAAAAACAACTCAAATTAAAATTATGGATCAATACTAAAGATGTCATCAACTGGTTCAACAATATTGATGATAAAACAAATTGCACCTTACTACAGTTCGATGTCGTGGACTACTACCCATCAATTTCGAAGGATCTTTTTACGACTGCCCTGGACTTTGCTGCTGTATATTCTAACCTGACAAAGGAAGAAACCAACATTATCCTCAGCGCAAAAAAATCCGTCCTCATTCATAATGGGGAGCAATGGATAAAAAACAATAACGACCTGTTTGACATCACAATGGGATCACTAGACTCTGCAGAGTCTTCTGACTTGTTTGGTCTTTTAATATTGTACAACCTAATGGCACACCGCGAGATTGATATCCAGGACATCGGACTGTATAGAGATGACGGGCTCATGGTGGTGAGGAGTTCCACTAGCTTTAAGATAGAGAAGATCCGTAAAATTATGTTTAGTGAATTTAAAAATCTTAACTTAAAGATAACAGTCTCTTCTAAATTGAAAAAGGTAAACTTCCTCGACGTAACCCTAGACTTACCGAGCAACACGTACCAACCCTATAGAAAAACCAAATGCTAACCCCTTATATATACACCCGAAGTCAAACCACCCTCCATCCACAATTAAACATATACCCTCATCAATAGAAAATAGAATTAGCAGTAACTCCGCTAACAAAGTAATATTCCACCAACATAATGACTTCTATAACACTGCCCTAAAAAGTAGTGGTTATAAAAATGCTAACATTAAATATAGGGACAATTGCAATAACCAAAAGAAAAAAAACAGGAAAAGAAACATCATTTGGTATACACCTCCGTTCAACCAAATGGTTAGTATTAAACTAGGACAGAAGTTCTTAGCTCTAATCGATAAACACTTTCCCACCAAAAGTAGGCTTAGGAATATATTCAATAAGAACACACTAAAATTGAGTTATTGCTGCACTGAAAATCTAGAAGGTATAATAAGAAGACACAATAATAATATCCTGAACAAACCCCCTTACCTGAATAGTTTTAATAACTCTACACTTAAATCAGATAATGATAGGGAAAAATTATGCGATTGTAGAAACCCGGTAGACTGCCCATTAGAAAATAAGTGCTGCATCAAATCTGTGGTATACCAATGCACTATATCATCCACGGAGAACCCTAACAATAATATGATATACATTGGGTCCACGAAAAATGCCTTTAAAACCAGATGGAGGCAGCATAAATGCTCCTTCAACAACATAAACTTTAGACATCAGACCTCTCTATCTAAATATTTTTGGCACCTGAAAGAAAAAAATAGGACACCTAAAGTAAAATGGAAAATCATTAACAGGACTAGAACTTGCAAAACTTGGGATGACCCATGCCCTTTGTGCCTCCATGAGAAACTACACATTATTAAGCTTCTAAACAATAAAAACCTATTAAACAACCGGCAAGAATTAACGGTTTTCTGCCGACACAACCGAACTTACGCTCTGAATAACTAGCTAAAAACACGCATACAAAAAAATAAATTTTAAAATCCATAGCCCATATACATAGTTTTAATAACCTACAAAAATTGATAACCCTTTATGAAGTCGTCAAATAACAAACGTTACGGCCTTTTCATATACACAAATCCCTTTCATAAAGAGATATAAAAGAATAAAATAAAAATAAATAAATAAATCTCCGTAGACGCTCAAGCCAGACTATGCGAAAACTTACTCCGTCGTAAATGT
Source organism: Acanthosepion lycidas (assembly GCA_963932145.1). Taxonomy (NCBI): domain Eukaryota; kingdom Metazoa; phylum Mollusca; class Cephalopoda; order Sepiida; family Sepiidae; genus Acanthosepion; species Acanthosepion lycidas. Next base: position 55,018,474 of record OZ010587.1, on the reverse strand, counting down.
AGCCACCCCCACCTTACCGTGACCCGGCATCTATGAAAGTAACTCTATACTGATACAAATTATTAACACCCCACCCCTGCCGATTCTAAACAATCCGCCCTTGATGTTACCATGGAAATTTTTGATTTCAATTCTGACCATACTATTAAAACTCGTAAATTTCAGAAATAAGTCATTCCCAAAAAATTTCGCTTGAAGATGGAACAGAGCCTACTTTAACTCGAGTTAATTCAAATATTATTTTGAAGTTTTCGGCTCTTGTTTTGAAACATGAGACCTCTTATGTAGCGTGTTGGAATCATATTTTTAAATAAATAATTATATATATATATATATATATATATATATATAGGTAAATCTATGTTGATTTTATGGAATGATCGACCACTTGCTAACCAAATTTGAATGATGCTTTAAACTGAACTTACGAAAAAGCTTTTCACTGTTTTGTTACTAAGACGTCTTTATTCGTTCTGACAATTCTCATAAGTCACATAAAAATTAATTTCCTAGGGAGAAAATATTTCTAATCGACAAAGTTAGAACCCGTCGTCTTCGTAATATTTATTTGGTGTCCCGGTTAAATAGCAACTTGGAACAGAATATTCATTTCTGTAAAATTACAAATGAGTAGGTTGGCCTTCAGTGGTTCCCAAGTGGTGTGACACACATCATAGGTATAGCATAAAAGGATAGCAGGTGAGGCAGAATGATTGAAAGACAATCAAAGCTTTAGAAACAGGTTCGAAAAAATCATATGCCAAAAATAAATATGATTTCAGAATTTAAAATATTATTATGGATTACTTGTAACTGTTTGCATGAGTCCCAGTATAAATATTTATAAATGATTATTGACCGATTTATATAAATAATTATTGGCTGATTTTATCATTGTTATTTTTTTTAAAGCAATTCACCCCAAGCAGGACAGGAGTGGCACTAGCACGCAAGGGGTTACAGAAAATTGAGAACAAGATTAAAGATGCGTGTTTAAGGAAAGGATACATCGAATGACGGGGAACAAGATTAAGGTATCAGATGTCGATTGACATTACAATTGACTATTTGAAGATTATAGTTATCGGGAAAGCAAGCAAGGGAGTTCTACAGACTGGAAGTGTAATAGAAGAAACTGTTTGAATAGAAGAGAGGGTTACATTTAACTGTTTCGACAGTGAAAGGGTGGAACCGAGATGCCAGCCGAGTAACTCGCTCATGCAGTCTGGGAACCAGCGAAAGTGGCCCGTCAAAACAGTTTCCGTGAAAATACTTGTAGAAGACACAGAGGGAAACCATGACACGTCTGTGAGAAAGCGATTGTAGACTAGATGCCAGATCAGGACCTATCACATTGCATATTCGTCTCAGGATTTTGTTGAGGACCTCGAGACGTACAGCGGGGGCACAAGACCATATATGACAGCAATATTCCATATTCCATCTTTGCATTATATCAAGTATTAAGAATGTAATAACTAGGGTCCTCAAATTGAAGGAGGGAGTTATCAATGACAATGTTTTAACTTCTAATCTGCAGTTATCTCCCTTTAACTCTCTCTGTTTTTTTTTTTTAATTTTTAAATGTTTATTTCAGCACATAAAATTTGGAGAGGCTCGAGCAATTTTTCATTCCAAAAATGCGGCCCAGAGAAAAATAGTTTTGAAACTACCTAGATTCTAGCTAGTCAAAATCATGGCTCATTCGCAAGAATACTTTTTCAATCACCAAAACTTCTCATTTCTCAAACAACCAAACTTTCTCAGACGTATTTCAGAAACAATGACACTGCAATTTCTCTATGAAATCTTACGCAGCTCAAAGCAGGCCGATTTCTTTAAGGATCAAGCTCTGTTTCAAAAAACACGTAACCTAGTTACCTCCACTTCCTCGCTAAAAAAGACAATACCATGATGAAAATGAAACTCGATTCGAATCAATATAATTTCTGTTTGAAATACACCAGAGAATTTTGCTTACTTGAAATAGTAAATTCAATCCATTAGCTTTCAATTAAAGCTAGAATGAAAGCTTCATGAAAGCTTTTTCTCTTTTTAAAAATTGATTTAAACTTCAAGTATTGCAATTTTTGTGGAGATGCTTAAACCGAATCTTTAAAACCATGAGACCCAGCTTGGAATCTCACCATGGTCGATTTGTGAAGAAGGTTAACAAAGAATATCAGCTTTGTGGAGACGATCCAAATGTTCAGCACCTTTGGTAAATGCCAGAAAACAATTCCATAAGTTGACTTAACCCTAACCTTAACCCTAGCCTTTTGAGCGAAATCGAGTTTGTATGGATTAAAAGCAGAAGAGATGTGACTCCAAGGTTTAACTTTAACACTTCTGAAAGAGATTCCAAATTAACAAGATACGCAATTAAGAATGATTACCTATGCGGATAGTTGCGTATTCGTTAATAATCGGGGATCGTTTCTTGTCATATTGCCACTTTGGAAGCCGTCGATGTGACTAACGATTTGAGCGTACTGGCCTTGTTCAAATTGATAATCTAGTTAAATCATGCGCTCTCTCCCAGAAACTGTAACTAAGGTCTGCTCAGCATAGTTGCAGTATAAACTATAGGTTAGATCAGTGGGTATTGAACAAACGTAGATAATGCCTGAGCGGGCGTCTTCAAGAGCGAGACACCATAACAGACAGGCATGCTGGGATACAAACGGACAGCCATATTGATCTCTTTCAGTTTGAGTGGGGTTTTTTCTCCATCTTGTTTGCTTTGGTTTTTATCGAAGTTCAGCGTCTTTTTTTTTAATTTATTTTGCATCAAATTCAAATTGAAAACGAAAAGACAACCCGACTAAAATTACAAATTCAAATGTACATAAAAACAGAAATCTGTCTGATTTCAGCGACTGACAAGAAAAGCATGAATCATTCGCACCACGAAATGAAACGCGACTGTCTATTTCGACTTTGCTTCTATGTTTTTACTGCTTCAAGTAATGTAAGGGCAAATGAACAAAAAAAAAACTTAAGCCCGTTTTCTCTTCTTTGAAACTGAAAAGACAAAACAAAAAAATGTATAAACGTGTTGTTTCTGCAATTACATTGAAAGTAGAAAAAACAAAATCAGAAAAATAGAAATTGTCCCAAAGCCATCAAGTGTCTCTTTGCTAATTCTTCATGGCATGAATCCCAAAACAATGTCACAGGAAATTTTCAGAATAAAACCATGACGTGAGTAGTTTTGGATTTTAGCGATGTTTTGTTGTTGATAGCATCTGGCTTCAGGCGACAAACGAAGAGGAAAAGTTTTAAACTTGTTAGAAAAATTAAAAAAAGAATCACTAAAAAGACAATAAAACAATACTTTTTACTAGTGAAGACAAACCAACAAAATCAACACTCAAGAACGTATTTGAGCAATTGACGTTATTTTGCGTATACTTATATATATATATATATATATATATATATATATATATATATATATATATATAATTATACTCGTATGTAAAAACCTTAGGTGTTTTGGCTTGTAAATGAACAAATCAATACCCAAGGAAAAATAAGGAATAAAAAAAAGAAAGAACTAAGAACATGTAATTCAGGCGAAAACAATCGTCCAGAATCCAGCGTACCCTGATGATCCGCGTAGGTGAAACCTAGGTAAGTTTACCTGGTCTTGTAGTTCGTAGTTATATATATATATATATATATATATATATATATATGTGTGTGTGTGTGCGTGTGTGTGTGTCTGTGTGTGTGTGTGTATTGAGGTAAGCTTCGTTGAATAGTTTAAAGTTTTGTTTGCTTATTTTCAACAGGATCCTTTCATATTATGCAATGAGCTTTCTGAAGTCGGTATTAAAAAAAGAGAGAGAGGAAATTACCGTGTTGATGCATACTGTTTCATTCCGAGTACTTTCGACATTAATACAATGTCATCCTCAGGATGTGTTTTTAAGACAAAAATGTAGTATTCATTATTTCCAAAGATAAAAATTTCTATGTTCATCTGAAAGTTATAATTAGTTATGTGGAATGAGGATGAGCGGCGATGAGAATCTGTTTGATGCAATCTTTATGCCATATATATGCGTATATTTCGACAGTATATTTTCATTAAGACAGGTTTCGTTAAATAATTTAGACATGTTCAGTCTGCTTATTTTCGATAGGATCCTTTCATATTCGCGGATAAGATTCAACAAAATTTTTAAAATCAACAAAAATCCAACCAACCAACTAGAATTAAATATCAACAAACTAATCACTGCTAACACTGCCGAACAGGACAGTTTAAAATTATCGGGGATTATAGGCCCCGCTACATATATGGCACTTTAAAAATACACAAACATAACTATCATCTCCACCCTATTATATCACAAATACCCACTCCTGTATATCAATCAACAAAAAACATCAATCAATCACACCACATCTCCCTAGTAAATAACGGCATAAAATCAACTCTTAAGGCAATCCAAATTCTAAAAATGAAAAACCTAACAATGGAACCATAGCCTCACTCGATGTCGAAAACCTATTTACTAATGTCCCTGTTCGAGAAACTATTGAGATTATAATAAATAACATATACGATAATCCTCCACTGAAAATTAGGGATAAAGTATTACGAAAACTACTGCTAACCTGCACTACTGAAGTCCCATTCTATGATCATAACTACATATATATACAACGCGATGGTGTCTCCATGGGTTCAGCTCTTGGGCCAACCTTTACCAACTTCTATATGTCCAATTTCGAAAATCACATTTTTAATACTTTTAAAAAACCCTCCATCTACCTTAGATATGTAGACGATATCCTTTTATTAGTCAAAAATAAGGAAGAAATATGTAAACTCCAAAAACAGTTCCAAAACAATTCGATCTTTAAGTTTATGAACTACTGGCCTACATTCCGGTACTCTTAACTATAAAAGCGAATATCCAAATTACTATAAAATAGCTATTATAAAAAACCTAATAAACCGTGAAAAAATTAATTCATCCACCAAACAGATCTTCTACAGCGAACTTAAAAATATAAAATACTTATCAATAATAACTTTCCCAACTATATCGTTAACGAGCACAAAAGATATTCCATCAGAGACCTCTGTAAAAACATATAGGATATTATATCCTTCCAACTAACCCCAAACATATCAACCTTTTATATCGTAACCTGATGCATACTAATTATAAACAAGCCGAAAATATCCTAAAAAAATAATAAAAATTAATATATCCACCACAGACCCTAGTAAAAAAAAATAAAATAAAACTTATATACTACACTAAATCCACTATATTTAATAAAATCATTCGTAATGACTCTTGCCCGGCCATTTGCATGCTGCAGAAAACCAACATCGTTTATAGATTTAAATGTCCTCTGGGAGGCCTCATCTCCAACGGTAAAATAATATCTACGTTGGACATACGACAACAACGCTTTCACGTAAGCTAAGTCTTCACCTGAATAACACGTCCAATATTTCTAAATATTTACAGCATACCTGTCCAGACTCGCAATTCAGAAAAATCCTTAATTAATTAATCCTTGATTAATTTTGAAATTTTGAATCTTTTTATGGATGTGCATTTTTGTTATTTGACGGTAATGGGAGGAAAAATTCTCTTCTGTGTCCTCCTCGGGATGACGGTCATAAGCACGCGGACACGCACACATGCATATATACGTATTGCAGTTCATACAAAACATATGCATATACAAGCAATATAACCCGTCTTTGATTGTGTCTTTCATTACTGGGAATTTTTGCTGTTCAATTGGAGCAGTTTAAGTTTAAAGTCAACCCACCCGAAAATCAATATTAGTAACAACATTTGGGTGCAACTGAAGCACATCCCCAAATGGGGGGGTAACAATTTGAGTGTTGGTGGGTGGCCCTGAAAAGGGAACTGTATGATAATAAATAATATTATTGTAATAATTTAAACTATTTATTTTTATTAAAGTTTTTATGAAAGATATATATCCAAAAACAGATAATAGTAAAATGGTGCTGAGAGTTATAATGGACAGGAAGTAGTGGAGAGCCATTGTCGTCAACAATCTGGACTTAAAACCGACACAGAAGAATTATCTATCAATCAAAATAATTCATCGAAATCGGATGAAAACTGTGGAAACACATAAACAACATCTAATCACACACACACAGATAGACAAACACATTTTGAGAATTATATAGATGAACAGTGTGGCACTGGGCGCAGATATGTACACATGTGCCGTTGAGTGTATACATACGCAATTGGCCGCTGATTTTCGGTGTTGGAATTATGTCCCCAAGTGGTGGATTGGGAGGTTGGTGTCAACTTATAGATCATTCGTTTATTTTATTCACAGAATGATACTTTCTCAAACGCACACATATATGCATGTGTGCAAGTACACATATTTACTATGGCATTATCGCCTTGCTTGGGGTGACTTGATTAAAAACAAAAGATTAAAATTTATAAACATCTTCAACACTCTCTGTGTTCCTCTGGCATCTGATATTGCAAATTGTTGGAATTGCTTCTAATTGTTACAATGCAAAAACGTCTACCTTTAATTTATTGCTATAGAAATCAACAGTAAGTGATGATAAGAATTTTCACGTGTTAAACGACATAAGACCACTGTTTATATCTAAAAACGATTTTATCTCACGTCTTCTCCATAACTATAGCAAAATTTGAAGAATATATATACATTGTGTGATGTATAAATTATCGTCTAAATTACGCAAAAATGAAAGTAACACTGACATTTCATTTTAACAAATGCATCTTTACATTTTAGCAATTGAGCTAATTGTTTTTTTTATATTTTGTATATTATTACATAGTCTTAATAATTACTATCAGCAGAAAATCAATTGTAAAATTATTTAAAAACTCTAAAAACGTTTGGTGGATAATTATAAAGCCATTTTAAAAAGAGCACTGCAAGTTAAAATAATTTAAATCAACAATCGCTTAAAATTTGGTAAATTGTTAACTCACCAGCATTTGCGCATGACAAAATTGACATAAACTATGCCTTTGGGTACAAAATTAAGTGAATTTGAAAAAGATCAAATAATCGCACTCAAAAATGAAAATTTGAGTAGTAGAGAAATTGACGTTAGGATTAAGCGTTTATAAATGGTTAAGAAATTTTGATGAAACAAGGAAGAATATGGAGCCAGGAAAAGACCCAGAAGAAGCAATAAATTTAGTTACAGGGAAGTCAAAGCTATCAAAAAAGGAGCAAGCAATACTGTCACGCCGTGTTCCAAGATTCAAGCAACTATGGAATTGGACGGTTTGGAGAAAACTTAACAAATCATCTGAGTTCAGTTATGACAAGCTTATGAACGCTCCATGTTTGACCGAGCACCATATGTCAGAGCGCTTCAATTGCGCCAAAGCAATGGGAAGGTGTGTCATTTTCCGATGAAAAAAATATAATTTGGACGGTCCGGATGGGTTATCATATTACTGACATGACCTCAGAAAAGAGAATTTGTTTTTTTTTCCAAGCGTGTGCAAGGAATCGGGAGTGTTATGATTTGGACGGCATTCAGATTCAAAGGTAAAACTTCGAATGTTTTCATTGACACAAGACTCGATGCTTTGAGTTATCAGAATTTGTTGTCTACTGCTCTCTTGTCTAATGGAAAAAAAGCGTGGTCAAAATTGGGTGTTTCAGCAAAACAATGCTCCTGTTCACAAAGCCAAGTCCTCTATGGAGTGGTTTCAAGCTGTTGAATCAATGTTATGGATTGGCCCGCCAGATCCACCCGATTTCAATCCTATCGAGAACCTTTGGGAGATAGTAGTTAGACGAGTATAAAAGAATGGGCAGCAATTTAATAAAAAGAGGAACTCAAAAGTGAAATTTTAAAATCCTGGAATTCAATTAACCCAAACGATACTCCAGATTTAATTTATTCTATGAAAAATAGAGAGTTTAAAGTAATAGTCAATCACGGAAAACTAAATATTAATTTCTATAAATTTTTAGTGTTTGTCGCTTTTGTAATAAAAATTTTTTAATGTCATTATAATTATGCACCAATCGTTTTTCTATTAGGTTGGTGCAAAAATGATGACGTAATAATGTCGTTTTTTGACGGATAACGTCAAAAAACGACATTATTACGTCATCATTTTTGCACCAACCTAATAGAAAAACGATTGGTGCATAATTATAATAGTTTTTTTAATAATTTTACAATAACTGATTTTCTACTCAGTAATTTTTTGAAACTTTCAGATTATTAATACTATAATAATATACAAAATATTACAAAATTAGCTCAATTGCTAAAGTTTAAAGATAAAATTCAGCTGTCCTTATAATTATGCACCGCACTGTATATTTACCAAAATTGGACAAAAATATCTTGAAATACTAAAGAGTAAATTTATTCAATAAAATCGCCATTAGATTCAACCACGGCCACCAGGCGACTTAGGAATTTCCTGCAACTCTTATGGACGGTCTCCTTGTTTGTGAATGCCGCCATAATCCTTGTCTTCAGTTGATCTTTGGTGTCACATGGAGTTTTGTTGGTCTCTCATTCAACTACACCATACATATAATAATCAAAGGGGTTTCAGTCTAGGGAGGTAGGTGGCCAGATGTAAGGGGTGATATGGTTGCAGAAATTATCTGACTGGGTTCTTCTGCTTGTGTGGCATGTTAAAGAGTTCTGTTTCCAGTTACGGGATCTTCTGTATTTTTTGGAATGAGTCTATCTAATTCTTTGTTGATTTGCTCTAGAGCAGTGAAAGGGACATTCCGTTTCTTTTTGAATACCGGTTGTGCACCGTCCTTCACCTTGAACTTAGCTTTCATTTTAGTACATTTCCCAAGGCCGCCAGAAAAAAACCTGGGGCAATTGTTTTTTGAGTTCCTTTTTGAGATTCACCAAATTGGACGTTGTACTTTGTATCTTGCGACAAAATGTACTCATTGGGCAATCCCAAAGATTGAATTTTTCTATCCAATCTGTTCCAAATAAGTTATCTGAAGTTTTTAATACGTAGGCTTTGAGCTTTTTGGTAACTCCATTTAGTGTTACTGTAAGTATTACCTCACCTAAAATGTTAATCTTTTCGCCAGTTATGCATTTTGCTGTTTTATCCGTTTTTATTAGGTTGGTGCAAAAATAATATCGTTTTTTGACGTATTTTTTAACGTCAAAAAACGATATTATTTTTGCACCAACCTAATAATAAGGTCGGCTTGTTTAATTTCCGCCAAGTACGCTAGTTAATGGTTGAAAGTTCGGAACCCAAGTCAAGCTGGAATTTAATGGAATTATTGAAAATATCCACAGTTACATATTTCCTTAAATTCCTATCGACAAAATTGTCAGATTGAGCTTGCCTAATTTTATTTTAGGGTTTTCTCGTTCTGTTGGCGTACCATCACCGAGTTAAAAGTATGCCCACTTTTATTGCAATTTTTGCAATATTTTTTGTTCATAACTGCACAGAATTTCATCCAATGCCATTTACCACAATGGTAACATGGTCCGGGCGGTTTCTTTAACCTATTTGGGTTTTGGTTACTGCGGAATTTAGGACATGAGATTTGCCTTTTGTCTTTTTGAGGGGAATAGGAGGTAGACTTGTTTCTGATTTTATTAATCTGAGTTACACATGATTCCTCAATGATGTTTGAGTCACACTTTACAGATATTACTCTTTGACAGTCCTCTGCCACTTTTTGGAGAGTCAATCCTTGCTCGTTCTCAAGCTTGGTCAGTACTCGTCGTCTGACGTCGGCGTCTTCTGCTGATACTAGACCTTGTGCGAAAATTAAGCACTTGAAATCATCGGCAGTCAGTTCGGCTAGGTTAAAATCATTACAGAGCTTGTTTACCGATGCTGCAAATGTTAGAAAATCTTGCTGGTTGTCTTTGACTGTGCTCGGGCATTTCCAACGTTTGTGGAACAAGGTTGTGTTAGGCCCGAATAGTTCCGATAGGAGCTTAATAGTCTCTGAAAAATCCAAGTCAGTGGTTTTCTTGGGTAGTATGAAGTCTACGAACCTACTATGTTCTCTAGTCCCCAGTTTTCTCAATAGTAGACGTACTTTTTTTTACTGGGCCATTGTTCACAGTCTACGTTGAAAATATCTTCGTAGCGCCTGTAAAAGGCCTCGAAAGTTTTGTCGTTCTCTGGTACGTATTCAAAGGTTTCCATTGAATTGTAGATTGTACTCTGGGGGAATATAGTATCTTTTTCAGAGTTTGAGCCTTTTAATGCATTTACGAGTAATTCTTTAAGTTGTTTCTGTTGTAGTTCAGCATTCTGAAGCGTAATTTTTTGGAATTCCATTTGTTGTTTATGTAATTCCAAAAATAGTTGTTGTTGTCTTTCTTCTGATTTTTGTTGCTGATCCAAATTTACTTTTAGCATTTGGGCAATTACTTTTTGAAAATCTTCCATATTTAGGCATACAAATGACAACGATTTTTTGTTGCTTTGAAAACCGTGTACCAAGGAGAGGTACACAAAAAAATCTTGATAGGTTTTTTTTTTCTTTTACAAAAAAAAATATGGACAATTAGTTAAATTAAACTAATTATGTGTTTAGCTTTTTTGCAATTCCGTGGTTCCGTTAATTTTAACGTAATTGTATAAATTTTCACCACACTTATTATGTATTTTTTTTTTATATAGAGGTACAAAAAAGAGAGAAAACTCGCCTCACTGAATTTGAGGGGAGAATAATTTTATGCACGAGATTCAACTCAGTTACATAAAAAAATTTTAGATAGTTTTTTCGAAAATTTGAGTCGTAAGTAGTACTTCGGCTCTTGTGTTGTCAGTTTGTTTTATGAACAAACAGTTTTTTTTGTGTGTGTGGGTGTGTAAGAAATCGTTCTCGTAATGTTATTTGGACAGACTTTAATATTCCGTAGATGTCGAATCGCTAGTTCGTCACTGCTGTTTGGTATCGGAATATTTTTTATATGTAGACGCTGGGTGTTGCGTTTAAATCGCTAATGTAGTAATACCAGCCTTAATTTCTCGTTCAACACTGCTGTGGGAACGCGTGGAGTTTCTGTGCATTTTTCGAGTACTCTGTCGCTATTGATATGGTGAGAACGAAATTCTCGAATCTTTCTGTCGCCACTGATGTGGGACTGGCAAGGTATTGAGGTTTTCGACGTGAATGGGTTTCTCGAATTCTTCGTCGCTATTGATGTGGGACTGGTAAGGTATTGAGGTTTCGGCGTGAATGCGTTTCTCGAATTCTTCGTCGCCACTGATGTGGGCCGAAAGTCGGGACCACGGAAGGAAAACACGGAACACGGATTAGAGGTAAGAAAGATATATTAAACAAAAAGGTTACAAAGATAGTGTAAGTGTAAGCGGAGCTTACTATGTGCTAGTGTCCAATATTGGTAGTCGTACGCGGCTGATACTACTACTCTATCTCTCTCTCTCTCTCTCTTTCCTCCTCTTCTCCTAGAGTGTTATATCGCATACTTTATATAGTCCTGGAAGAGTCCATGTTGTTGGTATGTTACGGTCTCACAAAAATTAGGTTGTTCGGAAATTAATGCCCGTTTTTAAAATGAAGCTTTTGTCATCTAATATATTAGGTTGTTCGGAAATTAATATGTTCTAATATATCATTATAATAGTTGTACAAAAATATATTACATATTCCGAATGATTAAATTATCATCTTTGTCAATTTTATATCAATCTTTCAGAATTTAATTTAAAACATTATATACCTCTCATCTTGAACATAAAAGAAGCGATTCGTTTACTTTTTCCATGAGTTTGGTCATAATACTTTCCATTTAACAAAGCGTAGGGTGAAGGATCCACTTATGAGCGTACAGTACGGTGCTGATTTCCGAAGTTCCTCAGTGGGGATACGACACTTGGAAATCAAGGTGGTGGTAGAGGACTTTCTTCAGTAATTGACAATCGACATGTAGTCGAACAGAACACATGCGAAAGTGCTAGAGGAATTCAGAAAATGGGTTACAACATTTCAACAGTATCGGAAATTCTCAAGAAAATTAGCAAGCTTATGAAACCGGATAAATAGGTTCCACATGAACTCAATGAAATTGAAAAAGTTTGACATTTTGAAGGGTGTTCGATGCTGCATCTGCGAAATTCGAGTGATCCATTTCTTGATCGAATAGTGACATTCTGATTAGAAGTATATCTTTAGTGCCAATCGTAAACGCAGAAATGGATAGATATTTGGAGTTCCTATTTTGACAGGTTGAAACACTGTTTAAATACATTAATTCTAGAATAAAAGTTGTTTCTAAAATCGGATATTATTCTCCGATTTTAGACAGAAGAAAAAAATCTTAAATTGAAGAAAAAATCTTTAACCGAAGAAAAAAATTTTCCTGTTTTTATTTACCCAAAGATGAATGACTTTATGTTATACACGTTTAAGCATGTTCCTAAACATCCAAAATATCTTCTCTGACCTCTTACTCCTTTCCCAGGCTATTATAGTATCAACCAAATATGTCTATTTTAACGTTTCATTTGATTTAGATTGTGCTAAGTAGCATGTACATTCTGGAATTTTGCGTGAACTAAATTAGAGGTAAATATTTTAATTATATCAATATATTGTGCAACTAAATTAAAATCAGTAACTCGAATACAATAATTAAGTGTTTAAGTTGAGAAGCGTTTTAACAGGAGGCGAAAAGTACAATACCAAAATACGAATGCGCATTGCATTAGCGAAAGATGCCTTCCAAAATCTAAACAAAGTAAGACACGGGAAAAATTTCGTTAGTAGCAACGAAAATAGTAATGAATTGTTACGTAATGTCAGTCCTTCTATGCGTCAGTGAATGTTAGACAATCTCCTCACAGACGAAGATGTACAGAAAAAAAATGTCGACCTACCCCGAAAGTCAAAAACGCTTTCGTGTCGCTTGCTCCTTTTGCAGAAGAAAAAAAAAGGAGAAAAATTCTTCACCGCTTAATGAGGTCAGCGACGTCATTTAAATTAGAATTGGAATTGACTGCATAGAAAAATATGCTAATCCATTTCTAGTCACTACAAATAGAAAATCTCGAAAGGTTTCACCAAACTGCTATAAAAGCAACTGATTTTTTCCTACCAGGTAAAGATTTTTGAGAGGAGACTGCGGGTGTATATATGGCGACTTGGACTTTGGGAACTTTTATCATACCGAAGAAGAGACTTCAAGCACCAGAAACACGGTTCTACAGAAGGATGCTGAGAATAACACGGACTGAACAAATAGAAGCAACAAAAACATATACATAATATCAGAAAGAGAGAGTTGATACCTGTAGGTTATATAATGAGGAAAGTGGGCTTAGAAAATGTACACTCGCAGGGCATATTGAAGGCAATAGGGACTGCGCATGACCTACCTAATGAGCTTGGGTAAATGGATGGCAGCACGGGGTTTAGGAGAGATAGCAAAAAGACAAATTTTACCTGGAGTTACAAGGGACAGGAAATGGTAGAGAGCTATGATCGCCAACGACCTGAAGTGACGTGGCACATAAAATAAGAACTCTAGGCCAAGTTGTTATTAGACGTGGGCCGACATAAATACTATTTCTGGGCTATGTTTACCGTCCTAATATAGTCTTACATATTCTTATAAATATTTGTGCGTAAGCATACAAGTGTGTGGGTGTTTGCTTGTCTGGGGCACTATCTCAAGATTCGAGTAATGGGGAATATTTGCGAGTTTCCGAAAGAGATGTATGTCTTTGGATATTTTATTTTTTTTCAGTTGTAATAGAAATAGCGATGTCGATTCTAATTTTAAGTACGGAAAATATTTACATATGTATGAACATTTTTATTTATAACTTTAGAAATTTGCATATTTCTCTTATAAAAAAAAAACGAAAAATAAGTGATGTCTCACATTAATCTTGGTTCAGCAGGAGAAAAATAGTAAGAACAGGATTTTTTTTCTCCGCTTTTTAATCTATTCGCTACCAAGTATATATTTAACGTTTTAGAATTATAGTTCAGAACAAGACGAGTTATCGTCCGTGGTGACGAACAGATTAAAATCTCTAAAACGCAAATAACATGTTTGTATTTTCTTCTCAGACAAACCAAGACTCGAAAAAGTAAGTTTTCAACTAATGAACTATTATACTTGAAGCGAAATAAACTATTTTAATTTAGCTTGTTTTTGTTAAGCTGTTTATTTCCTTGTTCTTCATTTATTTGTTAGAATAGCTTTTTTTCTTGACATTTTTTTTTACCATGTTCCGTTCGTTTTCTTTAACAGTTTCGCATTGATTTGAGATGTCAAATCACGGATAACTGACATCCTTTATTTGTCGAAATAACAATGAATCCCAAACGAATGAACAGAAACAGGATTTTCTTTTCTTTCTTCACAAGAAAAGGTCAGGCAAAAAGAAGACGATGGAAAAGTTCACAAAATAAAAATTTAAAAAAATATAATTTAATTTTTTTCTTAAAAAAAAAAATAAAGTTTTTTCACTAAATTAGCTGAAGTGGCATCGGAATGAGTTCGAGAAACATTGTCAAATGGCAGCGAGCCGAGAAGCAGAATTAGTCAAGACGAACGCAGCAAATTGAAAATCAATGCGTTTTATTGGCAAGTCTTTAGTTCACAACCAAAGAGCACATAAGCCTTTTTTTTTTCCATTGTGTGGGTGTGCCTCAAGATGGGGGAACAGGCAGAGGTTGCTTGAAGGTGTGGAAGCGAACAACGATGGCAGACGACACTCTAGTGAAGAAAGGGAAGATGTACCGACTCGTGGTGTTCCAATGCTTCATTGTCTAATCAATAAAAGAAAGAAATTTATTGAAAGAAATAAAGAGAAAATTAAACATAGTTACCAAACCTTTTGCAGGCCTTAGCTCATTTAGATTTTCAAACTTCGATTAATTGTTTTTTTTTTCTTTTTCTCCAATGCAAGAATAAAAGTGGTCTTGTATCTAAAACTAACTTGAATGCGGCAGTAATAATTAGGCGAAAAACTAGCAATGAAGAACTGTCTCATACATTAAAACATTCGTTTTTAAATGAACATTACTTGAATTTTTACTTGACAGATGACAATAGCTGCAGTGGAGCCTCTTAGTAGTATAACTGTCTGCAAGCTGGACTTGTAGGTTACTAGTAGTGAGTTCGAGCCCCACTGATTGCGCTGTATTTATGATCTTGTGTCAAAATTAAGTTACGATAACTAAATTTCATCTCGGAATTTTATGGTGATTCTGAAGATACGCAGAAATAAAACATGAGATATACAGGAAATAAACTATAAAATATTTCTTGTCATTTTCAGAAAAGAAATTCCTTTTCTACCGAAATTTTATCTTAATAACAACAACTAGCATTACGTCTCCAGACAGAGACTATAACGTTTTCTTTGAAGTTTCACGTCAACAGTGATCATCAGATGTTTATGATTTTAATCGATTGATGATTACGGTTTGGGATTGAAACACAGAGTTATTCTTATAGGCCGGTGTTTCTAGACGTGCTTTTCGTTGTTGCTACGATGATAGCTATACTTACGGTCTTATCACGATGATACACCGGCTTTCGTACGATCTTCAAAGTTAAGCAACGTCGAGCCTGGTCATTACTTAGGAGGGTGAACGTTTGAGAATACCAGGGTCTGTAAGCTTGGATGTGCAGGTGGTGGAACGGATAACGATTCGAAATCGGAAAGGCAAATACTCTTGAGAAAGGTATGCATCCAACTCTTTCTCTCCCAGCTATGGGTTAATTTGTAGAACCTGTATCAGTAATTCATTATTACCTCCAAAACATTATTACAATCTAAAAATATTTTCTGGCTTTAAATAATCTTAAAAAGGTTGATAAGCCGTAAAAAAAAACAATCAATCTATTACAGTTCTGTTTTGATCGGGTTTGCTATTTCGGGTTTCTTTATACGATAGCTACCGAGCATTGTTGGTTTTTGAGAAGGTAGGTTCCAGTCTCATTTTTTTCAAGCATTGTAAAGGGAGGGTTTGTTTATGTACTTCCCCATTACATTTAAATAGGATTAGAGCTAACGACCATATTACGGTGAAACAAAAGTTCCTGTACGATTAGCGAAGTTAAAAAAAAAAAAAACAACCTCGAACCTGGTCAGTACCTATTAGGTTGGTGCAAAAATAATGACGTTTTTTGACGTAATTTTTAACGTCAAAAACGTCATTATTTTTGCACCAACCTAATAGATGGGTGACCCCTTGAAAATACCAAATGCTGTAAACATGTGCGAGTGGGGCGTTATCGATAATGGCATAGAATTGTTAATCGAAGAGTCGAGTTCCATTTTAAGTGGGGTTCGTTATAGTCACTTACGCGCAAATACCCTTGGAAAATGTGTGAATCCACCTCTTCTCCTCCAGCTGTGGGTTAATTAGTAAGACGTTTATCACTAAATAGGATTATTCTGATTTTTGTATTAATACAGGTCATTCATTTAAATCTGTTCCAGTTATTTTGTTAAAAATGACGTCCTATGTTCAGCGTCAATAAACCCACTCATTCCAAAGAAGTATCAACACCTATATGTGAAATTTTAACTTTCATAATTTTTATTTTAATTCAAAATATATATCGTAGACTAGACGTTTCTGATCGTGCATATATATATATATACGACTAATTCGAATTTTGCTTCAAATTATTTCGTCTTCAAATCCAAGCCTAGTCTTCACTTACACAAAAATGCTATTGGGAGAGGTATGAATCCATCTCTTTTCCCTCCCAGCTAAGGGTTAAGTAACAAGGTAGACTGGCCTCTCAAACCTTGGTTGGCAATCAGTGTAGAATAAAGACAACTATGAAATTAAAAATCGTTGGGAATAGCTCTGAAGACAATACCGTTTAGGTCATAACCTGCCGGCACTCCCATATTTTTTTTAAAAGAACTGAACGCAAAAACTTAAACAGCGTTATTGTAAGTGTTATGGTGTCCTCTTTTTCATATAAGTGGACTTGACCAGAGTGTTACTGGGACTGCTGCCATTAAATACCCTGAGTCAGTCAGAATATACAGAGAGATTGATAGAGATTGGGAGAGTGAGCAGAGATTGTGATTGAGTTGGAGGTAGAGTAATAGTGTGAGGTAACCGCTTGTAGAAGCCAGTTACAAGCACGTAGACTCTAAGGAAGTCCTACTTCGAGACTGTTTATATATATATATATATATATATATATATATATATATATATATATATATATATATATAATTATTATTATTATTATTATTATTATTATTATTATTATTATTCCTGGATTTACTAACAGAATTACCCATTGTATTGTTGTGTAAATACATTAAATTTAATTGTTGCGTTTGTTATTCATTGGAGACCGAATTTCATCTCGGAATCCACAACAGTAAGGATATAAAAATCCCTCAAAAGCAAACCAAACATGCTTTCCGCGGTCAATACCGTTAGAGGATTATCATCTCTCATTTGCGTCTCGGTCTTCGGGCATAGCATAACTCAGTTGAATCGCACCTGAGGAAAATAATACATTGATGTGCACAGTCCTGGGGAACAGATGCCCGAGACTGCACCCTTTTCATTGCACTAGAGAGGAGGATCGGGGCTCGCCACCGAGGCCAGCGCAACCGATGGTTGCGGAGGCTTGGGTAATTTTTGTACCTGGCCTGAGTGTACGTGCTCGGATTCCCCACGTTCAATAATTGACCTTATGTCGCATCCCGTCTCGGTTGGATACATGAGTAAATATCTATCATCATATCACTCATCAAAGCGTAGTATCTGTTCCGCGTCTATGACCAAAGTCAAGTCAACCGGGATAAATTTTGACGAGTGATGTTCGCGCTCGAGCTTCCCCCCATTAAATAACTGACCTTGTGCCGCATCGCGTCTCGGTGGGGAGACATAGCTGTGTTCTGCGACCCAGATGACTAGGATCACAGTGTTTCAGCAGTAGCCGACCGCCTGCTCACATCTCTCGGCCATCAACAGCAGCACCAACTAGCCAGCTATCATCATCTGCAGCTTGCCATCGACCGCCGCTCCGGGCATTTCAAGCTCCTGCCGCTCTAATCATCCTTGCCAACGATATGCAATGAACTGTCCTTTTCAGGACAACACTCTCTAGCGACCATGAAACTGTCTTCAGGACATTCGCTCTCTAGCGACCACAAAACTACGTCCAAGGACAGCGCTATTTCTCACCCTCTACACGAGCCTTGCCCAGTTCACACTAAAATTACTTTGGTTTATTCAAGTCTTAGTTTTGTTTGTTGTTGTCTTCTATCATTCAATATCTGTTTGCGGGCCAACATTCCACCCGCAACAAGCTAAAACCTTAACTCCATAATAGCCTATTCGCTACGAAGACTACATCAGCGACATTTAGCGTGTTGAGGTTGTGACTCTATATTATACAAGAAAGTTTAAACAAGTCGGAGAAAGAAAGATCTTCATTTGGCCAAATAGTGGAGCACGATGAGAAGTGTGAACTTGGTTACACTAGCAAAGTGGCTGTCACTTTTGCTTTGCTGTCGATCACTAGCTGGCATTACTAGGGATTTCTTAAAAAGGTTCCTCATTTCTTGCGATATCGACCATCAAAGTTGGGTAATGGAGGCTACTAACAGACTTTCTTGATGCCACAAAATATTTCAAGCGACCGCTTCACTAAATCGATCAAATCAATGATGTGGGGAGAAGGCAATGCCGAAGACGTGACATACGGTTCAGCCACCAATCCCGCTCCTTTAGAAGCACCGAAAAATATCTCACACTGTCTCGCCTATCGCTGAAATAATAGGCATATAACTTCATCATGAATCCTCGTTCATATATATATATATATATATATATATATATATATATATATATATATATCCGAATTTAATGAAAACGAAAATATATATATATAAATTCTAACGTTTACGGCATTAATTCAAAAGAGGGCTCAATACCGAGAATAAAGCAATAATTTTTTTTTTTTTCATACAGACAAAAACAATTTATTCATTACAAAGATGCAAACCTTGTTTTGGTGCATTTACTAGCACCTCGACTAGTGATAGCCAAAAATGGTTATGAACATTTCTGTTTGTAAGCGGACAGCTTGTGGAACGTCACTTCATTTTTCTATTTGTTTGAAAAAAAGGGAACATTTTAAGAGGGAACATGTGAAGGTAAAGAAAAGTTAGGAAAGATAAAAGGGTGACAGAGTAAGACAATAGTGCTTGTTGATAGCAGTTTGGTAAAGGATTGTTGAGGTGGTAAGGTGAAAACCTTTTCCCTTTTTTTCAAACATAGAAAAAAGGAAGTGACGTTCCACGTGCGACCTGCTTACAAAGAGAATTATTCATAAACAGTTTTGGTTCGCACCAGTCGAAGTGCAACTAAATGCACCGAAACGAAGTTGCATCTTTGTAGTGAGTAAATTTTTTTTGGCTATATAAAAAAATTATAATAAATATATATATATATATATATATATATATATATATATATATATGTGTGTGTACAGGATTTTCAAACAAAACCGACATCATTTAAAATGTGAATATCTGAGCAAAATTAAATCGGTTGAAAAAACAAAAGTTTTATTTAGCAAATGTTCAATATATGCATAACGTGTGACACGATACACGTCAATATTGTACTCCAGCACCTGCCAAACATGCTGTAGCATGTCTTGTGTAACATTTTCCAGGGCTTTAGCAAACGAGAATATAAGCTATTAGAATAGAACAGAAGGTTGCATTTAGCTAGTTCAACAATAGAGACCTAGTTGCCAATCCAGTAGCACGCATAAATTCATGAATTCGGGAGACCAAGGAGGAAAGTTCATCAAAACAGTTGGAATGAAAATATTTGCAGAAAAGTTAGAGGGAACCCTCGTCACGTCGGTGAGAAAATGACTAGAGTCAAGCTGCCAGGTCAGAATCGATTACAAACCCTTCTTTGAATTTTGCCAAGAATCTTGACATATATAGTCGGGACCTCAGCCCAGATACAGCAGCAATATTCAATGCACGAACAGATTTATAAATGTACAAGATGGATTCTGATGGGAAATACTGCCTGGCACGACACAGCGAACCAACCTTTCTAGCGGTAGACCTAACAATTGATTCAATATAATTACTCCACTTCATCTCAGAGGAGAACGTGATCCCAAGAAGGCGCCAAGAGTTACACTCCTGGATTTTAGCATCAGCCATGCTGATGGCAGGTAGAAAAGTTTCTCTACGGTGATTAAATTAAAGCAGTTTTCTTTTGAAGGCGTTAAAATTTACAAGTCATTCCTTGCCTCAATTAACCACTGATTAGTCCTTTTCGAGTTGCCACTTTTAATTTTTCGAATCTGTCGGACTTGCTACAAAGACAGGAGTAAATAGTTATGTCATCAAAATAAATTCCTAGTTGGAAACTGATTACATCAGGAAGGTCATTGCTGAACATCGTAGGTGTAAAGATAGAGACTGGGAGATCCCGCATTAATGTGAAAAGACGTAGAAGCTTGTCAGTTCAACACTATATTACAGAATTTGTTAGGAACGATTGATTAAGTCAAATATTCGTCCACAAATACAATAACCCATTGAGTTTGTAGAGAAGGCCAGCCTGCCAAACCCTATCGAACGCCTTTGACATGTCTAGAGCCACAGTACGAGCTTCGTCGTTCTTATCTACAACTTGATAGTCAAATTCAGTCATAGCCGTTAACACATCAATGGTAGACCTGGAGAAACGGAAGCCATATTGTTTATCCAAAATGAGGCTGTGTGAAGTGAGATGCTTAAACAAATCGTCATGAATGAGAGCAGTATTTCTCAACCATTTTAAGTAGCGGCACACAAATAAAAATATCACGGTACGCTTAGCAAAATTTTTAAAATCTTTACATGTAAATGTTATAAAATAAAAAATTATACATAAACATGAACTTACTTAATTTCAATGTTTCTATTCATCTATTTGTACAGATTATTTTATATTTATTCATTAATACTAACGTTGTACAATTACTACTTCTATACACACACACACACACACACATATATATATATATATATATATATATATATATATATATATATATATATATATATATATATATATATACCGGGACAATATTTCGCAGGACACTTAAAAGAGTTGCGCAGCAAGGCGGTTGAGAATCACTAGATTAGAGGCTCCAGTACTTTACCAAAATATGGTGACGAATAGGGCGAAAATTCGAGGGGTTAGAAGGTTCGCCGGAGTTTGTAATGACGTGAACTAAAGAGGAGAACTTCTAAAAAGCTGGAAAACAAGAGACAGTGAAGCATTTATTGTAAAGTTGATATATATATATATATATATATATATATATATATATATATATATATATATATATATATATATATATATAAGGTAACTTAAGTCCATATAGAAATTTTTTAAAACGTCAAATTCAGTACCTTACTTAACCTTCAATTGATTTGTATTCTTAGAGAATTTATCTTTTTCTAATATAAGAGTTTTAGGTTCATATTTCTGGAGATAAAATAAAATAAAATAAGCTTTTCAGAAGTAGTTTCAGTAATAAATGAATCTATAACGAAAACTTCATTTGAATCTATTAATTATTTGATTTTTGATAGATTTTTTTTAATTCGAGTGTGCTTCCAGCAATTATTATGAACGGTCCAATTAATTTCCTTCCGGGACAATGTTCAACATTAGAAAATAAATTCTTTTCTATATAAGAAAACGATTTGGGAACCTTGAGGTGGTGTAATGGTTAGCAAGCTTGCCTTGCTAGAATGTTTACGACTGAGTAGTAAGTTCGATCCTCACTGGGTGTCTCCTATATTCATGCTTGTACCATATCTAAGCTACACTTGGAAAATCGCTATAAGAAAATGATATTGCATTAGATTTTTTTTCAATTCCTTTTCTTTTTAATGGTATAAATACTATAGAAATTAATCAGACTTTTCTATATCACTGATTGGTTCTTCCTTAGCCACTATTTTCTGTCAATTCTATGGCCATTGCGACGACAGACTCTTGCGTTTAAACTTTGATAATGTGCAATCTTAATAGAAACACATTATGTTCATCACGTTCTATTGATAAAACAGTTTTATAAGACTTAATGTTCTACTATTTTGATTATGTCTCTTCGAAAAGCATTTTTTGCATTTCATACTTTGGTTCTACCTTGAAGAAATATTCTTTGATATATGTCCAATCCTACTATGGTAATGTCTTAAAGAGAAGTTCGATTTCTTGTATCCAGTCCTAACTTGATACTGTCTTCCTTGATAAGGATTCCTAAATTTAAACTGTACTAGTGTGAAATGTTAATAGAAAAAAATTGGGTTCAGCGCGTTGCATTGGTAAAAAGGTTTTATAAGACTAAAAGCACTGTAGTTTTTCCGATTTGTCTTCGAAATTCCATGTCAAAGAATATTTCTCTAAGGTAGAACCAAAGTATGACATTCCAAAAAATCAATCCTACTTTGGTAGTGCCTTAAGGAAATTTTCGATGGCATGGATCCAGTCTTAACTTGATACTTGCTTTGAGAAACCTTCTTTGATATGTAACTAGTCTTGCCTTGGTACTGTTTGCTTACTAGTATGTTTCATTTGGTTTGTTTTGGTTTGGTTTGTTTTACGGTATATCAACCCCAAATGGGTTATTTAATGCCAAAAAAATTTCCATTGCTGGTAATATTTTGTTTTGTCAAAAATCTATTTCTGGTAATAATTTTTTTTAAAATGTGTTGCAGTAATAATTTTTTCAAAAACTATTCCTCAAAAATATATAGCTGGTAATAGTTTTTTTTTTTTTTCTTCAAACATTTATTGCTGGAAATAAATTTTTATAAAGTATTTCTGGTATTAAAACCTATTTTTAATGCTTTCATAGTGTTTTTACCCCAGTTTCGGGGTTAACTATTTGCCCATAGCTAGGACCCTAACAGGTGCTACCACCCCGGGTCAGGGCAGACCTGGGAATACCAGTAATTAAGAGGTTGTTCCATGCTCCTCAAAACCTCCTGATCAGAGGCCTTGCTGTTGGACGTAGTTTATGGTCTTACCCAGGACGCGGATGTAGTTTATTGTCATACCCAGGACGCGAATGTAGTTTATCGTCTCATCCAGGACACGGATATAGTTTATCGTCTTACCCAGGAAACAGATGTATTTTATCGCCTTACCCAGGACGGGCTTACTAGCATAGGAAAATGGGACGATGAAGGAGAAAAGATTTTTTCTTTTTTATTTGAAGTCTTAAATCCGTAAAAATCTTGACTTAATTTCAATGATAGTGTCTATGTAAAGTCAGAATTTGACCAAACATGTCTGCTCTGTGTGGTTAATTGTTTTTAAATATGCGAATTGTTCTCTTTATTTTCTCGTTTATATGTTCGTACGTACGTACTTTGAAGCATATATGCACGTTTGTGTGTTCGTGAGATTGTGTGCAAGCGTGTGAAGTCGATTTCCCTTAAAGAAAAAGTAAAAAAAATCTTACAAAAAAATCTACAATGTCCTATATAAAGAATATAAATAAGTGACATTGATTTACTTACATCTGCATATAAGGTCATAAACAAATTTATGAACGAGGGTTCTGGATTTTTTTGTAGGCTGGTGGAAAAAAGTTTATTTCCGGAGTTTGTTAGTGAAAGTACCTTTGCAAAATATTATACTATTTCAGAGACATATCAGTGAATATGCAAGCCGAAATTCGAATGTAGATTCATATGACCTTTGGTCATAATTCACCTAACAAAAGTCTGCTGAAGGCAAAATAAGAGGCTTTTTCGAATGACAAATCAATAAAACTGAGACTTTGTGGCGAGGAGAATAACGAACAATGCAGAATTATTTTACATATTTATTTTCAGAGCATTTATTCGCGCGGGCCACCTTTTTTCTGAATTTGATTACTATTTATGGTAATAAAGAGGAAAATGACGTGTAGCCTTAGCGGCGGGATACCAGATTTCCTTTTTGGGTTCACTGCCCGTAAATAGCGTGTGGAAATCCAAATTCCGATAATTGCTGGGTTTATTCTGAGTTTGTTTTCTTTTTAATCTCTTTAATGTTTTATTTTTTACATTAATTGTAAAGTTAAGAATTTAGTATGTGAAAATGACGAATTGAATACCACAAGTGATTTCTGTGTGTATGGGTGTACGTGAAAGAGAGAAATGCTTACTTAACATTGGTTTATGTGCTTCTTTTTGTTTTTGTTTTTTTTTTATGGCTTATCGATACTTCATGGGTTGTTGTTGTGGAGTTATTTCGCAGTGGAGGCTTGTATTTGTACTAAATCGGTCCTAAATAGGTTCGATGTACAAAACGTTAGGAACTTGATATAATAGGTATTACGCAGAGTAATCTTGTTGTGGTCGTTGACTACTTTCGTATTCGACTAGCTGTCGACTACTGTCGTCCGACATCGACTAGTATTTAGTCACCCACCCCACGAGGGTATCATGTGGCACAAGGCCGATTTAACGTGGGATCTCCGAGAAAATATACCCATTGAACCCGTATAAACGGGTTCAGGGTCGGTTTACCTCCCCGAACGAGACTCTGCTCTTCGGCATAGCCTCGTTCGGGTTCCTCCCCGCCCGAAGGCAGAGAGTTCAACCGTTCAGTCGGTCGTCCGACATCGACTAGTATTTAGTCACCCCACCACGAGGGTATCATGTGGCACAAGGCCGGTTTAACGTGGAAACTCCGAGCCCGTGGGCTCGGCCAAAAATATACCCTTTGAACCCGTATAAACGGGTTCAGGGTCGGTTTACCTCCCCGAACGAGATTCCGCCCTTCGGCGTTGCCTCGTTCGGGTTCCTCCCCGCCCGAAGGCAGAGAGTTCAACCGTTCAGCCGGTCGTCCGACATCGACTAGTATTTAGTCACCTCCCCACAAGGGTATCATGTGGCACAAGGCCGGTTTAACGTGGAAACTCCGAGCCCGTGGGCTCGGCCAAAAATATGCCCTTTGAACCCGTATAAACGGGTTCAGGGTCGGTTTACCTCCCCGAACGAGACTACACCCTTCGGCGTAGCCTCGTTCAGGTTCCTCCCCGCCCGAAGGCAGAGAGTTCAACCGTTCAGCCGGTCGTCCGACATCGACTAGTATTTAGTCACCCCCCCACGAGGGCATCATGTGGCACAAGGCCGGTTTAATGTGGGATTTCCGAGCCCGTGGGCTCGGCCAAAAATATGCCCATTTAACCCGTATAAACGGGTTCAGGGCCGGTTTACCTCCCCGTAAGAGAATCCGGCGTAGACTCTTTCGGGTTCCTCCCCGCCCGAAAGCAGAGAGTTCAACCGTTCAGCCGGTCGTCCGACATCGACTGACCTTCGTTTCTATTACTACTCCTACTTATATTAGGTGGGAGAGTCTATTAACTATAGAATGGGTGTGTTTCGCCATAACAGTTATATGAAGCCAAAACATATTTTGAACTGTAAGAATAATTCTTTTTTTGCGTGTGCTTACATTTACTGTTTTTGGGGGGGTAGGGGCAACAATGTTTTTTTCTAGATACAAGGTTTACTATTGACAAGGTGACAAGTAATAGATTCATACATTTACCAAGAGTACCTGCGCGTATGTAACAAACCAGATTGGAATTCGAACTCAGCTCTACTTTCACATTTCGAGACACCACCCGCACACCATGTCTACGTTATAAAAATGTTTATCATGATATATATGTAAGACAGCTGCAGCGAACTTTTTATTATTTGGAGTTTACCATGATATATTTGGGAAGGATATTGGAATAATCCAGAACCAATACTAACAGGAAACGGATACAAAATGAATTCAGTAAATATACAAGAACAAAAATGAGTAAAAAAAAACAAAGACATAGCATTGGATAAGAAACAAATAGGAAAGGTTTATAAATTTAACTTCGCTTTTATTTAAGCTTTTATAAAAAAAAATCCCTATTTGAAGAACTTAAGATATGTCTACCTACAACCACAACCGGTGTAACTTAAATTCTTTCAACTCCCACATAAAACATCCTCCAATCAACAGACAGATAAAAATTACTTAATAAACACTCAAACCCACACAAATACAAACACATTATCAATCGAATGTCACATAGACAAACTAGAATTATGATGCACATAGACATGTGAATTATACACACGAATGTCTCTTAACATGATATATACATGTGAGGTCTCCTTAACCAATGAAAAACAAACACTACAACAACAACAACAAAAAACACTGATTTTTCTTTTCTCTTCCATATTTCATTTTCTGATAAAGCTTAAATAAAATCGAAAGATGTTAGATTTATAAAAGTTTTCTTTTTTTTTTTCCTTCACTTATCATTGCATCGGATTCTAATCCATATTTGATCTATATTTGATCCCAATTCACACATAAACACACACAGACACACAGACATATATATATATGTGTGTGTGTTTATGTAATAGGAAAGAACAGTTCGATTGATGATCCAAAGTTCTTTAGTATTTTCGTTTTTATTTTTAAAAAATAGTGCTCGATACAGAAGTAGAGGTTAAAATTATAATTATTTTTTTTAATATGATTCCATCGTGACAAAGATATTACTATGTTTCGAAACTGAAACTCAAGTGCTAAAGTTTAATTTCAATATTAAACCTTAACTTTAGAGGACAGTTTCAAGCGATTTTTGGAACCTTTCAACAAACATCGGTTGATAATGAAACTGTCGCGATGGAATCATATTTTAAAAAATAATTATATATATATTTCATTTTTTTCGTTTCATTTTTTGGAAATGCTATCTGATGATCCGGCGTCCTTTAAAAGGGCTCTGGTGAAATAAATTATTATAATTGAACCTTAAAGTGGTCTGTTTTTCTTTAATATATATATATATATATATATATATATATATATATATATATATATATATACACACACACAGACATATATATATATATATATATATATATATATATAGGCAACACCTAATGAAGTCTGCTACAGAGACGCACAGGAGAAAGTGATCTCATTAGAATATTGACATATTAACTGGCAGAACCTTAATATGTTCCCAGTGAAAAGTGAGTGACCACAACTGAAATTTTCACGCTTTCTTACACAATCATCTGGTGGTCGGCCCTATATATATAAAACAAACACTTATTAATAATAGCTTTCCAAACTATATAGTTGATGAACAAATAATATGATTTCTTAGAAGTCTCAATACTAAGCAAATAGAACATAATACTGCTTCAACTAATCTCAAACATATTAATCTCCTATATCGTAATCTAATTCATACACATTATAAACACGATGAAAATATACTAAAAAAATTAGTCAATACTAATATATCTACAACAGATCCTAGCAAAAAAATTAAGTTAATCATATACTATACTAAATCTAGTATATCCAACTCAATTATTCGTAATGATTCCTCCCCCCGAGTTAGCGATTTGCGAAAAAAACAACATAGTTTACAAATTCAAATGCCCTTTGGAAGATTGTATCTCCAACGGATTAAATAATATTCATTTTGGTCATACCACAAACTCGATTTCACACTTAAATTCCTATAATTAATAACAGAAGGCATTGGTTTATACCAACGGCTTCCCATATTTTATACTTCTCGTTTTCACTCTCGCGTGGTAATGTGTGACGTCATGAACTGCGATGTGATTTTCGTTTCCAGCGTCTTATATTCACGAGTTTGGCGTTGCTTGGAAATCTTCTATGTAAACATAAACAGACTATCATTATTCTGTTGTCCGTGTATTGTTTAATATATTGTACTGTAATTGTCATCTTTGATAATGGCTTATGTAAGCCGAAAGCTTAGATAGGATTAATATATATATATATATATATATATATATATATATATATATATATATATATATATCAATATTGTGATTTTCTTTCTTTTAATGATAAGGCTATTAAGCTTATCAGAAGATATGAAAAGAATTTATATAAAATAAACAGAAAAAAAACTTGTCTATATTATTTAATGAAATATGCTTCAATAAATATAAATATATATATATATATGTATATATATTTATATGTATATATATATATATGTATATATATATTTATATGTATATATATATATGTATATATATGTATATATATATATGTATATATGTATATATATGTATATATATATATGTATATATATATACGTATATATATGTATATATATATACGTATATATATATATATGTATATATATATACGTATATATATATATATATATATATATATATATGTATATATATATATATACGTATATATATATATATATATGTATATATATATATATATATATATATATATATATATATATATATATATATATATATATATATATATATATCGGGTGTAACAGCAAAATTGTCCAAATATGTAACTACAAAATTCTCTAATTGTTAGATTAAGCTTTGTAACGATGTATCTTAGAAATGATTCTTACCGGAATTTGCGTAACACTATTGGACTCTACTTTGAACAATAAGAATGTATTTAGCTCTAAGCTAATGATGATCCCTCTTCCTGTTATGAACTCTTGATCTATTTTTCCTCTCTACTGCTTCCTCTTTTTAAATTTATTCACCGTTAATCTTGATGGTTCTTGAATGGACTTGAATGAAGATGGAAGCCAGAGTATGAGTGTTGGTACCATTACTGAAGGCCTGAATGATCTTTTTCCTCTCACCATTGCTCAGTTTGGAAGATATAGTAGGGATGACACAAAATAATTTTAACCTGTTCTCTAACTGAATAATTGAAAGGGTTTTTTCAGTGATTCATACGACAAATGGTGTCAAGATGGCTAAACGTCTTATCTGAAAACCTGGAAAAAGAAACTCAATTAATTTAGTGGCATTTTAGATATGAAACATTTTGTGGGATGAACAATCATCCCATGCTGTGACACGATTTGAACAATTTTGCTGTTACATCCGGTATATACATATATATATATATGTGTGTGTGTGTGTGCGTGTGTGTGTGTTTGTGTGTGTTCGTGTGTGTGTTCGTGTGTATGTGTAAGATAGGTTAGCTAATAAAACGAGGATATACGAAAGGGTAAAAATATAATCAGTACGAAAAATATTTATTAAATATTAATTATTAACCATATGACAGAAATGAAGAAAGAAAGGTTTTAAATCCAGAAATTTCGGGCACGCCTATGTCTTTTATCAACTTAGCGAGAAATAAACAGAAAAATGGGAATTACTCACCGACAGATGTTTTTGTAGACGGTGTATTTTTTGGTAGAAATCATATTATTAACAAAACCCCGATCTCTGCCTGATCCCTGACTGTGCGAATCTTTTTATGAAAATAAACTTAAATTTAAAATTTGGATCGGTGTAAGAGCGTTAGGCCTGTCTATTATTGTGAGTGGGGGTGGGAAAGTAAAATTGTAAACATAGAAGAAGAGAATTATAGGTTGCGGGGTGGGTAAGAAGCCTCGCGTATCGCCAGTGTAGCCGAAAATTGTCAATTTCAGAAAAACTGGCTGTAGTTATAACATCTGACGAGACAAAAAAAATGTGAGGAGGAATAAAGGAATATATAGTAATAAAATATAATTAGACGAAATAAAATGAAAAGAAAAAAGGGAAGGGACAAATAAAAAGATAAAACTTTGGTATAGTCTCTGGCCAAAAAAAAAATGGGCGGTGCAGAAATAAAGAAAAAACAGGGAGGAAAAGTGTATGCATATATATATATATATATATATATATATATATATAACTAATGAAAGAATAAAACGAACATAGGTATGGAATACAAAGATATATTACAACAGAAATATAATACAAAGAAGTAGAAGTATTAGTAATAACTATCAGATTTGGTTAGAGTGAACTATGTTGTCTCAACAAGTATCACTATTCCAATGTCCTTACAATATGCTCTCAATTATCTCTCCTCGTCTTACAATATCTCCATATACCTCTTGAGAGGTGCAGTATTTATAATGTCAGGAATAATTCATTATTATTATGG
Source organism: Acanthosepion lycidas (assembly GCA_963932145.1). Taxonomy (NCBI): domain Eukaryota; kingdom Metazoa; phylum Mollusca; class Cephalopoda; order Sepiida; family Sepiidae; genus Acanthosepion; species Acanthosepion lycidas. The sequence goes on along the minus strand of OZ010587.1, from coordinate 54,988,426 downwards.
GTCAGTTCCCATAATAATATATATATATGTGCGTGTGTGTGTGTGTGTGTGTGTACATAAGTGCACATATCAGTATGTAAATATACACAAGCCACCACACAAACTTATGAATCTCAATACACTTAAAGAATGAATGCATATACAAGATTAATCTGTATCTACACAAACCTTTCTCATCCCTTACATAAGCTTATATGTAAAGGAACTATAGTGGTTGAACCAAAGATGGTATAAAAAGAGGGTGTTCGGAAAGTAGCTGTTGGTGTACATGGCAATACTTCCATTACTGAATAGTGTGTAATGAGGGGAATCATAGGTGGAAGAACATAAAAATATAGTAGGTAGGTGGTGGCCGTTAAAATTCAGAGTTAAAATGTGGATGAAGGGCCTACTAATCCGAGGAGTGGTGTTGCTGATAATGGGTTTCCTTGCGGAAATTATACTCCCTGAGTAAACCCTAATCTCTGTTTAGTCCCTTTATATGGAATTTACTTTTAGCTTATACTTCAACTCCGATCTGCGTCTATCATCCTTGCTAACGAACCCAGACGATAAAAGCACGCACCCGACATCGTCGATGCTATGACCAGGTTGGTTGAAGTGTATAGAGATCGATTATTGTTGTTGTTGTCCCTGATGCTTTCCTTGTGGTTACTGAACTGTAAACGGAACTCTATTACGGTTTCTCCCATATAATTCCCCTTCTCGCATTTGTGACAAGTAGGAATACGAGATTGGAACTTTCACAGCTTAGAGCAGGTGGTTTGAATGCTACGTGAGTACCAGGGAGTGTGTAAATGTTGTGAGTGATGATGTGTTCGCACCCAGGCATCAGGGTTTGTTGTAGGGGACATTCCCTTGGTGAGGTGATGTGTTGCAGATTTTTGATGATGTTAAACGTCTGAAGAGGCTGTGGGGCTATCGCCTTGTGTGTAGGAGGTTATCGCTAAATAAATTACGAATAGTATTGTCTAGTTTTAAGTGTTGGAAATCTTTAGTTAATATGAGGGAAAGTTTGTGGGTGTTATAATTAAAATAAAAGACTATGTGGATTCTGGAATTCTTTTTAGTAACATAGTTGAGGAGAGTGTTTCTCTTACGTGTGGAAGCTTTGTTAATGCATTCCTTGATTATTTTGAGTAATTCCCATTAAAAAAAGTGATATCTTCTAATTATATATATATATATATATATATATATATATATATATATTTGTGGTTGCCTGGATAGTAGTTTGTAACCCCGGATTTCACGCTTTCGCGATCTTCAGACAAACTGGTTTATTTTTTCAAAAGTGGATCTATTTATGCTTTATTTGTGTTTGATTATTTGTGTGTAGTGGAAGGTGACAATTTTTTCTTCTGTGTTTGTTTGGGATGACACTCACATATACAGAGACGCATATACATACACGCGTATGCATGTTAATTCGTACATACATACCCATAATAATAATCTTGGCTTAGGCGTTGTGACACATTCATACGTACGAGCACACGTATTTACGCAAATTTCATTCTGTCTGTTTCGGTGTCAGAATTGTAGTCATTTCATACATAGCAATGTTCTCTTAGTAGGGGGGAGCAGGGGGATGGCTTTGACGTTTTACAGGTCGGCTATTTGCGTCGGCAGGCATGCTCACATGTACTCACACATGCACACATATATGGACGCATTGACAAATACACACATATGTAGACTCATTGATCTAAATCTGCTGCCACCACTTGGGCTAAGTTGGGTTCTGTCTGTAGATATACTGATGACGTTTGTATTTTTTTTATTTTTTACCACCATAGCTGCAGCTGTGTTATTAAACGATTGCGATCATGTTAATGGTAATATTAGTTGTGAAATCATTATTGATAATGTGACGGGTATTAAAAGCAGATAAGCTAAACACGCATATACGCACATATGAAGGTTAATTTCCGCCTAGCAACAGAATAAAGATTACGTGAAGTCTTATGACATTTTGGGAAGGTAGGTCAAAAAGGTCGACTGACCCAATTACCCGTAAAGGAAAACGTCTAGACAGAAGCTAGACAGGGGACAGAAGTAAGTTAGAATTCGCGCCCAGAACCTAAGACACGTGACAGTCAAAGATTCACTGGAGTATCAGTTGTTCTCTGGACTTTGAAAAGGCAAGACTGAAGCCGAAGCGCTAGTGGTTCACGAACGGAAAGATAAGACGCATTTGATAGTGATGACTTATCCAGTTCGATCCAGGCAACTCCGGACAGAAGTATAAAGAAATATTCCTGTTCGAGAATCTCAATTTGAAGACGCAGATAAAAATATATGCTGGTGGTTCAACCTGCGTAAAGAAAGTGTACATCCCTGTTGTAAATCGAGCCGTCTACAGAAGAAAGGAAGGAAAGAAAAAGACGAAACAAAGAGAGAAAGAAAGTGTATACCTCTATTGCAGACTAGCAGTGTGTGAAATTGTGTTGTGCCGAGAAAAGGAAAGAAAGGACATTGATAAAAAAAAAAAAAAGAGAGAGAGAACTGAATACAAAAGATAAGTAATCACATTTTGGACCCATAGTAGAAAAGATATACACACACACATGAATATTATGTTTTTTTTTCGCAAACACCTTTCCACGCGTAAAACAATAATTGTAACTCCTCTCCCATCTCTTTTGTATATGTGTGTTGGCTTCTGCATTCAATTCATAGTAATTCATACTTGTATTTTGTATGTTCGGGTTCAGTTGAATCCATTTGGTGTTCGGCGAATTTGATATCCCAAAATAAGTTCGAGATCCGATCGTCGGATGTTTTAACTCATACTTATCTGTTCGTTTATTTTTTATATATGTATATTTGTATATATTAAAATTGTTTATCAAAAATCGCTAAGCTTTATAGTTCATCCTTGTATTGTGGATCAGTACTCGTGTTGAAAACGAAGCGGACCTGGGAAAGATTACTGTTCGATTATCCCAATCGAACAGTGGTCTTAAAAATATTTTTGTTTACCAATTGTCCACTCTCACGATCTGAGAGAGATAGCTTGTATCTCTCCTCAGGTGTGAGAGTGTATATATCTCCTAGTCGGCGTATGATCGCCCTATAACCCATTCGTCGACTGGGGCATATGACATATGTGGCCTTCGTCCGGGATAAAGATATATTTTGCTTCGTAAACAAATGGGGGCTTGTGCCATAATTTTTTTTTACGCTTCTATTAAGATAACACTTACTGACCACAACAAGGTGAACGAAAAAATATATATATAAAAAGTAGAAATGGAGAATGTAGATGAATTCCTGAAAGAACCCACCCCGGAAAAACTAAGTTAATTGAAAAAAGACGAAGTATACGAGATAGGGGAAAGGCTGGAATTAAACGTCAGGAAGTCGATGAGAAAAATTGAGATAGTGAGGAGAATTACAGAACACATGGTAGATAATAATGTGTTCGAGGAAGAAACCCTGGAGGAATTCCCAAGAGAGGAAGCAATCTGTCAAATGCCCAGGTAGAATTGGAGAAAGCCAGGATACTAGCTAAAGCAGAAATAGAGAAAGCCTGTATTGAACAAGAAACAAGAATACGCGAGTTGGAAATCAAACAAGCAAATGAGGAGAAAAAATTCGAAATCACCAAGCAAGTGCATCTTCTGCCGAAGTTTGTAGAAAGGGAAGTGGAAGAATATATTGATCATTTCGAAAGGACGACTACAAATATGAAATGGCCAAAACAACATTGGGCGATATTATTGCAATCAGTATTGACTGGTAAAGCTCAAAAAGCATACGCAACGTTGTCGACCGAAGAATGCGCAGACTATGAAATAGTGAAGTCCGCGATATTGAAGGCATATGAACTCGTGCCGGAGGCCTATAGACAGAAGTTTAGGGTCTATAGAAAGTTTGAGGGCCAAACATACGTAGAATATATCAGGCAGAAGGAGATATATTTAGACAGATGGTGCCAAGCCAAGAAAGTAGTCGAGGATTATAATGGGCCGAGAAATCTTATACTGGCGGAGGATTTTCAGAACAACATATCTGAAGAAATGAGAACATACCTGAGTGACAGGAAAATAGAATCATGTTATGACTTAGCTACGCTAGCAGACGAATATAACATTACCCATAAGAAAGCTCGTTCAAAGAATAGTACACTCATAATACGCCATTCAACACAGACGCGTGGTAGTGAAGAATCCAAGCGCACCAGAACGCAGATACGGGCAGGGAAACGAAACTTACCCGAGCGGGAAGCACCACAAATAGTGTGCTATACATGCGGAAGGCCAGGACATATCACTACAAATTGTAGGAGTCATAAGGATATGATGGAAAATGTAAAACCCCAAGGGGCAGCAATCACGAAACAGATAGACAAGAGTTACTGGCCATACACTGCAAACAGTCAGATTTTTTATAAGAACTGAAAGGAGATGAAAACCCTGAGAGTGTTAAGAGACACAGTGTCTTCCCAGTCGTTGGCAAGGCGAAGAGATGTGCCGGAAAATATGAGATATAGGACAGGGAAGATAAAGACGGTGATCGGCATAGGGGGTAAACCTATGAAAACAGAGATATGGAAAATTAGGCTAAAGTCTAAGTGGAAAGTTGGCGACATAGAAGTCGGACTGCTAGAGTCACTTCCGATGAAGGGAATTTCGCTGTTGTTAGGAAATTATATAGGCAGAAAACAGCGCATCAGATGAAAAGAAGGCACTATAACTCGGAAGACGAGAGAAGGAAAATTTCAGCAGTGGTTACAAGGCAAGCTGAGAAAAAGTTCCATGAAGAGAGGAAAAACAGAAGGGCGAGATCACCCACGATAAAAAGAATCGATAAAAAGAACAAAGTCGAGAAATATAACCGAATAGAGATACGTCCCAAGTTGAACGTACCCAGTGAAGAATTAAGAAAAGAACAAGAAGCCGATGTGGAAATAAAGAAGCTATATTCTCTAATTGGGAGAAGTAGAGAAGAAGAAAACAAGTTAGAACGCTACTATATCAGAAATGGTATCCTAATGAGGCAGTGGAAACCTCAGGTTTATGCCGGAACGGATAAATATGATAGATATGAGCAAATAATAGTTCCTACAAGGTACCGTAAGGAGATATTATCAATAGCACATGACAGTCAGTGGGCTGGACATTTGGGCATGGCGAAGACGCACGACAGAGTTACTAAATATTTCTACTGGCCAGGAATAAGGAGAGATGTAAGGTCATTTTGTCGGACATGTAAAACATGCCAAGTTGCGGCCAAACCTAACCAGGCGATTCCAAAAGCGCCCTTACAACCAATACCATCCATGGAAGAACCATTCAACAGAATTATAGTTGATTGCGTTGGACCTTTACCGAGGACCGAAAATTCGTACAGATATCTGTTAACTATAATGTTCTCTTCAACTAGATACCCTGAAGCAATTCCGTTGAGGAACATATCAGCAAAGAAGGTAGCGGACGCCTTAATAAGTTTTTTTAACGAGAATGGGCTTACCTAAAATTATACAGACGGATCAGGGATCCAATTTTACATCAAGTTTATTCAAGGAGGTCACAAGTCAATTGGAAATTACGCATGCGAAATCGAGTGCATATCATCCACAATCTCAGGGAGCGTTGGAGCGATTTCATGCTACGTTAAAGACCATGTTGAGGACGTACTGCATGGAGAATCAGGAAGATTGGGATAAGGGAGTACCCTTTGTGTTGTTCGCAATGCGTGAAGCAATTCAGGAATCCACAGGATTCAGCCCGTTCGAGTTAATTTTTGGACATAGAGTGAGAGGACCACTCCAGTTATTACAAGAAAAATGGATGGTAGATCAGCCTAGACGTGGCAATATGAAGGAGTATGTGGCAAATATGAGACAGAAGTTGAAAGCTGCGCAGGAACTGGCAAGGAAAAATCTGCGAAGTAATCAGATAGATATGAAGGAGAAATATGATAGAAAGGCCGTTAACAGGCAATTCAAAGAAGGTGATGAAGTACTCCTAATGTTATCTTCGAACGGTCGACCATTTGAGGCAAAGTACCAGGGGTCGTTCAAAGTACTGAAGAAATTGAACAGTTTGAATTATTTGATACATATGCCTAACCGAAGGAGAAGTAAAATGAAACGTCATGTAAATATGTTGAAAATGTTTTGTAAAAGAGAGGAACAAGCAGTAATGCTAGTGAGTAAACAAGAGAAAGAGAAGGTAGAAAGATATAAGGAAGATAAACACTGGATAGAAAAGGACCAGCCTCTTAAATTGGAAAATTCCAGAATATTGGAAAATCTGGAGAAAAAGTTAGCGCACCTTACTGATGAGGTAAAGCAGAAACTGGGAACTTTTCCTGGGGTAAACTGATTAAAAAAAACATATATATATATATATATATATATATATATATATATATATATATATATATGGACATTGAAGTCAACACTCAGAGACGCAATTTTCAGGCTATGAGTATTGACTTCAGTGTTCTCATTTATATTTATATTTCATTACGCTCTATCTCTGATATTGAGTACTTTATCCCATAAATATAGCATACCTTAAAACTATATTTCTTCATAGATAGATAGATAGATAGATAGATAGATGTGTGTGTATGCAATCCGGTAGACTTCCCTATTGAGTCTAGGGCCACAGCCTAATTATGCTAGACGTTGCTGCCATTGTTTTTACAGTACGTATAAGTTTACGGTGTGGAGTTACACGCCCCACGCTCAACCGATTTTGAATTCACCATTCTCCTAGCCTTCTTGTGCACGCCAGTCCGATTTTCCACGCCGATAAGCACCATATTCTGAACACAGCATTTCTTGAATTGACCAGTCATTTGTGTGTTAACCACCGAAAGTCAATGAATGTGCTTATATTTCTATTTTGTCTGGTTTGCTCCCATTTGAATCTATTGACTGTGTTGCGGACTAACAAAAACTATTATAAATTTCTCGTTTCACCTCATTCTCGACAAATAAATTGCAAAAGGGCCTTTGACTAAATAATGATTATATTTATGTCATCGTTCTGGCCTTGTTAGAGCCAAAAATAAAGACACGACAGAGGAATTGAGTTAAACAAGTATATTAACAGAAACAGTAATACAAACATATACAAACAAGAGTGTTAAAGCACGAATGTTCGGTCCGACTGTCAGAGCTGATTGCCTGAAACTTCACCCTCTAAAAAAGGCAGTACATGCTCCTATTTATAGCTGGGAGTATCCATGCGTGAATAAATTACCATAACACTGATATATTCCTATCTATCTATCTATCTATCTTTCTATCTATCTATCTATCTATGCTAATATATTAATATCTATCTAGGTAGATAGCTATCTAGTTAGGGTCAGAATTAAAGACACAAGAGAGGATTTGAGTTAAATAAATATATTAGCAAAAACAGTAATACAAACGAGTGTGTTACAGCAAGAATGTTTGGTCCGACTGTCAGACCTGCCTACTGGAAACTTCACCCTCCAAAATGGCAGTACCTGCTTCTATTTATAGTTGGGAGAGTCCATGAGTGCGTGGGTAAATTACCATAACAGACATAATGTTATTTAACATTAAATCCTACGGAATAATTGTCTAGTGAATTACACCTTTGTTTTGTGAATTTAACGCCGTAATTGTGAATCCTTGGGCTGGGTGGTACAAGATCAGTGAAAATAAAGCGAGAATAACTGAACAGTACTAAATAAGTACAAGACGAGATATCTTTAGTCATTGACAACGGACCGAGAAGAATCTACCCACACCATAGATTAAATAAAGAGTTTAGATTTAAATTTCTTATTACCTGAACAAGGCCGAAGTTTACAACGACCGAATCATTACATAAAGAGTTTAGATTTAAATTCCTTGAAAGTTACACGGATTTAATTCTTTTAGCTTAAATTCTCTGAAAGTTACCTGAAGAAGACCGAAGCTTACAACGACCGAAACATTACATAAAGTGTTTAGATTTAAATTCCTTGAAAGTTACACGAATTCTTTTAGCTTAAATTCTCTGAAAGTTACCTGAAGAAGACCGAAGCTTACAACGACCGAAAATTTAAATACGATGTCAATCGCTATCTAATGTCCCCCTGGTTGCTCTTTCTTCTCCCCGATCGTAATTAATGTCTCTGTTCCTGATTCTTACACACCCTGTAACCCCTTGTGTCTTAGTGGCTTTACTGCCTTGCATGGGGTGATACCGTTTTAAAAAAAAAATGGGTGGGGAATTTTTTTTTTATGAATCCGACACAGTTTTATTACATAAATGTTATTTTTAGTGGATGCCCATATTTAAATAAAGAGTTTAGATTTAAATTCCTTGAAAGTTACCCGGATTTAATTTTTTAGATTTTAATTCCCTAAAAGAGCCCTGCAGAAAGCCGGAGCTCACAACAGCCATTTTATAACCACATCCGGACGTTAGTCCTAATGTAGATAATGGTAATTCCACATTCTAGTAATTTAGACTGAAAATATTATTCAAATTTTGTATTCCGTTTGAACTGCCTTGCACATATTCCGCATGTGATGGTTCATGGTCTTATCATTTTTCTCTTCGCAAAAGGCGACATTTGTTGATTTTGTATATTTTTTATGGGTTTTCGATTTTTCTTTCTCTTTCTTAGTTTGAAATAATTGGTCCTGCGCTATTTGTTCTAGGCTACAATGATAAGAATTTTTTTCTCTCTCTCTCTCTCTTTTTGGTGTATTCTGCGTAACAACTTCAATTGTCTTCAGTTGTTGGTAAATATCTGCCTTTGAAATTATCCGTGGAGAGTTTTCTTAAAAGAAAAAATTAATGCCTGTCCTTTTTTAATTAAAAGTTTTAATAGTCGAAGTATAGCGTAACAAAATGAACACAGTCACAAGTTTGCACATATAATCTTTGTAAGAAACATACGGTCCGGTGCCGCTGCTATTTACCTGGAACTCCTTGATAAAATGCGAAGAAGAATCAGCAATATTATTGGTCCTGATCAAGCAGATCGGCTTCGGTCACTTTCCCACTGGAGCAAGGTTGCCTCTCCGTGTCTTTTCCATAAATACTTTCATGATAAAATGATCGGGTAAACTCTTCGCTATGGTACCTTCGTTCGGGTAAACTCTTCGCTATGATATATATATATACATATATATATATATATATATATATATATATATATATATATATATATATATATATAAGCGCAGTAATAGACTGGCACCGAGATCTCATCAATTTACAGTTGAGTAGGCTAGATGTACCCTTAAGTTCTATGCTAACAGCTTCTTTTCTCGCACTTCTCGCTTGCGAAACTCCTTTCTGGCTCTATGCTTTCCAGCCAAATTCAATATGCAAAAATTTAAATACGATGTCAATCGCTATCTAATGTCCTCCTGATTGCTCTTTCTTCTCCCTGATCGTAATTAATGTCTCTGTTCCTGATTCTTACACACCCTGTAACCCCTTGTGTCTCAGTGGCTTTACTGCCTTGCATGGGGTGATACCGTTTTTTAAAAAAATGGGTGGGGAATTTTTTTTATTTATGAATCCGACACAGTTTTATTACATAAACGTTATTTTTAGTGGATGCCCATATTTAAGTAGACGCTCGGTTTATTTATTAAACAGTATATTTATTTATTTTCGTCTACCGGTATGCAATATTCGTGAAATATTATTAGAGAAAAATATGCGCTCACCCGCAGGATTCGAACCTGTGTTCCCCTCGGTAAAACCGTCAGTAGATCTGATGTTTCTCTTTCCTTCTTAATCATGGTATTCCATATTTGAATGGAGTCATATATACAGAGTGTCTAAAAAATATACATACTTTTACAGTGTATTGCTGAAGGCAACTTTTCTTTTTAGATTTACTCGTTAGTATTACTAATGTCATTCGGAGTTAGATTTGAACAAAGAAAGTTTATCCTGAAAGGCTACTGGATGTAAGAAAATGCAGTTCAAGTTCAAAGGCGGTATGGAAGAGAGTTTCATTCAGATCTGCCCACGCGTCTTACAATCTCACGAATTATTAGCGATAAGTTTGAAGCTGATGGTATTGTACACAAGAACCGCCCCGGAAGATCACGGATATAAAACCTGTTAAAAAAGAAAAGAAAATGGAAAGTCGCACCTGAACTATGTGGAACCCGTACATACGATCATTGCTAAGGATACAGGTAAATGGTTGGCTCCCTGTACCTCTCCAGTAAGTACTGACAACGTTATCCTCTCACTTTTCAGATCAGGTCCAAAATGGAGTGCTGTTGTCATATTTGAGCGGAAGCTGCCCAGACGTCACTCACTCCAGCCTTGACAGAGTTCAAGAAAGCGTCTCCGAGCCCTTGTGGGTGAGGAATTATTCTCCACTCTCCAACCTTTCTCCTAAAGAGGAGATGTAGCAAGTCTCACGCTGCTCTGTCGCTAATTCAACGGCAAGTGCTCGGGCGAAATACATTCCCTATTCCTGCCAGTTTACAGCAAGTACGTAATACCACTTACATGGTAGCAAACCACCCATATTCCCTTCGTATTCCATCAGCAAGAAGTAAGTTTCCCTCAAACAACTTCTTCCAGTGTGCCACTGCTCTGTGGAATCGACTCCCAACTGGATGTTTTCCTGGACACTATAATCCTAACATGTTCATGGTTAGAGTTAACCGTTATCTTCTACATCTATCTGCACAAATTGCCTCCAAACGTACCCCTCTACCTCGAGTGGCTTCCGGGCCCAGTAAAAGCGCGTCCAAGAAACCTATTGAAATGCTATTTGTGGTTCGATTGCGTCGCGTTGTCAACAATGTCTCTATCATAACGGACATCAATTTGAAAATATGCGGTGACAGAATTTTAAGAGCAAGCCTTTATAATATTAGGTTGGTGCAAAAATAATGTCGTTTTTTGACGTTAAAAAATACGTCATAAAACGACATTATTCCGTCATTATATTTGCACCAACCTAATAAATACTGTTTTCATATTTCATATTTCTTATATACTCATGTAACGTGCGATCACGCATATCGTGCGACCCTAAAATTTTCACTTATAGAAAATGACTTTATCATGTATCTCGTGTATCATGCATGTTCCTTTTTTGAGAGACAAAATTACAATAGACTAACCACTTTTCCTCTATCTCCTTATCCCATCTTATAGTTAAATAAATTCAAAAAGTAAAAGCGAATGATAAAAGTATTAGTAACGCTATGGGTCAGTCAGTTATGTGCCATGCGTGACGAGGAAGATTTTTCCCGGCAGTTAGTTGCCATTTCTTTCTGCGGTAGACCAGTTTCCATCAAAGGCTATAGAACCCGGTCTGTTCTGCTATTTATCCATAGCTGGGGGAAAAAAGAAGAGGATTCATACCTTTCCCAAGTGTATTAGGACGTAAGTGAATATAATGAATTTGACTGGAATTCGAACTCAGCTCTAACAATTACCTCAATCCGAGCCGCTATCCATTACTCCACCGTGTCATATCCGCTGCGTAAGCGCGTACAGCCATAAAAAAACGAACGAGAAACAGCTAAACATCTTATAAACCTAAACAATGGAAAAGATATATATTCGCTATGTTTGTTTTTTATAATACAATACTAATATGCGAATATTACATGCATTATTATTGGATAAAGTTAAGTAAAACATCAGTTTTATCAAAATTTTAAATACAGCTATACTTTTTAAATACAGTAAATAGATATACAGTTTGGTCAACGGCCTAACAAGGGCCAGCAGTACATAAGCTAATTTTATATCTCTTGTATGATGTGACTCTCTCGAAAAATTAGCTTCAAGATTAGGTCTTCAAAAGTCGCATGATACGCGAGTATAAACGCTACTTAAATTAGATATAATTGGTTCTAGTTGCTTGAATTATTTCTTGAGAATGAGTCAAAATGTGTATACATTTTTTAGACATTCTGTATGGTTGACTAACGTAAATGCAGCCAATGTTACATCTAAGTAAATGCACCCAATGTTGCATCTAAGTAAATGCAACCAATGTTGCATCTAAGTAAATGCACCCAATGTTGCATCTAAGTAAATTCCCCTGATGGTACATCTAAGTAAATGCACCCAATGTTATATCTAAGTAAATGCACCCAATGTTGCATCTAAGTAAATGCAGCCAATGTTACATCTACGTAAATGCAGCCAATGTTACATCTAAGTAAATGCAAGTAATGTTAGATTTGTAAATGCACCCAATGCTGCATTCCCCTAATGGTACATCTAAGTAAATGCACATAATGTTACATCTACGTAAATACACCCAATGTTAAATCTAAGTAAATTTCGCACAAAATCTCAAAATAGAAGAATTTTGAATGGGGTTGTTTTACGGGCGTAAGAATTGTCGATTATGTGTATATGCAAGATATCAAACTATTGGCCTTAGATATGTTTCAAGAAGATAAGATTAAAATCTGTTCTACAAAGCAGCAGCTCTTGGGAAGATGTAATCCTAATGGAACTTCCTCTGGAATATGATGGGAAAGAGAGTATACTTTGCATAACAGTAAATGTCTGAACTGGTGAAACTATGGAATATAGCTCGTCAGAACATTTGCCAAGGAAATAGCGAGGGAGTGGCGAGCGGCAGGCGACGTTTCGTAGAGTGGCAAATAATTCATCGACCACAAGGCCGCGTATTCCCTTTTAAACTATAAAGTCAGAATTAGGCACTTCCAGCCCAAATAACTGTTCTATATTGTTCTGGTATTTATTGGCATTTCTCACTCTCTGTTTCGATATTTTCACTTTACCTAGTGTTTTCCCCTGGCATGAAGTGGAAAGATAATAGTGAATTAATTGCTAGGCCCGCTGCTAGGAAAGTTTGATTCACTGTGTCGGACCAGACAGTTTTTCTCGGCAGAATTCGTCTTACTCGTTTATAATTCTACCATTCGTCCATGCATTGAATACTGCTGTTACATTTGGTTTGGAGTTTCTGCTATAGATTTAGAGAATTTTGATAAAATCCGAAGAATAATCTGCAATAGTATCGGTGCTAACGTGGCATCTCAGCTTAAGTCACTTTCCAACCACCGTAATGCAGCTTCCCTGTGCTTTTTCTACAAATCTCGTCTACAGTCGCTCTCTCACAGACGCGCCGTCGCCTCTCTCTGTCTTTTTTACAAATACTTTCATGGTAATTGCTCCGATGAGCTTCATTCGCTGGTTCCCAGACTTCATGAATTCAAGCGCCCTACGAGGCTGGCATCCCGCTCTCACCCTTTCACTGTCGAAACTATTACATGTAGCCGTCTCTTCTACTCCAATAGCTTCATGTCTCGCACCTCTCGCCTGTGGAACTCCCTTCCCTATTCCAGTTTTCCTGAGAGCTATAATCTCCAACTATTCAAATGTAATGTCAATCGACATCTCCAGTTGCCTTGATCTATCCACTATCCTTCACCTAATCCTTTCCTCTCTCACTCCTATCTGATCTCGCTTCAAATCTTCTGTAACCCCTTGCGTCCTAGTGACTTCCCGCCTTGCTTGGGGTGAAACGCTTAAAAAAAATATTTTCATGGTAATAGTTCTCATGAGTTCTCTTTTGTGCCACGACTTTACAAATTCTATGTTACCCTGACTATACAAGTCAAGGTACCATAGAGGAAAATTCATCAGAAGCATTACCGTGAAAGTATTTATAGAAATGGCAGAGGAAAGCTACGTTAAAGCAGATGGAAAGTGACTGAAGCCGTGATACCAGGTCAGGACCAATAGTATTGCAGAATCTTCTTTGGATTTTATCAAGAATTTCTGAATGCATAGCAGGTGCACCAGAGAAGATATAGTCAAAGCAAGGACGAACGGTATATTTATAAATATGTAAGATAGATTCTGGCGCGAACAACTGTCTAATTAACCAACTGTCTTAGTAGGAGACTTAACAATTAAGTCAATATAATCTTTCCACTTCATGTCAGCGGAAAAAGTCCGAGAACGCACAATGAGTTACACTCCTGGAGGTTAACATCAGCCATGCTGATGGAAGGTTAAAAAAAAAAAGTTCTCTCAGACGATTGAAAGAGAGCCGTTTCGTTTTTGAGGCGTTAAAATTAACAAGCCATTCCTTGCCCCATTTAATAACAGGTTTTAGGTCACTTTTTAGATTAGTTGACAATTTAGTCTTATTGAACCAATTAGACTTAGTATTAAGACAGGAGTAAATACTTGTATCATCAGCATAGACACTGAGTTGAGAACTGATGGCGTCAAGATGGTTGTATATGAAAAATAGGAACAGCGTAGCCCTAATAATAGAACCCTTGGGAACACCTGCATGAATGCAAAAAAAGATCTCGAAGAGTAACAACTCAAAAAAACATTCATTTCACGATTTGACAAGAAAGACTGAATCAGTTCAAAAATTCATCCAGAAATACCATAATCTTTCAACTTGTCAAAATGACTTGTATTCCAAACCCTGTCAAAGGGTTTCGAGATATCCAAAGCAACAGCCCGACCATCACCATTCTTATCTAAAGGTTGATAGACTCTTTCAGCAATAATCGTTAGTACATCATCAGTTGACCCAGAAAAGCGAAAGCCATATTGCTTATGCGAGATGAAATGTTTAACCAATTCAGAATTATTTAGAGTCTCTAGAACTTTCTCAAAAAGAGGTAGAAGACTAATAGACCGACGGAAGAATCAGACAGTTCGCCAGAGTTCTTAAAAACTGGAACTACATGACAGGATTTCCAAGAAGGGTTTTCAAAAATATATAGAACAATAGTTGAATTAGGGGAATCAAGAAAATAGCACTTCCAAGTTATTTTGATTAGGACTAATAACTTAAGTTATTTACAGTAATGACTTTTGTATTGCTTATTGTATTTTAAATTTGTTATTTTATATATTAAATGCATTTGTTTTGTATATTTTCTACGTTTGTAAATTCATATTGAATTAATCTTATTAAATGATTTTTTTATTTAATCTCTGGCGTGGTTTTATGTAACGTAGTAAGAATTTGCTTTCGTATCTTCATTTGGAAAGTTGTCCTGAACGTTTGTTTAAGAGATTATCGCTATTTAATTCTCTATGTAACGGTTATGTAGTTTTTAGATGTTGTAAGCCGTTTTTTTTTTCTCTCATTTTTTATCTGTCCGGCTTTAGATAAGAACGGCGAACGGACCGTAGATTTAGATATCTCAAAGGTGTTCTACAAACTCAAGGGCAACGGTATCTGAAGATGAATATTTGTCTTAATCCAATCGTTCCTAAAAAAATGGTGTAATGGATGTCATATTGAACAGACACACTTCTAGTTCTTTTCACGTTAATGCAGGGGTCCACAGGGTATTATTCTTAGTCCTACGTCGTTTCGTATTCTTCATCAACGACCTCTCCGATGCCATGTTTCCCAATTTGCTATTTATGCTGATGGCACAACTATTTACCCGTGTCTTAGTAGCAATACCAATAAGTTCGACAAAATAAAACTGACAACTGCTTTCGAAAATGACCTCCTATCAGTGGTTAACTGGGCCAAGGTATGGCTCGTAAATTTTAACACCTTCAAAACAAAACTGATTTCAGTTAACCTCTATAGAGAACCTTTTCTGCCTACCATCACTATGTCTGATGCTAACCTCCAGGAGAACAACTCTTTGAGCCTTTTTGGGCTCACGTGTTCCACCGAGATAAAGTGGGGTGGTTATATTGAATCACTTGTTAGGTCTACAGGTAAAAAAGTTGATTCACTGTGCTGTGCCAGACAATTTTTCTCGTCAGAATCCATATTGAATATATATATATATATATATATATATATATATATATTCCAGTCGAATCCATTACATTCACTTACGTGCTAATACCCTTGGGAAAGGTATGAATCCTCTTCTTCTCCCTCCAGCTATGGGTAAAATAGCAGGACAGACTGGGTTCTATAGCCTTGGATAGCAACTGGTCTAGGAGAAGGACAACTCTGAATTCGAAACCTGCGGAGGGTCGTTTCGGAACCTTGTGGCATTCGGTGCATCAGGTCTCTGTATTCGTCCCTCCAAAAAGTGTGGATGGTCCTGCACGAGGCCTTCACCACTATAATCAAATATCATGTGCCGGTGTCGGGCTGTCGGTTTCCTGGAAACTGATCTGCTTGACCCTCATACGTCGAATCTCGTCGGGAGAGTCGATCATATATACCATTCATCCGTACATTGAATATTGCTGCTATATCTGGTGTGGTGCTTCTACTATATATCTCGAGATGCTTGACAAAATCCAAAGAAATGTCTGGAATGTAATCGATCCTGTTCTTGTATCTCAACTTCAGTCACTTTCTCACCACCGTGACGTGTTTTCTCTGTTTGTTTTTCTACAAATATTTTTAGACTAATTGTTCCGACGGACTTGGTATCTCGACTGCCCGAACTTAAGATTGGTTTCTAGATTGGTTTCTAGATCTCGTCGTTTTACTGTTGACCTAGCTCGATACAACCGTATGTTCTATTCTAATAGTTTCTTTTCTCACACTTCTCGTCTGTGTAACTCTCTACCGGTTTCTCGCTCCTCTGTCACCTATAATGTTTAAATCTAGCGCCAGTCGCCATTTTTGTCTTCTTAAGCTCTGATCTTTTATTCACGTCATTTAAATCTATTATATTTCAGTAACCCTTTACATCTTCGTGGCATTATCGCGTTGCATAGAGTGAGCTGATTAAAACAAAAATTCTATTTTTGATGTGCTTCAGTTTCTGCTTGTGAATTTCCATATATTTTTGGAGAAAATTATATTATTTGCCTATTTTTCTTGCTTTATGATTCTTTGCGTGAGTAACGTTTCTCTTTCTAAATAGTTCTGTTATTTCTATGAATATATTTCTATATAAAAATAACAAAGATTGAGTTTCGCCCAGCAGATATTTCTTGATATTGAGCGCTTTATTTACGAAGACTATTTTAAGAATTTAAAGAATATAATTGCTGTAAAATAAAATCCATTTTTCTAACGAGTGGATGCAATCCATCCTAAACTCATGATAAGGACATATAAGTGAACACATCACAGTATATGAAACAACACAAATATACTGTTAATCTTCGTTACAACTAAAAAATAATTATAATTATCCAAAAGTACTCAACACAATGAAAAATAGACAATCCCTCTACATACGTTAATTTCAGAATGTAAAGCTTATACTAGCGTCGTTACATTTTTTTAAAGTTAAGTATGGAGATGATGATCAGAAGGTATTTAACTGAAACGTTGTGTCTATAGTAACACCTATAATGAAATGAAGTAACGAGTTCAGTGAATATACAAAAGTAAAAAGGGGGTGTAAGGAAAGGATGCGTCTTCTAACCCGATCTGTTCAACCTATACAGCGAGGCAATTCTGAAAGAGTTGGAGACCCTACCGGGATTTAGCGTCGTCGGTCACGATCTCAACAACGCAGATACGCAGATGACACAAGATACTGATAACAGACAAGGAAAATAAATTACAAAATCTCCTACAGAAGGTAGCGAAGGAGAGTGAGAAGAAGGGACTAACTGCAAAACTACAAGAAGACAGAATGCATTGTCATCAGTAAGGGGATAAGCCCGAAATGCGATTTGAAGGACGGAAACGCTAGAATCAATCAGACGCGGAAAGTTTAAATATCTGGGAAGCGTCTTGATAGAGGAAGGTAAGTGCGACACTGAGATCCATAGACGTACTGGGATGGCCAAGGACACATTCCAAAAGCTGGGCAGAGTACTGCAAGACAGGAGGATTTCTTTGGTAACAAAGAAAAGAATACTGAACTGTTACGTGACATCTGTCCTTCTTTACGGCAGCGAATGTTGGACGATTTCCTCAAAGATGAAGAAGCGACTCGACGCGACAGAGACATGGTTCTACAGAAGGATGCTAAGGATGTCATGGGCCGCGCGTGTGAGCAACGATGAGGTCTTAGAGAGGTTGCAAACAAGGAGAAGGCTTATATGAGGAAGAGGCAGCTGAAGTTTCTGGGACACATAATGAGAAAGGAGGGTCTGGAGAATCTGGTATTCACGGGTCGAATAGAGGGAAGGAGAGACAAAAACAACGCGTGACATAACTGGCGGACTTAAGCAAGTGGATGACAGAACGTGATCTGGGGGAGGAAGCAGACGGAAGGAACTTGTTGAGAGCTGCAAGGGATAGAAGGAGGTGGAGAGCCATGATCGCCTACGTCCTGAAAGGACATGGCAAATAAAAACAAAGAAGAATGAAGATAAATGTCTATTTTCATTGTCTCGATTACATTTGACTAATTCTTTATATATTTTATAAGTTTTATTCATTTTCCCAAAGTCTATAAAAACTATTCCGTGTTCGTCATATTCAGCAAAACATGCACACACATACACACGCAGACACTCACACACACACACACACACACACACATATATATATATATTTATATATATTATAATAATATTTTTTGTTTAAAAATATGATTCTTTCGCTACATAAGAGTTCTACTGTTTCAAAAACGAGAGCCGATATCATCCAAATAATTATTAAAATTAAGTTGAATTGTGGTTTTTAGTCCCGTTTCATCTTCAAGCGAAATTTTAGGAATATTCCTAAAATTTCGCTTGAAGATGAAACGTGACTAAACACCTCAATCCAACTTAATTTTATTAATTATTTGGATGATTTCGGCTCACGTTTTTGAAACATGAGAACTCTTATGTAGCGAAGGAATCATATTTTTAAACAAAAAATATTATTATAATATAAGCTCTACTTCTGTATGGAGCACTGTTTTTTAAAAATAAAAACAAAAATACTAAGGAACCCCGGATTATGCACCCAACGTGTTCTTTTCTATTTTCTGCATACCTACACAAGGATACATATATATATTTATATATATATATATATATATATATATATATATATATATATATATATATATATCGCACATTGAGAGCTGTTGTTAATAAAATGGTACTCGATGCAATATAATAGAGCTATAAACTTTGCGTTGCGTTGTGCATGAGACTCCAAGACGTCCTATCAGTGAAGATATATATATATATATATATATATATATATATATATATATATATGTATGTGTATGTGTGTGTGTGTGTGTGTGTGTGTGTGTGTGTGTGTGTGTGTAACATCTATTTGCAGATATTTAATATAGATATTATTCCCTAAATTTCTAATAGCCTATAACTAGTGCCCCCGAGAATATTTGGAATATATAGACCGAAGATCGCCTGAGATGTGAAACTGACAGTCATCATGCACTGTCGATTCTTATATCCACACACACACACAGTCTCTCTCAATCTCTCTCTCTCTCTCTCTCTCTCTCTCTCTCTCTCTCTCTCTCATATATATAAATATATATATATATATATAATAAAAAAATATAGGTTGAAGGTATGCTATATTTATGAGTAACAGTTCTCAATATCAGGGATAAAGTACATATAATTATAAAAGTGAATATTGAGGTAAACACGAATAGCGACAGTTTGTTTCATGCCTCAACGTCATCTGGTGGTCGGAAATTTGCATTAAAGCATGCAACAGACTGTCGATGGTTGATCTCACTGCCCACTTTTATATTCATATATATATATATATATATATATATATATATATATATATATGCGCGTGTGTATGTGTATGTGTGTGTTCAGTTATTCAATTAATAACATTGAAATTTGTTTCTGCTCGCCTTAAATTTCAAATTTTACCCAATTTCTAACATCTGTATAATAAGCGCATTTTTTTTTTTTTTCACCATCTTGAAAATTAAATCAAGTGTACAAATTCTGCCGAACTTTTGTAATAGATGCCACTGATTGACCGCAGATACTTGCCTTTTATTCTCTTTTATAAAGCAGAAATTCAAGTTGGAAATTCGCTCCAGTTGTGTTCAGTTCCATATCGGAAAAGGCTTTCAAAACTAATTTAACTGAACTGAATTTCGAGCGGGTTGATTTACGTTCGACACGCTGTTGTCTCTTCTTTAAGCAAATTACGATCGCTCAAAAATTATACTTTTGAATACGAGTTAACTCTCTTTGTTCCTCCACAACATCGCTAAATTATCAGCTACTTCATATTGCTTCACAAATTATATAAGAAGAAATGTAACTGAATAGGTTTGTTTTTTCCCGTAGAGGACGAAGATTTTACTATCATGTACGTGTAGAATTTATCTTTATTGAAACAATAGTATCCTTTACCTTAAATTCGGCATGTTTTTACATATATATATATATATATATATATATATATATATACATATATATATACACGTTTGATATCTTTGCTACCACCGGCGCTTGAACAGCGACCGCTCGTCCCTGTATAGAATAACTAGGCGACGCTTTTAATAGCTTTGTTTTGGATTGGCACAACTGATCCCACGACAGTAGTAACTGTTTATGAGCAATAGCTAGCTCAGGAAGATTTGCTACATAACTTGTGCAAGTGTGCATTAAGATGGCTGGACGGGATTTTCAACCGACAGCAATATGATTGGAATATATTTTAAACTATGCAAATTTGTCGGGCACGGAATACCGGTTCGCATTTTAACGGTTAATGTCCGACCGGAAATGGTTGAATGCGGCAAGATTTAACTATAAAAGCTACATCCCCAACGCCATGAGAAAACTATGGATGTCTTCTCTTAAACAAACTTTGTCGGGGTGTGTAATCAAATATACGGCGTCTTCCCGTGAAAGCATTTAACCACTTAGTCTGCTAATGCGATCGCACAAACATAGATTATAAACACAAACAAACAAGCTTTGCCAATAAGTGAAACAATCGAAATTCAATTTCCGCATAGTTCGTAAGATATATATATATATATATATATATATATATATATATATATATATATATATTGAGAGAGAGAAAAAGGTCTTGAGAAAGCGAGCGGTTCTATGACAAAAGCGGGGATAAAACTTTAAATATCTACAGGCAGGTATATAGACGCATATATATATATATATATATATATATATATATATATATATATATGAAAATTTCTCCGATTTAACCAGTAGAAAAGACAATATTTATGAATAAAAATGACAATAGGAAAACTGGTAATTGCTGACGCGTTTCGTCCAATGTGGACTTTATCAAAGCAAATACGAAATGAATTTAATTGAACAAGGTAACTAATAAAAACAAAAACTGAATGTTTCTCTACATTCCAGTTGCTAGAACATTCTGTTTTTTGTTTTTATTAGTTACTTTGTTCAATTAAATTCATTTCGTATTTTGCTTTGATAAAGTCCACATTGGACGAACGCGTCAGCAATTACCAGTTTTCCTATTGTCATTTTTATTCATATATATATATATATGTATGTATGTGTGTGTGCGCGCGTGCGCGCGAGAAAGATACAGAATAGTATCCAAACAAAATTGAGAATGTTGTTCAGACAACGCATTTCACCTCTTTATGTCAGGAGTCTTTAGGCTGTAATGAAGACAAATCCACGTTTAACGGAAGTACGATTGGATGTTGAACAAACCTTTACATTCAAATATATATATATATATATATATATATATATATATATATATATATATATATATATATATATAACAGATTCTAAGTTTTTGTGTGATGTGTTTCGGGCTTAAGGACTTATTAGGAATAAACATCAATTAAATCTGCTACCATTAGTTTCAACCTTACAGTATCCTCAGCCGATTTTTATTAAGTGACCTCCCAACACTTTATTTAAAAAAACTAATGGACGCTGTATTATTTTTAAAAATAAATAAGCCAACGAACAACGTTGGGTTTGATAGAAAGGGAGGAGGAGGATGTGAAGAAGAAGAAGAAGAAGAAGAAGAAGAAGAAGAAGAAGAAGAAAGGGTATCATAAACCTATCGGTGGGGAGGTAATTGAAATGTACATACAATTTTTATCCAGCCTCATTTGAGCTTAAAATGATTTTTTAGTATGTATGCAAGGACTCATGACTTCGGATTTCTGGTTCAAAAGCTTAATTGGATCCGGAAATGTTTTTATTGGTGTATATATATATATATATATATATATATATATATATATATATATTTCAAGCACGTACACATATATATATTTCAAACACGTACATTATATATATATATATATATATATATATATATATATATATATATATATTTCTCTTTCAGCTGTGGCAGTACTTCTTGCACTTGTGCTTTACAGGTCTTGTAAGCCTTCTTTTTCATTGCAGAGTGCAAAAAGTACTGCGACAGATGAAAGAGAAATGGTGGGGTGATCATGCAGAATCTATTCAAGCAGCATTCAATAGGAAAAACACAAAGGACTTTTATGAGGGAAACAAGAAAGTTTTTGGTCCTCAACAATCTTGAGCTTCGCCTATTTCCGCGGAAGATGGAACCTTATTGACTGATAGAAGTGATATTCTAAACCGCTGGAGAGAACATTTTGAGACAGTATTAAACACGTCCTCTGTTACGGATGACGATGTTATTGGCTCAATTCATCAGTTTCCCGAGAAAACAGAATTGTCTGAGCTACCGACTTTACAAGAAGTTTTTGACGCTATAAAACAGATAGCCATCGGTAAGGCACCTGGCAACGATGCTATACCACCGAAAGTGTTTAAGAATGGTGGCCAAAAGTTGGCTAAAAAGTTGCATGCTCTTTTTGTTTCCATTTGGATAACTGGAAAGGTTCCCCAAGACTTCAAGGATGCCTCTATCCTTCACCTTTACAAAAACAAAGGTCTTCGAAATGTCTGTGATAATCATCGCGGCATATCTCTTCTTTCAATTGCTGGTAAAATTCTAGCCAGACGTATACTCAACAGATTACTTAAGCATGTTGTTGATGAAATCTATCCTGAATCGCAGTGTGGTTTTCGCGCTCTTCGGGGAACGATTGATATGATATTTTCTTTGCGTCAAGTATCTGAGAAAGCTCGCGAGAAAAACCAGTTGTACATGGTATTTATTGACCTTACCAAGGCATTTGATACTGTGAACCGTACAGCTCTTTGGAAGATATTGAAGAAAATTGGCATCCCAGACAACATGATAAAAGTTATATCTTTTCATGAGGGTATGAAAGCATCAGTCGTGTCGAATGGGGACTCTTCGGAACAGTTCAATGTAACCAATGGCACCAAACAAGGATGTGTTATGGCTCCGGTTCTGTTTGCTCTATTCTTCTCAGTTATGTTGAAACACGCATTTTCAGATGTTGTTACTGGAGTAAAATTTCAGTTCCGTACAAGTGGTGGAATATTCAATCACCAGCGCTTCAAAGCAAAAACGCTCCTTCGTAGAACAATCATCAGGGATTTGCTATTTGCAGATGATGCTGCACTGGTTGCAACCTCCATCGAGGAAGCTCAACTTCTTGCTGATCGGTTTTCTGCTGCATGTAAAGCCTTTGGCCTAACCATCAGCATAAAGAAAACCGAAGTCATACATCAGCCCCGACCTACACCAAAGCAGGTGCACGGTGTGAAACAAAATCAGCCAGCCCACAATTTTCCAGTAACCCCTATCCGATCGATGGAAGCAATTTGAAATATGTGAAAAACTTCACATATCTTGGTAGCGTGGTGAATTCAAGTGCATCACTCGATAATGAAATAGTGAATAGAATATCTCGTGCTAGTAGTGCGTTTGGAAAATTGAGTACCCGATTATGGAAAGACCGAGGAATAAGCCTGAAAACAAAGATAGCAGTGTATAAAGCCGTCATACTTACCACACTACTGTATGCATCAGAGTCATGGACACCCTATCGTAACCAATTTGAGCAACTTGACGTCTTCCACAAGAGATGTCTTCGTATTATTTGTGGTTTTACTCTTAAAGACCGGGTATCTAATGCAGACTTGTTTACATTTTGTGGTATCAGTGGAATAGAAAGTTTTATGATCCAATCACAACTTCGCTGGGCAGGTCATGTTGTTTGCATGGACGATAGTAGGATACCAAAGCAACTCATGTACAGTCAGCTTGATAGTGGTAGCCGAAATGTTGGACGACCTTGGCTTCGCTACAAAGACAAATTGAAAGCTAACCTTGCAGCTGTCCAGATCGATAGCAGAAATTTTGAGCTCAATGCTAATGATGGAGATGCTTGGAAGAGTATGTGTCACCAGCGAATCAAACATTTCTCCACGGCTGGTATTCACAAATTAAAGGCAACTAGGCTTAGAACAAAAGCGAATGCAAATATACCAGCGACGCTTTCTCTCAACCCTCACGCCTGCATCCACTGTGGCCTTGTGTGCAGGTCTCTAGCTGGACTCAAATGCCATCTTCGCCTAAGCGTGTGCAGGCACAAAGAACCGTAAACAGGGATATTTGTCAGGACCTCATACGTCGAAATCGACGGGAGAATCCATCATATATATATATTTCAAGCACGTACACATATATATATTTCAAGCACGTACACATATATATATTTCAAACACGTACATTATATATATATATATATATATATATATATATATATATATATATATATATATATATGTATGTATATTTCAAACACGTACACACACACAGACATACATACATACATATATGAGGGGAAGTAGGATGTAAAATAATATCCAAACAAAAGTGGAAATAATAAATTATCATATCAGACACTACGGACATCAGAAAGTTTTTATTTTCGTATTGAAGTTGTTGACTTCTTCTGGATTTGAAATTTAATCCACTGCGATTCGATTTCCCTTACGAACTAATGTAGAGAAAAAAAAGATATCTACCCGGAGTGGGTTAAATTTCAAATCCAGTAGATGTTAACGGCTTCACTACTGACAAAACGTTCTGGCAGTAGCATCTGATAAAAATATTTATTACCACTTCCTCAAAAAATCCAATTCACTTCAGCTATTCACGTGTTTGTCTCTCATTCCAACGGGAAGACGCCTGCTATAAAGAGGTTGTTGCGATTGCTAGGGGTTTGAATTTGGTATCAGAAGGTTTATATTTTTAGATGATTAGTTTAGGGGCATGTTCAAAATATTTAACCGCAACAATATAGATAGACATTCAAAAACGAGTCAATCAACAGGCAAGTGAGTAAGGAACACACCGATTATCAGATTTCAATAGAACAAAATAATGCATTTATGTACAAATAATATACAATTTTGAGAATAACAATTGATTTGAACTTAAATGGATATAGGTGTATTTAGCCGTGTAGAATATTATTGTGAATGTTTGAAGGTGTTTGCAATTGCTATTTAGATTTGTTCACAAAATTAAACTAAGTGTCCAGTTAAGTACTAAATTGTCCTTTGTGCGAGTTCAGTTACTAGTGTGTGTGCGTAAGTATGTTTGTATAATTAGCAGGAATTGCGTACCTTTAGTTGTGTTAGTTGTGTTTACTAATACTTTTTGAGTAGTGAGAAGAAAATGTCACTTTTTTAAAGTATTGTAAGTAATGTTCTTGAGAGAGATAGAGAGTGTTTGTGGATTGTTGAGTCAGATATTTTGCGCGGCAAAGTCCTGGTTGGTCAGAGTTTTGACTTGCGTGGGTCAGTTTGGTATCTCTCTAGGGATGAAGATCTGACGATATTCAGTCACCCCCCCCCACCACGAGGGTGTCATGTGGCACAAGGCCTTTTTAACGTGGGCATTCCGAGCCCGTGGGCTCGGCCAAAAATATGCCCATTGAACCCGTATAAACGGGTTCAGGGCCGGTCTACCTTCCCGAAGGAGACTCCGCCCTTCGGCGTAGCCTCCTTCGGGTTCCTCCCGTCCGTAGGACGAAAGTACAACCGAACAGTCGGTAGTGAAGATCTGACTGGTGAATTGGACTGAAATTCGTCCTTTTATTTGATTTGGGAAATCAAAGTAGGCTCCCAGCGGCCTGGCGGGAAAGCAGATTTTTGACAATGGATACACATTCTAGGGTCGTCTCGACCAGTAACAAGCCGAGTTTCACAATGTGTGGTATTGATTGGTCAAAGCTAATTCTTATAGAAGAGTCTATTTTTAACAGGGGTGAGTAGACAAACATTCACGATTCTATAAATACCCCCTCCAGATTAATGGTCAGCGTAGTTGGACATTAATATGTATAAAATGTAGTATACTTTGCTGGCCAGTGAACGCGTCTGCTGGACCTGGTCCGTGTAGGTTGCTTAATTTGCGGTTCAGGCGTAGAAGATGGGTGTTTGTGTAAAGTCTCTGAAACTGGTGTTTGCTGAGTGGTCACAGCTTTGTCGTCATTGTTGATGTAAGCTGGTTTTAAGCGGTCGATGCTGACCGTAGTTTGCTTGCCGGCGAGATCTACAACAAAATATTTTGACTCTCGAGAAATAACCTGGTGCGGTCCAGTGTAGTTAGGCGTTAGTGGTTTACGGACCATATCTCGGCGTAGAAATACGAAATTGGCTGTATGCAGATCAGTTGGATTGTAATAAGGCCTGTGAAAAGCTCTGGTCGGCGTATAAATTGTTTCAGGCATTTTTTGTCGGAGGTCGCTGACAAACTGGCTAGTAGGTAGGTTGTCCGATACAGGGCCGAAAATCTGTCCTGGCAAGGTTAGGGGAGTCCCAAAAACCAATTCAGCACTAGTACAGTTCAGGTCCTGCTTGACAGTGTTTCTCAAACCCAGCATGATCAGGGGAAGTTTATCAACCCAAGTTCGGCCGTTGGTAGAAGCAGTTATAGCGTATTTAAGCTGTCGGTGAAATCTTTCCACAAGGCCAATGGAACAAGGGGGATATGCTGTAGTGGAAATGTGATTAATCCCTAATAGATTAGACAAACATTGACGATTCTATAAGGTGAAGCGCGTTGTCAGAACAACTTTTATCTCCACCTATGTATTCGTGTGTACGCTTAATTGTAAATATAAATTCTAGGCTTCACTGGCAAGCCGTGAAGAGAAGGAATCTGTGACGACGTAGGATCGCCTACATCCGGAAGAGTTAATCTATTTTTTTTTAATTGTACATACCCAACACGGGTGAACTTGATGGCTACAACAGTCACATCATTTTTATTGTCGCTTGTTTTCAAGCTCGAGTATATGCTAGATATTTGAACGCTGATTTTCATGGTAGATAAACTTTGTCTCCTTAGAAGATTGATGCAACAGTTTTGCTATTTCATATTTATAGTTGTTGCAGGAATGCTAGTTGCGTTTATGTGCAAAACACGTGGCTTCTACATTTTTCTCGTAACAATTATTGCGGACTCGAATGTGAGTCCGAGTAATAAATGTGTTTGTGTCTATGAAGTTTGTATATATATAGGTCCTTGTAAGGAATTTCTAACTGCTCGCAATGAGCAGTTAGCGAAACAAATATCGAAGCCCATGATGTTGAAAACGTAAGATTAACTAGATATGGGGAACTGTTAGTGGTAATAATGGTGTTTGCGTTTGTATGTGTGATGTCTATTTAGGCAGAAGGAATTCATTGAAATAAGTTTTATTAAAATTCAACCAACAAGTTCTGTTTGTTTTTTTATCTGTTTTTTATTGAATTCAAAACTTACCAAAGTTCATTTTTTTTTGTTTTGTTCTCCTACTTTCGATTCCCTCAGTATGATAACATCTGTTCTTTTATTGCATTCCAATTTTCGATTAAGATGTATATTGGGGGTCGAAACTATCCAAACTTCATTTTTTTTTTTTTTTTTTTTTTTTTTTGTTCAGATACTTTCGATTCACTCAGTTTGATAACCAAGATTTTATTGGCTACGATCAATTGGAATTGGAATCAGTTCAAATTAAAATGAAATTAATTCTTAAAACCACACAGTCCATATTCAATTAACAAAAAAGTCTTAGGAGTGATTTTGATAACATTTCAATGTTTATTTGAATCTTCATTATATCTTCTATTTGAGTGCCAAAAAAATACCGTATGAATTCGTGTATAAGGCGAGATACATTGACAAAAATCGTTGATAAAATGTTGTTAGTACTGGCTTAAGGTTAATATTTGGCAGATTTACAGCAACTTTAGTGCCTATGTTAGAAAAGTGTCACAATAACTGGAGCGATTGCTTTACAATTAAACAGTTTTACTTAGATTTTACAAGCATTGTACAAAATATTTTAGTTCTCACTGACTTTATTTGTTTTGTTTTGTTTTTTTTTTATTTCTCTTAGCATGTAAATGGCATGTTCCCTAATTAATTTTCATTTATTAAATGTTCCAAACGATTTGTATTTGAACAAAGCTAAGAAGGAAACCCTCATCAGTATTGGAAGGAGCGATAACACCTACTGGAATAGAGAAGCGTATTTTCATGAAAAATTGTTCAAAGATTTTATAAATTTCAACCGACATCAGTACTGGCATCTCTGTCAATAAATTTTAAATATTTCCTCATAAGGAAACGGTTTATATTACCAGTTAGCATTACCAATTACACAGCAGTCCTGAGTATGCCGATAAACTACATCAGGCAGCATAGCTTTTCATCAGAATATTCGAGATTTTGAGGAGCGTGGGACTACCTCTTAATTGCTGTTGTTCCAAAGTCCACAGGGGTGGTAGCACCAGTTAGGGTACAAAACATGATGAAAGTATAAAATACATTTTTATAGTAAAAATACCAGCGATATATTTTTATATAAAAACAAATTACCAAAGATACCTATTTAGAGTAGAATTATAAACAATACATTTCATAGTAAAATGACCAACAATACACTTTATTTGTAGTTGAAGCCATAAAATTGTGTTCAAGATATTTAAATTTATTCATTAACGCATGGACGTTGACATGCCGCTGAATAAAATCAGCCAACAAACCAACATGAAAGAACTCTTTCATGACATTAATCCATATAATATCCTACAATTACATCAAGAAATCCAACTGTATTCCAAAATATAACTTCAACAAAACTGCAATATAAAACAAACATATCACCGCCTCTAGTAATCATGTCTACACAAACATGTATATGCACAAAAGCTGAGCATCAACTACCATGTATTCAACTGTGAAAGCAGAATAACATTTATCATATTTTTATTACTTCAAAGTTCCCAAGAAAATTAAATTCCGGCATTAAATGACCCATAAGGAGTTGATATGCCGTTAAACAAACAACCAATCAGTGATACTATTTATTGTTTTATGTAATTGCAGGTGCATTCGGAATACCTTTGAAATGCAGATTAGGTTGTGCATCTGAAAGGAAATTTGCGTTGTAATGTGTTGATTATATGCCGCGGTTTATACATTTGCCATCGAACCTGTGTAAAAAGTGGCGGTTTGAAATGCTGAATTTCTTGGCAAATATACAATCCATCATTTCGCCTTGTGACCAAGCAGTCGTAGCTTCGTCAATATAGAAATAAATAGAATGAAATTGATCAAATGTTACAGAAAGAACAATGGCCAAAATAAAAATGCAGAAATCAAAGTAAAGTGACATGTGGTTAAAAGCGGGAAAACATAAGTAAATAATAATGGCCGGCTGATAATCATTCCCATGTCCACCTTTCTGCCAAAGGTGGCTAGCCAATTTATATTACAGATGCTTTCTCAACCTACAGAGCACACCTGTTGTTTATACCACGATTATGCTGGGTTGACCTTAGTTATAGTTTGTTGGAGAGACTGCACGGTTCTGACGTGATCAAGCCTTCATGGAGTTCATGGAGTTCGTGCATACTGGTCTTGATCATGACATGGGAGTTTATGCTACTACAACCACGTTTGGTTCGGGACGACCCAATATCACTCACAAGGTTTGGGTCGATTCGTAGTTTTCAAAGGTGCCACACATTGTGATCGCCTCCCCAAAAGTCACCTCCTTAACAAATCGAAACCGGCCCTCATAGCCAGAAAGTACATGTTCTGACTCACTCGGTATATGAGACACAAACTATTCAAATTAAGATTGTCTAGAGTGACGCTGATTGTTAGAATTTGGAAATGGACTGCCTTTAATCAAACAATGTTAAATTTCAGCTGAAACAAAGCCGTATTATTTTTGTCACCGTTAAGCAGATTAAAGCAGAATGAAATGCAGCAACCATAAGAAGAATTTTTTTCAATGTTAGCTTAAATAGAGACTGTGAGATTTGGAGGTTAACTATTTGCCCATAGCTGGGATCCTAACAAGTTCTATAACCCCGGGTCCGAGTGAACCTGGGAACAGCAAGTAAGAGGTGGTTCAACGCTCCTCAAAATCTCCTGACCAGCCAGAGGCCTTCCTGCCGGATGTAGCATATCGTCATGCCCAGAGCGGTTGACACATTGAGATAAATACAAGACATAGATAGATAGATAGATAGATAGATAGATAGATATGAACAGACCGAGATAGATAGATAGATAGATAGATAGATAGATAGATAGATATGAACAGACCGAGATAGATAGATAGATAGATAGATATGAACAGACCGAGATAGATAGATAGATAGATAGATAGATAGATAGATAGATAGATATGAACAGACCGAGATAGATAGATAGATAGATAGATAGATAGATAGATAGATATGAACAGACCGAGATAGATAGATAGATAGATAGATAGATAGATAGATATGAACAGACCGAGATAGATAGATAGATAGATAGATAGATAGATAGATAGATAGATAGATAGATAGATATGAACAGACCGAGATAGATAGATAGATAGATAGATAGATAGATAGATAGATAGATAGATAGATATGAACAGACCGAGATAGATAGATAGATAGATAGATAGATAGATAGATAGATAGATAGATAGATAGATTCTCGTAACTGGATTTTTTGCTTGTCTCTGTTTAGCTTGATTTACTTCCACTTAAAAAAGTCGTTCGATAAAAAATCGTGGTACTGTTCATATATATATATATATATATATATATGTTAGCACCTACTGAGACGTGAATGAGTGCGTGCTTGTAGCATATATCAATTCACATATGTGCTTTCGATTCTCCAGTGTGTTCTTTCGCCTCACTACGCTAATCAAAGAACACATTGTTGTGAAGTGATGGTTAATGAGCATCTAGAGTAAACTGTTACAGTTCTATAGTTGTTGATTGGTTGATTTTGTTTAACGGGGGTTATTTAATGCCGAAATCTAAATATTTTGAAGCCAGTTTAATGGCTTCAACTACCTATAAAATAGATATTGTTGGTAATGTTTTCTTTTATACATATATAAAAATGTATTGCTGGTATTATTAATATAAAGATGTATTTTTATATTTTCATATATGTTTCTTCGTTGTTGTTTGTTTACCGATATGCTGCGACCCTAACAAGGGCTACCACCTCTGTTCAGGGTGGACATGGGGACAACAGCTCCTCAAAAAACTCTAAGCTCCCGATCAGAGATCTTGCTACCGGGTGTAGTTTATCGTCATACCCAGGTCTATAGTTGTTGATTCCACCCCCAGACTAAGCTAAATCTTGCAACTTTAATATAAATTAAATTATCTAGTGTATTTTTATTTGATAGATAGATAGATAGATAGATAGATAGATAGATAGATAGATAGATAGATATGCTTGAATAGACGCCCTGTATTTTTATTTTTTTTTTTTTTTTTTGTTCCAAGGGACTTAATAATGAAAATGTCATTTATTTATTAAACAGTATATTTATTTCCTTCTTCTGGCCTGAATATTCGAGAAATCTTATTAGAAAAATATTCGGAACGTCCCTATGCCTTTTAAACAAATCCAGTGGTTTTAAGATTTTGTGATGAATATATTAACTCCTTTACATTACAGCTTACAGTCGCTGGAGTCAAATAAATGTGCTGACCGAACAGTAGGGAGTTGTAACTTTGTCAGCCTGTGATGTAAACGCTTCAACAGGTCTTTCCTCTTCTGGCTTTATCAGGTCGTATGTTTTTTGTTGTTGTTGTTTTATGTGGTGTAAAGTTCAACTAGGCATTGAAAATTAGGAAGTTGTCTGTGTTCATATTGCTCATAAAACTGGTTTTGCTATATAGTAGGCTCCCGTCTACGTCCGCACGACTCGAGACCAGTTGAGCAGATAGAGGCTTCATTTGAATTTGTTAAATGCAGTTTGATTGGATGATACATACGAATGCTTAGATATTTGGAGCTCTGTTTTTAGAAGTGATGAAATTAGAGATTCAAGTCATATCCCTGCGTAATACAGAATTTGACAGACTCTTTTTAATGCAATATATGTGTGCTATCTCAGTATCGGGTTGCAGATATTAGGGAATGTCATGAATCAACTCTAACTGCCATGAGTCGAATACAGAAATATATATATATATATATATATATATATATATATATATATATATATATATATATATATGGTGTTCTAATTTCTTTTAAAATAATGATATAAAAAAATAAACCTTGTGGTTTAAGATTTCGTGACAAACATAGGAACTTCCTCTTTTGTAGTTCAAAATGATTTCTCTATTTCTTTCATATTTGTTTTTTGTTTTTTATTTTATATTTATTCCTTTTTTTTATTATTTTTGTTTCCACCCGATCCTTTTCTCTTTCAATATTTCCGTGTTTCTCACATTATCTCACTCTTTCTCTTTTCCTTTTTTTCACTTTTTCTTTTTTTCACTTTTTCTTTTTTTCACTTTTTCTGTCTTTCTTTCTTTCTGTTTTTTTATTTTCTTTTTCTCTCTCTGTAATTTTCTTTTCCTCTCTCTCTCTCTCTCTCTCTCTCTTTATTTTTTCTTTTTGTCTCTCTCTCTATTTTTTTATCTCTCTCTCACTTTTTCTTTCTTTTTCTCTTTCTTTTTCTTTTTCCTTTGTTTATCTCTCTCTTTTTCTTTCTTCCTTTCTCTCATTGGACATAAATCAGTGAAAACCTTGACGAGAAAAGCTCCTTTCTTTCTTTCTTTCTTTCTTTCGTTTGTATTTGAGTTTTTTTTGTTTTTTGTTTTTTGTTGTTTTTTGTTGTTGTTGTTGTTTTTTGTGTGTGCTGTTGTTGTAACCATATTCCTTTTTGTTGCGTTTGAGAAGACTTTATACATTCAACCCCTTTAAAAAAAATCATGGTTCGAGTGTTTTTCCCACTTTGGGAAGCGGCGCACAATCCTCAGCCGGACTTTAGTATCAGTAATGCAGAGTCACGCGCATTCATTTCGTACAACAAAAGACTCTTCGAGTCCTTTATTCAATTATTCTAATTCTGAAGCATGATACGCGCGCAGACTGACGTGACATGCGCGCTGAAGATCTCCTTAACTTTGCCTGGCTTCCCCCATCCTTTTATGACGACGACGCGAAGAATTCAAAAAGTTGGTAGTTATGTTAGAGATCAGTTATTCGGTTCAGTATTCAAAGCACTGCGGCTGCTTCAGATGGCGGGGAAATTGTGGGTATTCCTTTTCGGGGAAAGAGGTAACGAGAAGAAGGTGGGTGTAGCTGTAGTCAGAAAAAAAGTGGGTTTCTGGAGAAGGCGAAGTAAGGGTAAATCAGAATTGAGTGAACTGAGATTGCTCGGAAGAGAAAGAAAAATGAGCGAGAATAGGAGAATTAAATACAGGAAATAAACAAATGCAACCGGAAGAAAAGGAGGCAGTTGAGAGAGAAGAGGAAATGAAGCAGATAATAGAAAGAAAGAAAGAAAGAAAGAAAGAAAAATATTCTTTACCTAAGAAAAAAGAAACAGCAAAAGAAAGAAACTTATTTTTAAACTAAGAAAGCAAAAGAAAGAAAGAAAGAAAGAAAAATATTCTTAACCTGAGAAAAAAAGAAACAGCCAAAGAAACTTATTTTTAAACTAAGAAAGCAAAAGAAAGAAAGAAAGAAAGAAAGAAAAATATTCTTTACCTAAGAAAAAAGAAACAGCAAAAGAAAGAAACCTATTTTTAAACTAAGAAAGCAAAAGAAAGAAAGAAAGAAATAAAAATATTCTTAACCTGAGAAAAAAAGAAACAGCCAAAGAAACTTATTTTTAAACTAAGAAAGCAAAAGAAAGAAAGAAAGAAAGAAAGAAAAATATTCTTTACCTAAGAAAAAAGAAACAGCAAAAGAAAGAAACTTATTTTTAAACTAAGAAAGCAAAAGAAAGAAAGAAAGAAAGAAAAATATTCTTAACCTGAGAAAAAAAGAAACAGCCAAAGAAACTTATTTTTAAACTAAGAAAGCAAAAGAAAGAAAGAAAGAAAGAAAGAAAGAAATAAAAATATTCTTAACCTGAGAAAAAAAGAAACAGCAAAAGAAAAAAAATTATTTTTAAACTAAGAAAGCAAAAGAAAGAAAAAAAGAAAGAAAAAAAGTAAGAAAGAAAAAAAGAAACAGCAAAAGAAAGAAACTTATTTTTAAACTAAGAAAGCAAAAGAAAGAAAGAAAGGAGGAAAGAAACAAACAAACAAAGTCGATACAAGATGAGAGAAGACATAATAATGACAAAAACAGTATATATATATATATATATATATGGATATATGGAATCAACCGTTGAAACTTACACTAAGTTAAAACTTTATAGTTACCACACCCATCCTTAATCTTTCCCCTGCCCCCTCGGCCAGCCGACTCTAACGAATTTTCAGAACAACTGTCAATTCTCGCTTTGTGTCTGTGACAGGAGTAATTACATTTTAATTTTAAACTTTTTTTTTTTCTTTTTCTCTCTCTCAAATAGAATAAGTATCTTCCCGCCATATGCCCTCAGCCTAACGACTAATGCTTCTGATACTAACTCAAATCAGGGTAAGGGATGCACATCCACTCGAGAAACCTTCTTCACCCCTAGGTCTCTGGCCGGTACGATGTTTCTAACCCAAGGAGGAATTCTACTGCCCTGACTTCTAGACGAACAAGACATGTACACTCCGAGTATCGTGTCTGAATCTTCCCTGAGTCATTTGCCCCCTCATTAAGGGTGCTTGAGGTAAACGTTTTCTGGGTTTTGGTATTATCCACCTGATAGTCAGGGATCCAAACCTTCGACTAACTTCGAAGGTGGCTATTCTATCAGCAGGTGTATAACATTATGCCTATTGTACTGCCATTTTTAAATGGTTTCTGGACCATGCTGTAGTTTCTGGTGGGGTCTCTCTATGCCATGATGATGGGTACTGTTACAGCAGTATCTCTAGGCAAATCAACCCAAGTTATTTACGCCTGCATCTCCAATGGATGCCCGTTTTCACTGCCAACTAGCTATCCATCAAACTAACAAAAAAAAATAAACATGAAAGCAATCAAATTGAAAATGCACAAAACTAGCAAACCCAACCTAAAAAAAAGACCCCATTTATACCATCTCTTACACCAACGTAAGGGGTTTATGTTTCAACTTTTTTCAGTCTAAACCTGACCTCTTGTTCCTGTCTAAAATGGGTATTAATGTATCAATCCCATTTCAGGAGCTCACAGTCCCAGGCTATTAACCCCATTATAACAAAATACGACCACCTAAATTGCCATGGTCATGGAGTCACAACCCAGAATTATCCCCGATCCTAGCAAAGATATTTAATTTCTATTTGAAGGATAAAATCTTCCCCAAGCCTGTAGAAGGTTTCAAGCATATGCTTTGACTTTTGGGTTGACACAACATGTCCACTCGGAGCATCAGGCATGTATTTTCTTTTTTGGATTAATTGTCCCTTCATTAAGGGTGCTGGAGGTAGATGTTTTCTGGATTTTGGCTTTATCTGCCTGATAGTCAGAGGTCCGAATCTTTGAGTAACTCTGAAGGAGGCTATCCTATCATCAGGATATCGGGTCTGATTTATTGCCATTTTGTGAATGGTTTCTGGACCGTGCTGTAGTCTCCGGTGATTCCTCTCAATGGCATGATGATGGGTTCTGATATAGCTGTATCTCTGAACATGCATCTCCTGCGGGTGTGTCTACTCGTCTTCCAGCAACTAATGCACACTTATTAGGTTGGTGCAAAAATAATGACGTAATAATGTCGTTTTTGACGTTAAAAAATATGTCAAAAAACGACATTATTACGTCATTTTTGCACCAACCTAATAAAAGTCAAAATGTAAATGAACAAAACTAGCAAACCCAACCAAAAAAAAAAATCATAAAAAAGATGAAACCCTTGTTACCCCACCCCGCCTTCTCTCAATGGGTATTTTAGTCCCTAAGTACATGATTGAGTTTGTCTCAGTGCCTTAAGGTCTTGGACCAGTACAATGTTTCTGACCCAAAAAGGAGTTCTGTTGCCTTGACTTTTGAGCAGACACATGTCCACTCAGAGCCTCATGCATGTATTTTCTTTCCTGGATTGATTGTCCCTTCCTTAAGGGTGCTGGAGGTAGGTGCTTCCTGGATTTGGGCTTTATCTGCCTGATAGAGATCTGAATCTTTGAGTAACTCTGAAGGAGTTTATCCTATCAACAGGTGCATAATATCGGGTCTAATCTGCTTCCATATTGTGAATGGTTTCTGAGCTGTGCAGTTGTCTCCGGTGGTGCCTCTCAGTGGCATGATGATGGGTACTTTTACGGTAGTATCTCTGGGCGAGTCAAACCAGGTTATTTATGCATGCAATGGGTGTTTGTTTAACTGCCTACTAGTCAGCCACCAAACATAAAAGCAATCAAATTGAAAACGAACAAAACTAGCAAACCCAACCACAAAAAAATAGACCCGATCCATTGCTGATGCTCTAACTACCATTATACACAGAATTAGAGAGGCCGTTGACGGCACACTGTTGTGGTCCGGTTCCTTGTACCACGGTGATAGTCCAAGGTAGAACCAATAAAGAAGAACTGGAACACGGATGTGGAATAACACAGATATATTACAAACAGGAATATATACAGACAAGTAGAAAGGGTTAGTATGAACAATCAGGTTTAGTAGTAATTATCTGAACGCGACTCTGTTTCGGACTGCATCTGACTCGACTGACTGACTCGCTCTGACTGACTCGCTCTGACTGACAGACTCCTAACGGACTTCACTCCAGAATTCAGACTGAACAGTATTTAGTCACCCACCCACGAGGGCATCATGTGGCACAAGGTTGGTTTAGCGTGGGATCTCCGAGCCCTTTGAACCCGTATAAACGGGTTCAGGGTCGGTTTACCTCCCCGAAAAAGATTCCGCCCTTCGGCGTAGCCTCGTTCGGGTTCCTCCCCGCCCGAAGGCAGAGAGTTCAACCGATTAGCCAGTCAGCCGGTCGTCCGACTTCAGACTGAACAGTATTTAGTCAACCCACCCACGAGGGCATTATGTGGCACAAGGCCGGTTTAACGTGGAATCTTCGAGCCCGTGGGATCGGCCAAAAATATGCCCTTTGAACCCGTATAAACGGGTTCAGGGTCGGTTTAACTCCCCGAAAGAGATTCCGTCCTTCGGCGTAGCCTCGTTCGGGTTCCTCCCCGCCCGAAGGCAGAGAGTTCAACCGATCAGCCGGTCGCCCGACTTCGGACTGAACTCCCTGCTTCCTTTTGAGGCGCAGTATTTATTACGTATGGAATAGTCCATTATGTTACTATGGGTAAGGTCTCATAACACA
This sequence comes from Acanthosepion lycidas, assembly GCA_963932145.1. Lineage (NCBI taxonomy): Eukaryota > Metazoa > Mollusca > Cephalopoda > Sepiida > Sepiidae > Acanthosepion > Acanthosepion lycidas. Next base: position 54,951,024 of record OZ010587.1, on the reverse strand, counting down.
CACATACAGCAAGAACCATGGTATTAGATATCTCGAAGCCCTTCGGCAAGGTGTGATACAAAGGTTTGCTACACAAGCTCTCTAGAATCACTTGAAAGGTTTTCTCTATTATAAATTCCTTCATAACAGAAGGTAGTTATTAACGGCCAGTCCTCCGAGGTCCTGACAGTCAATGCAGGCGTTCCTCAGAGGTTACTTCTCTGATTTACATAAATGATCTAAGAATATACCATGATCATTTATAAATGTCTATGCCGATTATACGACGATATACGGGCGCACCTCTAAAACTATTGATAATCAAATATAGGTAGCTGACCTTTCATCCGATCTAACACTAACTTCCCACTGGGGAAAAGAAAATGACTGATTACATTCAATAGCTGTAAAATCAAACTGGTTACATTGCATAACCGCTGATCAGACCTTGAACTACCACCAGTCACGATGAACGATGCCCCCTCGATGTTGAATTCCTATATATGAACTATCGCTAAAGATGCAGTAAAATGATCGGCTTCATATGGCGCTGCAGTAAGTACCTGATTCCTCATGCTATCCTCTATCTTTATAAGAGGTAGATCAGGCCGAAAATGGGGTACTGTTACCATATTTTGGAAAGAGCTGCCCAGACCTCACTTTCCAGTCTTGATAGAGTTCAAAACCGTCTCCGAGTCCTTGTTGGAGAAGAATTATTTTCCACCGCCCACCAACCCCTCTCTCACAGGTGGGATGTGGCGAGTCTCTCACTGCTCTATTACTACTAGCATTGAAAGTGCTCGGACGAACTGCATCTCCTGGTTCCACTAAGTCTAACCTTCACAGCTAGGATCCACCATGCCACCTACATAGTAACAAACCAGCCACATTCCCTCTGTATTCCATGGGTGGGAAGTAAGTTCCACTCAAACAGCTTCCCACAAACTACTGCTCTATGGAACATACTCCCTAGAGGATGTTTCTCCGATCACTACAGTCTTAACCATTTCAAGTTAACCGTTATCTTCCCTTCCCATCCATATAAACCTCCCCTTAACGTAACTCTCTACACCGAGTGACCCCACCCCATGCCTTGTACAGGGTGAACTTTACTGTAAAAAAAGTCGGTGTCATCGAGTCAATTCGAACAATCATTTCCTTAGATGCGTAATATGTGTTTCTCCGGGGCTACATAAAATTTGAAATTCAGAGTTTTCCTTCTCCTAGACTGGCTACCACTCAAGGCTATAGAACCTAGTCTTTCCTGCTATTTACCCACAGCTAATAGGAGAATAGTTAAATTCATACCTTTCCCATGGGTATTAGCACTCAAGTGAATGTAATGAACTCGACTGGAATTCGAACTCGGCTATACCAATTCATCAATCCGTGCCACAATCCATTTCTCGACCCTGCCTCTCTAATATATGAAATAAGTAAAGGTTTTAAAGATCAAAAGAGTGCAACTGAGGGAAGTGGAAATGTTGAATAAATAGAAATAATGAAGAAAAAAATGAAAGATAATAAAATATAAAAAAGAAAACCTTATGTCGTAAAAACAGATAAAAAATGATTAAGGAAAGAGTATTTTCTCTAACGAGAAAGAGAATTGGAATAAAAGAAAATGCTTATAAAATGTCTGATGTCACAAAAGAGTAATTAAAACACTAATAAACAGTCGTATATCGCTAAAGAGTAATTAAAACACTAATAAAATGTTGGATATCGCAAAAGATTAATTAAAGCACTAATAAACAGTCGGTTATCGCTAAAGAGTAATTAAAACTCCAATAAAATGTCGGATATCGCTAAAGGGTAATTAAAACACTTATAAAATGTCTGATGTCGCAAAAGAGTAATTAAAACACTAATAAACACTTGTATATCGCTAAAGAGTAATTAAAACTAATCAAATGTCGGATATCGCAAAAAAGTAATTAAAACACTAATAAACAGTCGTATATCGCTAAAGAGTAATTAAAACACTAATAAAATGTTGGATATCGCAAAAGAGTAATTAAAACACTAATAAACAATCGGATATCGCTAAAGAGTAATTAAAACACTAATAAAATGTCTGATGTCACAAAAGAGTAATTAAAACACTAATAAACAGTGGTATATTGCTAAAGAGTAATTAAAACACTAATAAAATGTTGGAATTCGCAAAAAAAGTAATTAAAACACTAATAAACAGTCGGATATCGCTAAAGAGTAATTAAAATACTAATAAACAGACGGATATGGCTAAAGTGTAATTAAAGCACTAATAAAATGTCGGATATCGCTAAAGAGTAATTAAAACACTAATAAACAGTCGGATATCGCTAAAGAGTAATTAAAACACTAATAAAATGTTGGATATCGCTAAAGAGTAATTAAAACACTAATAACATGTTGGATACCGCAAAAGAGTAATTAAAACACTAATAACATGTTGAATATCGCTAAAGAGTAATTAAAACACTAATAACATGTTGGATATCGCTAAAGAGTAATTAAAACACTAATAAAATGTCTGATGTCGCAAATGAGATGAATTATACAAATAAATTGTGATGTGGTTCTGCAGGTGGATACTAAGTAAAAAGGAAACTTTGTGAGAAATGGAAAGAAAAAAGGACGTTTATATTTAGAATCGGAATGAAACAGTTGAAATCTAGAGAACACATAATAAGGAAAGAGAACTTAAAGAATTTGACACTCATAGAACATATAAAAGACAAGAGAATCAGAGGAAAACAACGAATGGTCTCCCTAATTAGCTTGTATCAATAGAATCTAGAAAAGAAACTAGTCGAAATTGTGAAATACTTACTAAGAAATACTAAGAAGTTACGGAGAGCTATGATCTCCCACGGTTTGAAGGGACACGGCACGTAGAAAAAGAAGTATTATTAAGAGTGAATTGACATTATATAGATAATAAACCTATCCCTTCAATAATGATTATTTTCATTAATAGAGTTCTTATTTTCCTGAAGACCTCTTCGTTGCTATTATCCGTAGTAATCTCAGCATTTGTCGATAGAAATCCACCTCTGTCGTTTGTTCATCTGTGAAGGGATCTTCCAGTATTCACAGCTCTGTAGATATTGCACAACAGCTCAGTGCTCTTTTCTTTGTTTCTAATGATTCTTCCTATATCTCAGTACTTTGATAAAGTTTCGAGAAGACATTCTTTCCTATTATTTCTTTGTTTTCGGATTTCTGTGCCACACAGAAATCGTCTATAACTACAGTACAGTTGCATTTCTTTACCTGCTTGATTTTGACGCCGCCAATATGTAGCTCACATCTTGGGCAATCTCTTTTACTGGCAACCATACAATTTTTCTTCTTACTTTCGACCATATTGTACCGAATATGGCGACGAAAGTGACTGAGAAAAAATTTAATACTAGATTTTCGGGTATAATACTCACTCATAGCTATTAGGCTTAAAAATATAGTAGAAAAAAGAAAGTATTGTAATAATTATGGAATTAGAAAAAATTTTTCGTTATCTTTAAGTTTCCGGAATAGTGCAGCTATCGTCCTCTTCACATTCCTTTTCTAACCAGGAGTAGGGATTTATCCATTGTTCATTATTTAGGATTGAGTTTTCGGTTCCTTCTAAAGTTTTCTCATTCTCTTTAACTCCCAGTAGACCTTTGCGTCTTAGTGGTATTATTGCCTTGATTGGGGTGAAATTATTTTTTTTAAAATAATGTTTAGAAAATGAGTATTGCATGAAATGCGTGATAGTCCGAAAATAACATGTCTGAAGAACACGTTGAACTATGCCCAAGTTATTTTTAATATAGGATTAATCAGCTAATTTAGTTTTATAATAACCCTTTAATAGCCATCTATTGTGATGCTGAAAAGTTATCGGCCCATCCCACTTCCCAGATCGCCAAACATCAGGAGTTCATTAAACCCCTTTTTGTTGCATACAATTTATATGAAACATTGAATAATAAATAAATAATTTTTAAAGTTTTTTTTGTCATAAGCTTCTGAAAGGTTTCCAATTAAGTTATGACATCTTGTGATCTTCCATTTGTGTTTAACTCCCTTTTTATCTTTCAACAAAATTAATTCCCCAGAACGTTGTAGATCCTAACCTGAGAGGATTTATCCCCGATCCCGACAATCTTAACTTGTTCAAGTTTTGGGTTAAATGTTATCTGTCCTAGATGTCCTTATAATCTGCTCTTACTTTCTCTTACATCTATATATATATATATATATATATATATATATATATATATACTAGGTTAGTGCAAAAATAATGACGTAATAATGTCGTTTTTTGACGTATTTTTTAACATCAAAAAACGACATTATTACGTCATTATTTTTGCACCAACCTAATATATATATATAAACTTTAGTAACCCTCTTGAGTCTCTGTTGTGGATTACGGGTTGAAATCCAGTAACAATAAATAACAAACGCCAGTAATGAATATATGAAAATAATGTATTAACGTAATAATACAAACTGGCAAAGCAGGTTAGTAGTTCCAGGAATACGGGTTAGTAGCAAAATATATATACAGTCTTTGGTATTGAAGTATCGCTGCATGACTGAGTCTACGTGCTCGCTCACTGTGACTCCTACAACGCTGTTACCTCACCCTCACTCTTCCGGTTACCTACAACCTTTTACTCTGTCACTCTGGACTCGACACGACTCTTCGGTCTTGCTCGGTATTTATCAATCCACCCACGAGAACCGAATGTTAACGCAGAGAGTCCGACAGCTGTCGCTTACAGTCAAAGACTGTATCACGACTCAGCTAGACTCGGAGGTCTTGCTCGGTATTTATCAATCCACCCACGAGGATTGAATGTGGCACAAGGCCGGTTTAATGTGGGTATCTCCAAGTCCGTAGGCTCGGCCAAAAATATAGCCTTTGAACCCGCCTAGACGGGTTCAGGCCCTGTCTACCACCCCGGACGAACCCTTGCCCTTCGGCAAAGCTTCGTCCGGGTTCCTCTCTGCTAACGCAGAGAGTCCGACAGCTGTCGCTTACAGTCAAAAACTGTATCACGACACAGCTAGACTCGGAGGTCTTGCTCTCTCGGGTCTTCACGTAGCCGTAGTATATGTATATAATGGGTGAGTCCATTTGTGTAAAAAGGGGAGAACCCCTCAACAGTCTCTTATTATAGATCATTTATTACGGAAAAGAAAATAAATGAAATATAACCGAGTATGATGATCGTATTGGAAATTTCATAGTTACCTTATTGCTTGTTTAATAGTGATAATATTGTTCTTTATTAGTTATCATATTACTGATAACATTGCTTTTTATTTGGTTGGTGCAAAAATAATGACGTAACAATGTCGTTTTTTGACGTATTTTTTAACGTCAAAAAACGACATTATTACGTCATTTTTTTTGCACCAACCTAATATTAGTTATCCTATTTTTTCTGTTTCTGTTCTTTCTGTTATTTGATACTGTTTTTTGTGATTCTGCAGCACCAGGCTAGTAAGCCCGAAGTAGGCAGGTCCTCGCTGACCAAAGGCTTTATTAGCTCGAAGCCATTTTTAACCATTGTGAAAAGGGCTGTATACAGCTGATAGTTTAAATATTTCTGAACGAGTGTGGTGCCAGGCATTGCGTCAATATGATGCCTCGATATGTCGCGAGTTTTTACGTTAATGTTTTGGTTATGTAGTATCTTGCAGTGTTGGAAGGAACTATCTCTAGCACAGCAAAATTGGAGGAAAATATTTATAGATTAAAATGAGAAAAATACTCGTGAGTAGAGAAGCCAAGGACAAGAAAGAACGCGTAGAAAAAAAAACTGATTTTCAAAAGCAAAAGCTGAGATTTGAAAACGAGGAAAAACCTGTGGTGATCACTTACATGTGCCCCCCCCTCTTTCTTTAATGTCATTGGTTCATAAATATATGATACTTATTATATGACAATTTTGCCATCGCACGTCATTTGAATTTTTCTCTAAAATCACGGATTGGTCCATTTCCTGACCAATCGCGTATTTTAGTATCTTTCTATGTTTTTGGCGCCATGCCCACTGAAGCCTATGCGTAACTATAAAAACCCTCTCGTTGTTAGCCAACAGCCAGTAGCAGTTCAATTCTTGGAAAATACGGCACGGCGCATATTCTTGTGACATTTTAATTCTTAATTATTACTCATTCAAGTAATCATACTAATTCCTATTGATATCACTCATGAACATTACATCTTTCTACACTGGTAACACACTGTGGAATTATTCTTTATTTAGCTAAGACTTTGAACTTTGTAGTTAAGTAACATTCAAAATTTGTACTCAACATAAATTAGCTAAACTTACCCTTTTTATAACGGAAAAAGGGAAGCAACTTTCTTTATACTCTTGTTGACTTTTGCATATCATTGTTAATACAATATATTATTAATGTTCACTGAGCTTGATTATTTTTCTCTCGTGTTTATTGTGCATTATTCATGTAGGGTGTTGTTTTACAAGAACACAGCTTTCCTTCTTGATTATATTCACGGTGACCCTAGCCAACAATTCTTACAGCACCACTACAAACCAATAAAAACATTTAAGCAAAATGTATTTGAAAAAAGAACAGGATTATGAAATGCAAAATTCATAAAGTTCGCATTGGACAAAGAAATTTAAAATGAGAAATAATATGTTAATGTTAATCTAGTCGTTCATGCTTCACTCGGCAACAGCAAACGACTAAAAAATAGTTTAAATGCTAAAACAGTTTCTAACATTCGAAATAATCTTTAAGCAGTGAGTTACAATCTTACAAATGCCAGTTTATTGTTTCATTTAAACAATCTTAAAACTTTGTTTCTGCTCGGGCTTATTTTATTGCGTGAAGAATTGATGAAAACAAAAGACGACAGCGAAAAGGCGAGAAAATGAAAAACGACACGGAATCTTCATCCACGACTCTAACGCTTCTGCTGTGCTATGCGTGTAGCCTGAGATTACGTTGTTGAGCGTATGGTTATCAAACGATAAAGGAACATAGCAATCAGATGTTGAGATGTCTGAGAACTACGATGAACGAGAAGACTGATAACTGTGTACATTACACGGCTTAACGTTATCCGAAGACAAGACAAACGACTAGTTTCTTATTGTCTATCACAAGAGATTTCAAACAGAAGTTTCCCAACATGGCTGAAATTCAATGGAATATATTTTTCTTTTAGTTGATCTTCAAAGTATATGTTTCTTAAATTAATTTAATATTGTTTTTCGGCAGTTCCTTCTTTGGAAAATTGGCAACGAAATACTATCTTCGTGAATTTTACTTTTACTTCGTGGAATTATTCATTGGTCACAAAGATTTCTTTATGAATATAAGGAAATTTATAGAAAATTAGACTTGGAGAATACTAGGAAATGAAAAATAATAAGAAAAGAGAAGAAAGGTTATTTCAAAAAGGGAGAGGGAAGGCAAAAAGGAAAAAAATAGAAAGGAAGAAAACTTTTAGAAGCAGAGCTGAGAAGAAAGTTATTTAGAAAATGAGACTGAAGAAGCGAAATCTCTGAAAAATAAAAGCAGACGAAAAAAATTTTTTCTAAAATGAAGAGAGAACGGGGTTATTTAATAAAAAAAATTATCTTTAAAGAAAGAAAGATATTTAACCCGAGGAAGAAAGAAAGAAAGAAAGAAAGAAAGAAAGAAAGAAAGATAACCCGAGAAATAAAAAATTATCAATGAAAGAGAGAGAGAAAGAGAGAGTTATTTTTAAACGGAGAAAGGGGGAAAATAAAGAATCAATTATATAAACTTGAGAAAGAAAAAAAGTTATTTTCAAACTGAGAAAAGAAAATGATGAAAGAAAGAAAGAAATTTTGAAATTGAGGAAAAAAGAAGTTTATTTTTTAAAAGAAAGAAAGAAAGAAAGAAAGAAAAATATTCTGAGAAAGAAAAAGAAACAGCAAAAGAAAGAAACTTACTTTTAAACTAAGAAAGCAAAAGAAACAAAGAAGGAAAAAAAGAGAGAAAGAAAGAAAAATATTCTTAACCTAAGAAAGAAAAAGAAATGACAAAAGAAAGAAAGAGAGGAAATATATTCTTAACCTGATAAAGAAAAGAAAGGAAAGAAACTTAATTTTAAACTAAGAAAGAAAGAAAGAAAAATATTCTTAACCTGAAAAAGAAAAAGAAAGAAAGAAAATTCTTCACCTGAGAAAGAAAAGAAAAGAGTGAATAAAAAAAAGAAACATTCGAAAACTATGAAAGAAAGAAAGAAAGAAAGAAGGAAAGAAAGAAAGAAGGAAAGAAAGAAAGAATGAAATGGCAAAATGAAAGTATTTTAAAATGAGTGAAAAGACGTTTCAACTTGAAAAGAAAAGTAAGAACAAAGTCTGCAGCTGTGTAATAATACTAACGACAGGGAAATGGCGGTTGTCAAATGCAATGATGAGAGAGAGGGAGGAAGAGAGAGAAAAAAGAGAATCAAATCAACAAAAGACGCCATGAAAGGATTACAAAGATGGGGATGGAACGAATGGTGTGAAGATCTACAAAAGAAAGACGTTAGCCGCTGTAAAGAGTCAAGTGTGATCATGAATATTCAACACCAATCTCTGAGCCTCGTTTCGCTTCGCCAGGACGCCCGAATTGTTGCCGCAAAAATTATCTTACGGATCGCTTGGCGTATCTCCGTTGCCACTTACAACATCGATACACGGTATAAGCTAAAGACCTTGGTAACAAGGCGAATCGACCAGCTGCTACAAGACAGACTAGCACGGTATACAAACATTGCGTCTCAAGGTCATGACATAACTCAGTGCAAGGACCTCCAAAGTAAAGAATTCGGTGTGAGATAGAGAAAGGGACATATAAAACTTCTGGGACGCATTATGAAGAAAAAAGGCTTGGAAATTTAAACGCTCACGGTAAATTGTGAAGAAATGTAGAGGCCGACGGAAGCAACCCACATAAAGAGTGAATGGGTAATGGGTGAAGGAGTGGCAAAGTGAGACAATGAGGGAAGGTAATGAGTCAAAGAGGGATGGTAAGTGTCAAAGAGTGGAAAAGCAACAAAAAAGGATGGTAAAGAGGAGAAGATGGGTAGTAAAGAGTCAACGTGGGATGGTAAATAGGGATTTTTAAGAGTCAAATAGAGATGGTAAAGAGAAGTGGTAAAGAATCAAAGCAGGGTAGTAAAGTATAAAAACGGAGTGGTAAAGAGCCAGGAAAGATGGTAATGGGTCAAAGACTTATGCTAATGTACCACAGGGAGATGTTAAAACGTGAAATAGAAACGGTAAAGAGTCAACGAGGAGTGGTAAAAAGGTAAAAAGGAGCGGTAAACATCCAAAGAGTGGCGGTAAAAAGAATCAGAGAGAGATCGTAAAGAGTCAACACCGGGTAGTAAAGAATAAAAAAAGTAATGGTAGAAATCAAAGAAAGATGGGAAAGAATCAAAGAGTAATGGTAAAGTGTCAAAGAGAGATGGTAATGCATCAAAGAGAAATGGTAAAGAGTAAAACAGAGTGGTAAAGAGTCAATGCGAGCTAGTAAAGAATCAAAGAGAACTGGTAAAGAGGGGAAGAAAGGTGGTAATAATTCAAAGAGAAGTGGTAAAGAGGCAAATGAAGATGGTAAAGAGGCAAGATGGATAGTAAAGAGCAAAGAAGAGGTGGTAAAGTGTCAACTAGTGATTATAAATAGCGAAAACACTATAGTAAATGGTCAACAAAGAGCGGTAAAGAGTTACTGGATGCGGCAAAAACTTACCGGGAGGGGTAAAAGTCATCTAGGGTGGTAAGAGGCAAACTGTCATCTCTTTTCGCCTCTTATAGCAGAGATTTAAAGTGTGGTGGTAAAGAATCCAACATTGCTTAGAGCAACAAGACCCAGGAAGTTGTGGAGAGCTATGATAGCTAACGTAATGATGTGACGTGGCACATAAACGAAGTTAGATGCAAGTTCTTCTATTGCTATTTGACACAACAAAAGCAGGATGGTGTTTGAAAGAATGTTAAATTATATTTAGGTTTGTGCAAAACTAAGGCTAGTTATGCATCTAATAATTTCGTTCTGTCAGCAATTTTTATGTGGCGTGTCCCTTCATGGTCTGTACAATCATAGCTCTCCACGACTTCCTAGTCTTTGTAGCAGCTCATAAAAATGTTTTGTTTTACTATCCTTCCTAATATCTGTTCTGCCGTCCATTTATACGAGCTTGTTAAGGAAGTTACTCACTGGTTCTCTCTTAGCATCTTCAGAATGTCCTATCAGTGGCATATTCTCCAAGCCCTGTTCACTCATTATGTGTTCCCAAAATTTAAACTGTCTCTTAATGATTCTAACTATAAGTGTAATTTTGTTTGCATTTTCCTCAAAACTTCCTCGTTGCTCACATGTTCCGGCCATGGCATTCTTAGAATCCTACTGCAGAACCAAATCTCTTTCACCAAGAACGTTTGTTTTGAGTTTTGTTATCTATATTTTAATACAGTAAAATACGTTTGTTTTATTGAAATGACATTTTATTTCGGCGTTAATTTTTATTTAAGAGCATCTTTTCTTTGTTGTTTTTGTTTTTTTGTATTAGAAAAATCCATAATTTCGTGCACTCAGATCTTTTTCAGATTTTTCTCGACAGAGGTACACTTTTCAGTCTTCTAGTAAATAAAAACTCTTGTTAAAGAATGTATTTCTTCAGTAAATGGCAAACCAAAGGCGCATTATTTAGAGAAATATTTAAAAAAAAAAAAAACTATTTTAGACCTTATCTACAGGGTGGTCCGAAGGTTTTGTCACCCCCTACATAATATTTTCTATCTCAGACGACTGACATGAGCTCCTACAGTTTGGAAGAGAGGCTGCTTGCAAAGGTATGGACACCTGATGCTGTGTATTCTGGCAAGAGCATGGAGGATGTGCGACATGACTTCACTGCAAGATTCGGTAAACCAGGACGATACTAGTAGGGGGTGTCAAATTTTCTATGCGGCACCCATTGACGTTACTCTTAAGTAAATTGGTCTTGTTCAGCATTATTCAATGAAAAGGCGCCATAGAAAGAAATAGATTAAAGTTTTTAGCAAGGAAATAAAATCAGCCATTTTTTTTCTATTTTTCTTTGTTGTTCACGAACATCTGCAGAAAATAAAACAATTATCATTAAAAAGTGCTAAATCCCTCCCATAAAAGTCCTTTAAAATTATTATTCATTCGAGCGCGCATGCGTGTGTTTTCGATCATTTTATAGTGCTTAAGTTGAAAGTTACGGCGAGATCCCATTGCAATACCTGTTCCCATCCAATCACCGAAGTTAAGCAACGTCAACCTTGGCTAGTACCTAAATGGGTAACCGCTTGAAAATACCAAGTGCTGTAAGGTTGACCTTATATTCTCGTGTGCGGTATCTGAGAGAGAGGCTACTTTTATCCTCTCTAGGGTGGGTGTTTTTATATCTGCGTATAATACATTTCTTTCTCACGCTTGCAAGTCAGGCACAGCTGGTTCGATTATTTTTCTGGAAAATGTTTTTAATAGAATGTAACGCTAGCTGCTCGGTCAATGAATGCCGAATGCTTCCACTGAAGAAAGCTAGCATTACCATTGGAGATGAAAAGAACATATACTACGTTTTGATTTATCCCAGCCCCATGACCGCGGAATTAAGAAAAGCGTAACTCGTATAGCACTTTGCTAGGAAAGTTGGTTCATTGTGTCTTTCCAGAAAATTTTTCTCGACAAAATCTATGACCTTTATACCTATCTTATTCGTCCATGGATTGAATATTACCGTTACATCTGGTTTGGTGCTTCTGTTATGTAGCTATATATTCTTGATAAAATCAAAATTAGAATCTGCAATGCCCTGATCTGGCATCTCATGTTCAGTCACTTTCCCACCAACATAACGTAGCTAACTTGTGCCTCTTCAAAAAATATTTTCATGGTAATTGTTCTAGTGAGTTTTCCTATTTGGTTTCTCGACTTTACGAATTTAAGCACAGTGCTAGATTGGTTTGGTTTGGGTTTTTTTACGTCATATCAAACTTCAGTGGGTTATTTAATGCCAAACATTTTTATTGCTGGGAATATTTTTTCTTCAAAAAATCTATTTCTGGTAATATTTTTTCTTCAAAAATGTATAGCTGGAAATGTTTGTTTTTTTTTTCAAATGTATTGCTGGCAATATTTTTTTTACAAACTATTTCTGGTATTAAGACCTATTTTTACACTTTAATTGTATTTTGACCCTAGTTTGTGGGTAAACTATTTGCCCAGAGCTGAGACCCTAATAGTGGACCTAGGAACATTAGCAATTAAGAGGCGGTTCCACGCTCCTTAAAACCTCCTGATCAAAGGCCTTGTTATTGAACGTAGTTTATCGTCTTACCCAGGACACGAATGTAGCTTATCGTCATACCCAGGATCATTTTACAACTGAAATTGCTAGATATAACTGTAAGTGATAAGAGTTGCTTCTCTCGCACTTCTCGTTTGCGGAACTCTCTTCGGTCTTCTTGCTTTCCAATTTACTTTGGTCTTCAAAAATTTAAATACAGCATCAAAACGTCATCTTCTGTCTCTTTGAACGCTGTTTCTTTATTGTCCTCTCACATAAGAAACCGGTTAATATTACCATTACCATTAGAAATGAAGAGAACAGATACTACCCTTTATATTTACTTCCCCATTTCAAGTGGCGGGATATGGCACGAGAACAATTTAAAGTGTGTAGCCCAAGGGAAGTGCACCAGAGTTAAGGCAAAAAAATTTCCCGAAATCTACGTAGCGCTGGCACCGATAGTTCACCAACCCTCTGGCTTTGGTGCCATGAGGGAGGTGCTGCCGAAGTGATGGAATCCCCGGGACCAGGCATCCCTCATTTATTTGCTGTGTTCTGTCTGAAGACAAAAATATAGTTGAGAGAGAAAATTTAGTTTGTCCGTCCGAAGGTAGATAATACACTTACTCGCAGCCCACGCTGGCAGGATGTGAGACTTGGTCAGTTTAATGTGGCGGAGGAGCCCAAGCGTGTGTCAAGTTCAAAAATAGGCCAGCTTCTGCAACCGTAGGCTCTGCTGGCATCGGTATTACTACCGATCCCCAACTTTGGTCCAATGAGGGAGGTACTGCCTCAGGCAGCTGTTGCCACAGACCGGACACCTCTCAATAATATTTAAGTTGTGTTCTACCTGAAGATAGACACAACTATGTCACGCTCTGTCCGAAAACAGAAACACAATTGAGAGATAAAATGTAGTTCATCCGCCTGAAGGCAGATACTACACTTTGATCCCTGCTCCATGTTCAAGGAGTGAAGAAAGGCGTAAGTCGACTAGCACTGCCTGCTGGGTCAATGAATGCTGGATGTTTAGGGACACGGCTAATATCGCTTAGGGAAATATTATTATTACCATTCGGCAATCAACTCCGTTCACTACGTATTTTACTTCACACTTCCCGCACGCAAGGAAATGCTTGTAAAATCTATAGTATCCTAGTCATTTCATTGCGTACTACCATATAGAGTTATTTATAGAAATGTCAGTTTCTCTGCAGTGAACCTATCGGCCAAGTGCACTAATGTCTGCTCTAAATGTCTTTTTCGCTACACAAACTCTCTCGGAATCGACACATTACATTTCTGTTTCAAATATTAGGTTGGTGCAAAAATAATGACGTAATAATGTCGTTTTTGACGTAATTTTTAAACTTCAAAAAACGACATTATTACGTCATTATTTTTGCACCAACCTAATATATCATTTCTTTACCTTCATTCATACGTATCTTTTCAAACTCTATGTTGTGGGGTGATAATTCTTGCAATGAACCCTATTCCTACCTAAGAACTGCTTGCTTTTCTAACAGCTGATTATATATCTTTGGCATGGAAATGAACTCCAATTTTGAAGCAGGACACCACAAATTAAGAGCCAAGGCGAAATCAGATGTTAAAGTGAGGTGGTTAAATCAGATAAAATATTTTAAAGATATCTGATTCTATATTATTTATTTGATCCTTTCGTAAAATGAAAATTTTCAGATATTCTTTCCTACTGTAAGGTTTTCACCGCCAATAATAAATCCTGGTAGGACGACTAATTCTCTCAGAATCATTTCACGCTATAGGTTGAATAAGTCCGGTAAGAAGACACATCCTTGTCTTACATGACTTTCTACTTTTTTTATACTTCTGAACTCATTTTCTATTCGTATGCAGGTAGTTTTCTGCCAGTGTAGGTTCTGAATTATTCAAATACCCTTCCCAAATATTTCAAGATTATCTAGCAATTCCAACAATTCTTTCTGACGTAATTTATCAAACGCTTTTACATATTCTATAAAACGCAGGTACACATCCTTCTAAATTCGTATTTCTCCTTCGTCTATCATTTTAAGTATAAATATCACTGGAAGAAGGAATTATTCCGGTGTCTTTAACGAACCCGATATATTTTAGTCATATTTCCGGCCTGATTCAGCTGCACGCTCTAGTCATTAGGATTCGGATGATAAGTTTTGATTGTGGCTCATTAGGCTCTTTGTCCGCTGGACAATTCGTTTTCAGGCAGTGCTGCGAAAATAGATCTACTTAGGTCTTCCAGTATATCACTGCTGTTGTAGATTTAATTTATTATGTCTATAATCTTGTCAATGTCTAAATCATCAAAGGCTGCCATCATCTGTAGGACAACTCCGTCCGTTCCTGACGCTTTTTTTTTCAGTTCAATTTGGGTGAGTTCTGATTCCACTTCAGATTTTAATATTACTCGTCTTTCGATATTTCCATGTATTGCCGGTTGTTCTCTTTTGTAGTGGAAAACTTCTCCGATCTATTCGTTCCATCTTTGAAGTATTTTCCTTTCTCTTATATCAATGTTCCGTCTTTGGATTTTATGCATCCTCTTGATGGACATCTCTTTTGTCCTGTTAGTTTTCTTCTTTTTTTTTTATGCATATCTGTTTTACTGATGATACTTATACTTTCTATTTCTGCACATTTTTTCGTTGAGCTTGCCTGCATTTGTTCCTAATTTCTTTGTGTAGAATCTGTGCTGTACCTGTCGTGCCAGCAATGTTGTTTTATCCTTGTCGAGAATTTCACCGGTTATCCATTCTTTTTTCCATTGTTCTTTGAGATGATCTCGATTGTTGATGTTACTAAATCTTCTCTTAATGTGCCTATTTCGTGTTCCTATTCTCATTTTATCCACTGTATCTGCTTTTAACACTGTCCGTATATGACTCCTTCACATACGAGTCATTCAGGAGATTTTGCAATTTGAGTTCTATTGCAATTTAGGTGTTCTTCAATTTTTGTAATTGTTGCGGTGTCTTCCCTCTAACGAGGCTACTGTGGACTCTTTCATTTACTATAAAGTAGTAGAAAAGTAAGCCTCGGGGGAACGGTGATCTAGACCGTTCATGACTGTCAAACTCTCCGCCTCCGCGGAGAGGAACCCGGACGAAGCTTTGTCGAAGGGCAAGGTTTCGTCCGGGGAGGTAGACAGACCCTGAACCCGTTTATACGGGTTCAAAGGGAATATTTTTGGCCGAGCTTACGAGCACGGAGGACCCACGCTAAACCGGTTTTGTGCCACATACGACCCACGTGGGGGGGTCGTTAACTATAACGGTGATATAGACTGTTCAAATGTCAAACTCTCTGCCTCGGCAGAGAGTAACCCGGACGAGGCTTTGCCGAAGGGCAAATTTTCATCCTGGGGTAGACAGCCGCTGAACCCGTTTATACGGGTTCAAAGGGACTATTTTTGTTCACGATAAACCGGCCTTGTGCCACATACGACCCACGTGTGGGGGGGGGGCGTTAAATATAACAGTGATATAGACTGTTCTACCGAGGCTGTGACTGTTCGCAGCTCCTGTCGAACTCTCTGCCTTGGGCAGAGAGGAAGCCGGACGAGGCTGTGCCGAAAGGCAGAGTCTCATCCGGCGAGGTAAGACAGACACGAACCCGTTTATGCTGGTTCTACGGGGATTTTTTGGCCGAGCCTACGGGCTCAGATGACCCACGTTAAACTCGGCTTTGTGCCACATGTACCCTCGTGCGGGGAGACTACTAAATATCAACAGTGATATAGACTGAACGCTGGTCAACCGAGAGACACACTCTCAAGTTGTGTAACACACTTCTGTTGTATTTACTGTTCAATACACTATTTATCTGCAACCTCTTGGTTTTGTTATTTCTTAAACATTACTTGATTACAGCAGTAATTACTCTCTAAATTTGCATATCACTGGAAGATGGTCGCCCAAACACTCGTCATTTGGATATATTTCCCAATATGAAACTGCATTCCTGAATCTTTCATAATTGATTCGTTTTTTTGAGTTTTTTTTTCTCCTCCTGAGGTTTGGTTTGTTTTGTTTTACGGCATATGAACACCCCAATGGGTTACTTAATGCCGACAATATTTTTTATTACTGGCAACTTTTTTTTTCTTTAAAAATATATATTGCTGGTAATATTTTTTCCTTCAAAAATATATCGCTGGTAATTTTTTTTTCATAAATGTATTGTTGGTAATATATTTTTTTTTTAAATGTATTGCTGTTAATATTTTTTTCTAAACTATTTCTGGTATTAAAACCTATTTTTACACTTTCATAGCCTTTGACTCCTGTTTGGGGGTTAACTATTTGCCCATAGCTGGGACCCTAACAGGTGCTACCACTCCAGGTCAGGGTGGACCTGGGAATACCAGCAATTGAGGTGGTTCCACGCTCCTCAAAAGCTCCTGAGCAGAGGCCTTGCTGCTGGGCGTAGTTTATCGTCCTTCCCAGGATGCGGATGTAGTTTATCGCTATAACCGGGACGCTCCTGAGTTTCTGTATGACTATATTTGTATTGAGTGTTATTAAAACCAGTTGTTGCTTACTACCTGATCATTCACCGTGTATCATTGGACCCATTTTCCCAGCGTTCATTACAAGATCCTAGTTTGAATTGCCAAATATTTCCCCATCTCTCTCCTTGCTTACTTTGGCATTCAGGTCTCCCATGACGATTGCAATTTCTTGCGATTTGCATTGATTCTTGGCGTTGTCTAGCATACAGTAAAACTTTTCAATTTGTTCTGTGCTTTGTGCTGCCGGTGTATATATCATGGATATCTTGAAAGTTTTTCCTATCAGTTTAACGACAAGAATTCTTTCAGAATTGAAGTATCTCAGAATACATTTCTTCAAGTCTTGATTTAATATCAGTCCTACTCCTCTTTTATCTTCACCTGTATATATGATCCTATGTTTGTCACTGACTACATCTTGTTTGCCCAACTCGTTTCACATACGCCTAATATATTAACATTTAACCTGTTCATTAATGTTGATAGCAGACACAGAAAGGAAACTATAACTCCTACAGAAGGTAGTGAAGGAAAGAGAGAAGAAAGGACTAATCACTAATTGCAAAAATCCCGGATGCATGGTCGCTTGCAAAAGAAGCAGTTCAACATGCATATTACAAATTTTAGATACAAGAATCAAACAAGTACAAAAATTTAAATATTTGGGGATTGTTTTAACAGAGCATGGAAAATGAGACACTGAAATCCGAAACTGATGGATCCTCTAGGACACTCTGCCTTACAGATTTCACCCTCCTGCGTCAGTGTACACAGTTCACTTTGGATCTCTTCCCGGAAGACTGATCCAGTTCTTTCAAACCGGGCGATTAGGTTTCAACTGACGTTACTGCTCGGAGATAATCTGATATTAATATATCGGTATTTTTTTTTTTTTTTTTTTTTGAGTTTTGAATAATTGATCTTTCATTGGAATAGAAGAACTCAGTGAGTTTTAGTCGTTGCCGGGCATCGCACGTAGACATTTTAATTGCCAAGGGATGCGCTATAACCTGCAAAAACTAGAAAAGAAAATAAACGAACAAGTCATGACTTTTTCAAACCCTTTTTCAGTGACCATCCTCTATTTATTAGGAAGAGACTTTTAAAATTTATGACGAACATAATGAGAAAAGAGGGCTTGGAAATTTTTATACTCACAGAACAGATTAAAGACAAGAGGGTCAAAGGAAAACAACGCATAGTCTATCTAGGGAACATGAGTAAATGGATCTCGGAGCAAGGTTTAGGAGAAATAATAAAAAAGAGCTAAAAAAGACAGGAAATTGTGAAGAGCCACGATCGCCAACATCCTGGATGAACGCGGCACATAGAAGATTCTACTGTAAACATTTTTTTTTTTTTTTTTTTAAAGAGAAAGAGAGAGAGTGGGGAGAGAGAAAAAATCTCACACGGCTTTGGATAGGAATTTACCTTAAATTCAATGGAGTAAAACAGTGTGAATCTTTTACTTTCAGCCCGTTCTGAAAATTGGATAGGGATTTACCATGAACAGCTGGGTAAAATATGATGAACAAATTTCGACAAAACAAGAAACCTGAAAAGAAAAGAAAACAGCATAAATTAAAATAACGGCTTTTCTACAAAAGTCACACAAAGTTGAACTTTCATCCCGACCAAGGGAGGCCAGCTGCGCGGGAAAAGTATTAAGGATTTAATACTTAAGCACACGCACAAACACTCACGCATATATTTAAATCATTCTGATCTGAGGAAGTCTATCTAAAGATGTCGAAACCCGTAATCAAGTCAATAAAACAGTTTTACACGTTGTCAAATATCCTATATATATATATATATATATATATATATATAATTATAATAATATTTTTTGTTTAAAAATATGATTCCTTCGCTACATAAGAGTTCTCATGTTTCAAAAACGTGAGCCGAAATCATCCAAATAATTAATAAAATTAAGTTGGATTGAGGTGTTTAGTCACGTTTCATCTTCAAGCGAAATTTTAGGAATAAGCTATCTCTCGGTTTACGTGTATTTTTACAGAATTTGTTATTGTGGGAGTGGCTATACTATTTTCATTCTTTAAGTGGTCAGGGAGTTAATTCTTATCAGTAGATTCATCATCCTCTGAGAGGTTTTGCTAAGGTTGGGTAGGGTATCCATTTCAAGGCTAATGTTTACGGTCATCCTTTAGTTGGTTCCCAGTGAAGGATATTTTTATGGCGCGCCTACAGTCGTTCTGTGTCTGGAGAATTGTCTCTTATTCTTGTCTATCTGATTATCTATTTATTTATTTGTTTATTTAAGTGGGTGTTTAATATACAGATCGCTTTGCATTGAATTTCGGTTTGTTTTTTTTGTTTTTTTTTTTTTGACGACGACAAAAAGGGGTTTTTCTTATTTAAGGGTTTGGCTGAGCTTTTTAGAATTTTACTTAGCTATGTTTTTTTTTTTTATGCTAATTATCTAATGCGAAAGTCTGTTGATGTCGGCAAAAAACCGTTAACTCCTGCCTATGGTTTAATAATTTTTCATTATTTAGGAATTTAATGATGTGTAGTTTTTCCTGTAAGCATAAGAGGCATGGGTCATCCCAGGTTCTACAGGTTCTTGCTCTATTTACTATTTTCCATTTTACTTTTGGTGTTTTATTCGTCTCCTTTAGATGCCAGAAATATTGGGATAGAGATGTCTGATTTCTATTTTGAATATTGTTGAAAGAGCACTTGTGTTGTCTCCATCTAATTTTAAAATTATTCTTTGTTGATCCTATGTATATCCTATCAGTGTTAGGGCTCTCAATGGATGAGATAGTGCATTGGTATACCACGGATTTTGTGAGGCATTTATTTTCTAACGGGCAGTTTTTAGGGTTTCTACAATCGCATAATTTTTCGTTATTTTTATCTAGTTTTAGTTTATGTGTTTTATTATTGTTTTGGTATGCGTGTTTTTCTAGGATTTTCTTATTGTGTCTTTTTATGATTCTTTCTATATTTTCAGTGCAGCTGTAACTTAGTTTCAATGTGTTTTTGTTAAAGATGTTGCTAAGTTTGCTATTAGTGGGAAAGTGCTTTTCAATTAAAGCTAGGAACTTATGGCCTAGTTTGGTGCTGACCATTTGGTTGTACGGTGGGGTATACCAGATGATTTTTCTTTTCCTGTTTCTCTTATTATTGGTACTAACGTTTCTATAGGTTATGTCAAAGTTTTTGTATCCGCTGTTTTTCAGGGCTGTGTTGTAAAAACTACTGTGCTGTTGGAATATTTCTTTATTTGCTGAGTTCATACTTATTCTTTTCTCTATTGATGTGGGTATATGCTTAATTATAGATGGGGGGTGGTTTGTCTTAGGATGTACGTACAAGGGATTAGTGTTAGGTTTTCTGTAAGGTAGGTGAACGTTGTTAGTTAAGTCTAGGGTTACGTCTAGGAAGTTTACTTTTTTTAATTTAGTGTTGACTATTGTTTTTAAATTTAGTTTCCCGAATTCATTGTAAATTACCTTTCTAATTTTCTCTGTTTTAAAGCTTGTGGAGCTCCTCACTACCATGAGCCCGTCATCTCTGTACAGCCCGATGTCCCCCACGTCCAGTTCACGGTGGGCGGTTAGGTTGTACAGTATAAATAGACCGACAAGGTCCGAAGATTCTGCAGAGTCTAGAGATCCCATGGTAATGTCAAAGTTGTCATTGGTGTTTTTTATCCACTGGTCCCCATTATGGATGAGGACAGATTTCTTTGCATTGAGAATAATGTTTGTTTCTTCTTCAGTTAAGTCTGTATATACCGTAGCAAACTCCAGGGCAGTCGTGAAGAGGTCTTTTGATATTGACTGGTAGTAATCGACAATATCGAACTGGATTAGGGTGCATTCGGGCTTATTTTCGATGTTGGTAAACCAGTTTATGACTTCTTTGGTGTTGATCCAGAGTGTTAATCCGAGTTGTTTTTTAATTTGGCTAGTGATCCTTTCCAGGATTTTTTTGCTTATCTTTCCTATGTTGGGTCTAGTAGGGTTTATCATTCTGGTAGTAGGGTCTTCCTCAAAACCGTGTTTGTGGTCCTTAAGGGTGATGTAGCACTCTTTTTCGGCCAGTTTGCCTACTCTATCACTTATTTTTAATTTATCAGTAATCATTTTACTTGTTCTATTGATACTGTCAACCATATTTATATTGTTATTCTGGGCTTTTTTATAAGTCTTCGTTAATTTTTTTTTAATTAATTTGTTGTAGTCGTCAGCCGTTAATTTGTAAAAGTTTCCCGTCTTATCGGATTTAACTAGTATTTTGTCGCTGTCGTTTATGGTTTTGACTATTTTGTCCAGACGTTTCTGGAAGTTGTTTTTCTTTTCCTGAAAGGAAATATTGTTGATTATATTTAGTAGGTCCTTTTCGAATTCCTGTAGGTTTTTGTTGTATGGTGCTACTTTCTTGCTTTTAAATCCGTAAACCTCGTGCTCTTTTTTTGTTAGGTTATTCCCTCGTAGAATGCTTTCCATCTCATTCTTCTTATTAATTCCTCTGTTTTTTGTAAAAGTTTGATGAAGTAATTCCGTTTGTTTGTGTGTGGAATGTTCTTCAGAGAAATGTCGAAATTAATTTTTTCCATATTTTTAAAGTTCATTTTAAAAATAAAGGTTCATAGTGATCGACCTCGTTATGGGAGCTAGTATGTATCCTTGTGCAGGTATGCAGAAAATAGAAAAGAACACGTTGGGTGCATAATCCGGGGTTCCTTAGTATTTTTGTTTTTATTTTTAAAAAACAGTGCTCCATACAGAAGTAGAGCTTATATTATAATAATATTTTCAGATGTTAATGAAACTTCAGAAACTATTCACAGAATATCGAAATTATTATAAATATGTTTTTTTTTTTATTAAAGTCATAGCAGAAATATTTTTTTATATATTTATTAACACCCCCATAACTAATTTTATGAAAAACTCTAGAAATTCGAGCGCACCAACCGTAGTGATTACAATAGTTAAAAGCACAAGGCTTTGAAGAATGCAAATCATGTCTTGTTTTTTTTAATTGGAGCCAACGTACCTGAAAATCAGCTCTGAATTGTAACATACAAAACTCAATAAAACAAATATATTATTTAATTTCAAATGCTTTTATTTGTTTTTAGTTGTTTTTTATGAATATGGACAATATTTTCTGAAAGCAAAAGATTTTTTCAATGAAAATTGAATTTTTAATACAATTATTTCTTATTTTTTTAATTATAATAGATTTTTACATTAAGTTTTTAAAAATATAACATTAGTTAAAAGCAACATCAACCTTTCAAAGTGTCCAGATGAGATCGTCATTGTCTAGCGAAAACTTTGAAAATTGTATCGTTTGGACCAATCAGAAGAGCCATGGTAATTAAAAAATGTAATTTTTGTGCTTATAATCGGGCAGAATGGAAGACCAACCAGAATACAATTTAGTTGCATTATTTGAGTTCAGCATTGTTCTCCGCTGTTAAGGCCTTTACTTTTGCGAAACACGTATGGAGAAGTTTATTTTCCATAAATGAAATATCAAAATTAATAACAAAATAAATGGAAATACAAATAACACAGTAAAATGTAATAAATGTACATAAAATTATAGTATTTTATGTACACTTCTAATAAAATTTCATAAGAAAGGTACCTATAAATTAATTAGATACCTTTTTCTTATGAAATTTAATCTCACTCTTAACAGTCTTATTTTTTAATGTTTTTATATTTTCCATAAAGACGTAAAACGTAAAGATGAAAGCTAAGTACAAAAAAAAAAAAATGAAAAATTAGAGCGCTGAAAGTTTTCCTTAAAAGTAACGAGGTAAATAATTTGTTCATTTAAATCTAAATAATTTCACTTCCTTCCATCAGTAGAAAGAATTATCCTCCCGTAAGTTATCTAAACGTCATGAATGTGTCTTTCGTCACTTGTCAAACGACGCTTTGTTTTATTTTCAAATTACATTTTTTCGGCGCAGAAGCTAAGTTAAGCTTGGTTCAAAATATTTTAAATAAACATTATAATTTCTGATTTTATTAAAATCAGTTTTGGAAAAATGATAATTGATTTTTAAAAGAACATCAAAGTCAGATTTTCATCTTTTTTATCAAATGATTGAAAATGATTGATTATCTGTCCGTTTTTTTTTTTGACAAAAAAAAAAAAAACAAGATCTTTAACGAAAATTTCGGACGTGCTAGGAACGATTAAAAAATGTAAAAAATACCCCAAAAATACTTTGATCTTTCCTCTTTAATACTAATATGAACATTAGACGATAAAAACTTGTTTTCGTCAAGTTCGGCGTCTTTTTCATCATGCTATCTCTGTTTGTTTACATTTTCGTGGATGTACCTATATATATATATATATATATATATATATATATATATATATATATATATATATATACACACATTAAGAAATGGACAGAGTCCGACAATTTTATTTATTAAAGACATGTTTATTATAAACAGAGCATTTACTTAAATACTTGTATCTATAAAAAGAACGTTAAACATAAAAATGTCTTTAATAAATAAAATTGTCTGACTTTGTCCATTTCTTAATGTATGACGTCATTTGTTTACATTTGATACGCCATGAGCAGTTATGCATGTGCGAGGTTCATGGAAGATTGAAGTTTATAAGCAGTAAATTCGACCGTGCCTGCCGAACGATCCTTGGTGGCCGAGAGGTTAGGCTTTTCAGCGTAAATGACGGTTCCGTATAGGATGCAGGTTCGAATCCTGTCCAAGGACGAAAATTTTCTATGAAAATTTCTCGGACATTCAGGCCGGTAAATGTTATTTAATACTGTTTATTATAAACAGAGCATTTACTTAAATACTTGTATCTATAAAAAGAACGTTAAACATAAAAATGTCTTTAATAAATAAAATATATATTTATTATATAATTGACAATAGAAAAACTGTAGTAGTGGACTTTCTCAAAGCAAAAAACGAAATGAATTTATTTAAACAAAGTAACTAATAATAACAAAATCAAAATGTCCTTAGTATTTAAAAATATTGACTTTTCTACAGGTTAACTCTGAGAAATTTTCTTATATATATATATATATATATGTATATATATATATATATATATGTATATATATATATATATATATATGAAAATTTCTCCGAATTAATCAGTAGAGAGACAATATTTATGAATAAAAATGATTTTTATTCATAAATATTGTCTCTCTACGGATTAATTCGGAGAAATTTTCATATATATATATATATATATATATATATATATATATATATATATATATATATATATATATATATATATATATATATATATATATATATATATATATATATATATATATATATATATATATATATATATATATATATATATATATATATATATACTTTATTTTGGGATATTATATCAGAAACGTTGGTAAAATTTGGTAGCGATGCATTGGCGTTTGGCTGAAATTTTGACATTTTGCATTGATTGGTTATTGTTAACACCCGATATAAAGAGACTTTAATCAACAGTTGAATTTTATTTTACTCGGGTCTATATGTTTAAATAATTCATTGTTTTCTTAAAGAGCTGGTTTATTTACCAACTATAATGTAACTTGTCGAGTATTTTGTTAAATTACCTTTCATCTTTCCTAGGAAATGATATTGTCTGGTGTACGTTTGGGTGCCGTCTACGATTCTAATCTGCGGGTCATGACCCTTTACGAACGGCCGTTTCTTAACTTTTGCTTCTCGCCTTAATTTAAACTTAGCGCAGGTCATTTCGATTGGTTGATCTGAATAAAATCAAACAAACCCAGCAACCAACTCCTCTCCTTTCTTTTTTACTCTTTTTCTTTTTTTTTTTTTTTTCGTGAAGAAAAGAGGATGTATCTTGCTTCTCAATAAATGTCTACTTTACTAACGCCTGATGAGATGCGTTGATTTACACCAAAACACCACTGCAACTGTGTAGCATTTTTTGACATTTTTCTGATGTAACATGCTAAAATAAAGAATATTCGCCCACTTTGTACTGAGCCCTCTTTTGAATTAAATGTTATCAACGTTGGAAGAATTGCACTGTATTTGTTCTTCATTTTACACACACAGACACACAGATATATATATATATATAAACAATAGGAAAACTTTTCTTTACCGATATGTGTTCATTATGAAATTAGATGATAAATTTAATAGACGTAGAAATGTTTAGTGTTTTTAACTATATATATATATATATATATATATATATATATATATATATATACTGTGTAACCCGGATATAAGAGAAACCTGGATATAAGAGAGATTTTCTCTGGTCCCAAATTAGAGCCTGTGTTAATGTATATATAATAGACCAAACCCGGATATAAGAGACTTCTTCTGTCCCGACAACTCTCTTATATCCGGGTTACACTGTATATGAATGATAGTCTCATCTAGTTAACCAATAACTACATCTTTCTCGCAGAAGGATTTTTACAGAATGTGCGCTTGTTCATTTTGGACACTCCCGATATCTATCATTCATTTTACGAAATTTATAATCCCTACACAGACAATTTGAAACTTTAAAAATGTGAATCATTTGATAAGCAAAAGAAATGAAATTATTTCGAACTGCTCATAATCTGATCCGTTCTTTTTGAAAAACGTGAAATGGACGGCAGATTTCAGCAGTGTCCGAAATAAAATTTAAAAAAAAGAGCACCTATTTTTAAAAATGAAACCTATTTATAAATAAAGAAAAAAGGTGTTATATTTTTTATTTGCATTAAAAATACTCTTTTAAAAGATTTAAGATAAAACAAATAATATATACACAGAAAACACAGAGACAGTGGGGAGAAGGCAAATCCTATAAAACGACAGTTTTCAAGTTAGTCGTCTGTTATTTGTTAGTAGAGTAAATTTAATCTTCACTGGATACTTCATTCGTTTGATACTGTGCCAGACAAAGAATTCTTGCCAAGAGCACATTTTGTTAATTGATATCACGCCTGCATGATTGATTAAATTAAATTTTACTATTCTATAACCGTCGGATTTCGTATTGACATATATTATTTTACTGTTACTGGATGATTGATTAATCTATTGATCAATATTTTCTTTTGTTCATTTGCTGAGAAAAAAAATAACTTGCTATTCTGCAATATCACAAGCCTAGTTAAAATTTAATATGTTTATTTTTTAAAATGGCTGAAATCTCTTTCAAACAGTCGACTCAAAAGCGAATATCTTTTATATAAAGCAAAACGGTTAGTGAATTGCGATAATTCAAATCCAAACACATGAACTCCGACCAAGGTTATCACACACAGACAAACAATCAACTCTATGACTGGTATATTATTATTATTATTATTATTATTATTATTATTATTATTATTATTATTCTATGTGCTATATCCTTTCAGAATTTAGCCGATCATGGCACTCCACAACCTCCTACCCTTTGTATCTCTTAATAGAGTTTGTCTTTTTATTATTCCTTCTCAATACTTGTTTTTTCATCCATTCAAACAGGCTTTCTCTCTCTCTCTCTCTCTATATATATATATATATATATATATATATGAATGAAGACAAAAGGAAAACTTTTCTTTACCGATGCGGTTCGTCGTCTCCTGGGGAACTTTATGAAGATAAATGTAAGAATTTTATTTTACAATATGTATTTATAAACAGAAATAAAGTGAGGGAAAAATATCGCTTTCTAAATTTTTAATTTGAAAACACTCCAAAATATTCTTAAACTTAACTGTGTAAGTAAACTAAGGTGACCGCTAAGTGATTTAATTTTATGTGAAAGTTTGTAAATGATACTTACTAAATTAGGTTACTCGCTGAGGGTTTCCGAAAATTCTCAACTGTCTCTTTCTGATCCAAGTTTTTGCCTTTTTCCCCTATTTTCCTTAAAATCTGGTGGTCAGATGCTTCACCCGATGCATTCTCAGCATCCTTCTGTAGAACCACATCTCTGTTGCCTCAAGTCTCCTCTTGATCTGTGAAGTGATTGTCCAGCATTCACTACCGTATACAAAGAAAGATACAATAGTTCAGTACACTTTGCTTTGCTTCTGGTAGATATTCCTGTTTCTCACTATTTTGCTTAGCTTTTGAAAAGCATCTTTCGAAATTCCAATGGGCCTTCGGATTTCAGGTATCACATTTTCTATCTCCTGTTATAATTCTTCGTAAATATTTAAATTTCCGATTCGTAGCTTACATCTTGTAATGTTCCTAACTTCGGCAACCATAGTCTTTTCTTCCCTCTTTCCTTACTACTTTGTCTTTGAGTTTTTGCTGTAGTTGTTTTTTTTTGTTTTGTTTTTTTGTTGTTTTTTTTTTGGGGGGGGGTCGATATTTTTAATACTGTGCCTAACGATAATAAATCTTGGTAGTAATTCTCTTAGGATCACTTAAGGGTTGAATGAATTTAGTGAAAAAATGGATTCTTGTCTTATGCCCCTTTCTTTTTCTATGCATTTGCTAAATTCCTTTTTTGTCCGCCAGCAGACGGTTTGATCTCAGTAAATATTATGGATTATTCTGATATCTTTTCCATATAAATCAATTTTTCCAAAGGAAACATAACTTAAACCTATGTCATCTGAACTATAAAAAGGCATTGGCGTGGAAGTAAAAACGTTTAAAATTTGCCTCAGTAATTTTCTTTCCAAGAAAAGCTAAAAACATGAACTAATTTCGACCTTTAAATACGATACAGACTTCAAAGATCAAACACTTTCATCGCCATACAAATTTTAAGATATATGGCGACAACTATAAGATGAAGAAGCCAAAAGTATGATGTAACCATTATATTCGTAAAAACAAGTCAAAGAACAATTTAAACACCGTTCGATATCAACGTGATATGTATTATACAAGATCTGAAATATCTGGTACCGTATATATATATACACACAAATATATATATATATATATATATATATATATATAGAGAGAGAGAGAGAGAGATAGATAGATAGATAGATAGATAGATAGATAGATAGATAGATTTGTAATTTATTTGTTTGTTTAAATGTTAGTTTTGAATGGATACACATATTTGAGTAGATGCTGTTTTTATTTATTTATTAAACAGTATATTTATTTATTTACATCTACTATAACTCTAGAAACATCCACACAACCCACACACCCAATAAAATATCAAAAATAAAATCATCCTTGATAATGGCTAAAAGTATAGCCGAAAGCGGCCGGAATTACACAACTTTCTACACACTCTGCTGTGTCCGAACCCAAGAAAAATTTAATAAAAAGCTTAATCACAGTACCTTCTCTGACGACTTTAATGAAACACACACACATATATATATATATATATATATATATATATGTGTGTGTGTGTGTGTGTGTGTGTGTGTGTGTGCGTGCGTGTGATTGTCTCTGAAATGATCTCAGATCTTCCAAGAAGGAATTTTTTTTTTTTTTTTTTTTTTTTTAAGCTGTTTGGGAAGAGTTAATAAAGTGCCGAGAAATTTTCCGTACTCACTTTCATTTATATACATATATATATATATATATATATATATATATGAAAATTTCTCCGATTTAACCAGTAGAGAAGACAATATTTATGAATAAAAAGGACAATAGGAAAACTGGTAATTGCTGACGCGTTTTGTCCAATGTGGATTTTTTTTATCAAATCAAAATACGAAATGAATTTAATTGAACAAGGTAACTAATAAAAACAAAAACAGAATGTTTCTCTACATTCCAGTTCCTAGAACATTCTGTTTGTTGTTTTTATTTAATTTAATTAAAAAAACTTTGGTCTTTTCTCTTCATAAAAACATAAGCATTTAGAGTTTAGACGATAAAATTTTGTTTTCATAAAGTTTGGCGTCTTTTTCATCAGACTATGCTCTTTTTTTAGCAATTTCGTGGAGGTACTTAATATATATATATATATATATATATATATATATATATATATATATATATATATATATATATATATATATATATATATTATATAATTGATAATAGGAAAACTGTAGTAGTTGCTGATGGAGACGCATCAGCAACTACTACAGTTTTCCAATGTGGACTTTCTCAAAGCAAAAAAAAGAAATGAATTTATTTAAACAAAGTAACTAATAATAACAAAATCAAAATGTCCTTAGTAACTGGAAGAATTTAGAGGACGCTGTTTTCATATTGTTAACTGAAAATTACGTCAGTTATTGTCACGTGTGGAGAATATTGTCATTATAGCTGTGTTGACGGATTCAATCACTTTCTTTTGATTTTACGATATTGTTGTGCGCGTTTGTTTTCTTAACAAAATTACTACTCTCCCAAACAGTTACTTTGTTTAAATAAATTCATTTCGTTTTTTGCTTTGATAAAGTCCACATTGGACGAAACGCGTCAGCAATTACTAGTTTTCCTATTGTCATTTTTTTTTTCAGAAATATATATATATATATATATATGTATCCTTGTGCAGGTATGCAGAAAATAGAAAAGAACACGTTGGGTGCATAATCCGGGGTTCCTTAGTATTTTTGTTTTTATTTTTAAAAAACAGTGCTCCATACAGAAGTAGAGCTTATATTATAATAATATTTTTTGTTTAAAAATATGATTCCTTCGCTACATAAGAGTTCTCATGTTTCAAAAACGAGAGCCGAAATCATCCAAATAATTAATAAAATTAAGTTGGATTGAGGTGTTTAGTCACGTTTCATCTTCAAGCGAAATTTTAGGAATAAGCTATCTCTCGGTTTACGTGTATTTTTACAGAATTTTGTTATTGTGGGGGTGGCTATACTATTTTCCTTCTTTAAGTGGTCAGGGAGTTAATTCTTATCAGTAGATTCATCATCCTCTGAGAGGTTTTGCTAAGGTTGGGTAGGGTATCTATTTCAAGGCTAATGTTTACGGTCATCCTTTAGTTGGTTCCCAGTGAAGGATATTTTTATGGCGCGCCTACAGTCGTTCTGTGTCTGGAGAGTTGTCTTTTATTATTGTCTATCTGATTATCTATTTATTTATTTGTTTATTTAAGTGGGTGTTTAATATACAGATCGCTTTGCATTGAATTTCAGTTTGTTTTTTTAGTTTTTTTGACGACGACAAAAAGGGTCTTTCCTATTTAAGGGTTTGGCTGAGCTTTTTAGAATTTTACTTAGCTATGTTTTTTTTTTTTTTTATGCTAATTATCTAATGCGAAAGTCTGTTGATGTCGGCAAAAAACCGTTAACTCCTGCCTATGGTTTAATAATTTTTCATTATTTAGGAATTTAATGATGTGTAGTTTTTCCTGTAAGCATAAGAGGCATGGGTCATCCCAGGTTCTACAGGTTCTTCTTCTATTTACTATTTTCCATTTTACTTTTGGTGTTTTATTCGTTTCCTTTAGATGCCAGAAATATTGGGATAGAGATGTCTGATTTCTATTTTGAATATTGTTGAAAGAGCTCTTGTGTTGTCTCCATCTAATTTTAAAATTATTCTTTGTTGATCCTATGTATATCCTATCAGTGTTAGGGCTCTCAACGGATGAGATAGTGCATTGGTATACCACGGATTTTGTGAGGCATTTATTTTCTAACGGGCAGTTTTTAGGGTTTCTACAATCGCATAATTTTTCGTTATTTTTATCTAGTTTTAGTTTATGTGTTTTATTACTGTTTTGGTATGCGTGTTTTTCTAGGATTTTCTTATTGTGTCTTTTTATGATTCTTTCTATATTTTCAGTGCAGCTGTAACTCAGTGTTACATGTGTTTTTGTTAAAGATGTTGCTAAGTTTGCTATTAGTGGGAAAGTGCTTTTCAATTAAAGCTAGGAACTTATGGCCTAGTTTGGTGCTGAATTGATTTGTTTGTTTAATGGCATATCATGAGTCATTTAATTACGAAATTTAATCTGCTTCGGGATTTTGAAGTAAGAAAAAATACGATAGATGTTATTCTGCTTTCACAATTGCATACATGGTAGATGATACTCATATTTTTGCATATACACACTGATTTGATTTTATTTGTTTAACGACATATCACGAGTCATTTAATGCCGAAATTTAATCTGCTTCGGGACTTTGAAGTAAGAAAAAAATACTGTAGATGTTATTCTGCTTTCATAATTGCATACATGGTAGTTGATACTCAGATTTTTGCATATACATATTTATTTTGATTTTATTTGTTTAACGGCATATTAACTCCTTATGTGTCATTTAATGTCGAAATTTACTTTTCTTGGGATCTTTGAATTAATAAAAATATTATAATAGGTATTGTTGGTAATTTTACTATAAATATGCATTTTTTGGCAATTTTATTGTAAATATTTATTGTTGATAATTTTTTATAAAAATATATTGCTGATATTGTAAATGTATTTTTATACTTTCATAGTCTTTTGTTTTTGCATTGGGGTTCACCATTTTCGCATATGTTGGACCCTAACAGGTGCTACCACCCCCGGTCAGTGTAAACCTAAGAACAACAGCAATTAAGAGATGGTTTCATGCTCCTTAAATCCTCCACTCTCCCGATCAGAAGCCTTGTTGCTGGATGTAGTTTATCGTCATAACCACGTTTATGCATTAATAAGACCTCAAGGCTGAAACAGATTTTATTTGGGCCTTCAGTTCAACATTTTGTCTTCTAAATTTCTTGATAAAATCTAAAGAACAATCAGCAATGTTATTGGTCCTTACCTGGCATCTCGTCTTCAGTTACATTTCCCACTGCCGTAACGTAGATTCTTTGTGCATTTTTCTATAAATACTTCCATGGTAATTGTTCCGATGAACGTTTCTCTTTCATAGAGACTTGAGGTATTACGGTGAATGTAGTAAGAACGATAAATAAGAATGTGTGATTGCGTTATGTTGGGTCAGTGGCTAGCTAGGTTAAATTACAAAACAGAAGAAGACCATTCTTTCCGATCTCCCCTTTTGGTCTTGTTCCATATTTTTGTATCTTTCTAAATATTACTTCCTCTGTGGTACCTAAACTTTATGAATTTAAGCGTATTACTAGATTGGCAACAATCAATTTACAATTGAACTGACCAGATGTAACCGTTAGTTCTATGCTAACAGTTTCTTCTCTCACACCTTTCTCTCTCTCTCTCTCACACACACACTCACACACACACACACACACACACACAGCGCTTCTTGCTTTCCAGCCAACTTAAAAAATTTACATGCAATGTCAATCGTCATTTACTGTCTTCTTGATTCCTCTTTTTGCAGTCTTCTCGCTCTTTAATGTTTTTTCTTTTTCTCATTATTTCACACACTGTAACTACTCGTGTCTTAGTTGCTTTACTGACTTGCTTGGGGTGAAATGATTTTAAAAGAAGCTGTCGATGAAAGAAAATTACTCTTTGTGTTGTACATAAATGTTTCCATGGAAATTTCTGTGATTGTCTGTTTATTCAAGGAAAACAGTATCCATTTTTCTAATGATTTTTTTTTTATATATATATAACTAGTAGTTACTAAACAATTTTCAAGCTAAAACATCTTTCAAAGAATTGCAAAAAACAAAAAAAAACATCCGATCATTGCCGTCTTCTTTGATAAATTCTATCAATTATGGAAGTTGAAAATTACCCTTCAGTCCACACAACAGCACGCTTTCGTCTGATTGCTTAAAGTCATGTGACAATTATTGTTTTTCTCTGTTTCTTTCTTATTTTCTCTATCTACTTGTCACTTCTTTTCGCTTTTCCTGGGTTTTCTTTCTTTCTTTCTCATTATGCCCCTTCTTATAATCTGTATACATTTTAAAGCGTTTTAATTTTCATTGCTTCATTTACCTCAGTGCCTCTTTCAATTTCAGAACGTCAAAAATAAAATTGCAACCAAAACAAAATATTCGACCGTGTGTGTCGCATTTCTCCCATGAACGCTTTTCCATAATTGCAGACCCCCAGTTCCATACTGCAATTTAAAACATTAACAAAAAAAACATTTTGAACTTATGAACTAGAAATATCGTTCTAGTTTTCATTATTCATTTATGAAAATTAATTCATTTTTACCGCAAATGTATATTGTACTCATTGAATATTCACATTAGTCTTAGCTGAGGCTTACACCGGTGATTAAGCGACATCTCTTCGCTGCTCCAGCAATCTCCTATGTTCTGTCTTTAATAAACTGTCGTCTGGTTGGTTTCGATTTATCAGGTTCCGCATAAGTTAAAACTTACGCGGATCACACGTGAAGAGCGTCCATCTTTACACCGGAATAAGGTAAAGACAACTGGGTTACTCTCGAAAGAAACATTTATTTAAAAGACCAGACATAGAAGTAGTTCTTGAAAGAGGGATAACAAATTTCTATCTTTCGAAGAAGTGTTGAGAGAGAATATTACACGAAAGGAAAAAGGGAAGTAGCAATTTTCTTTAAGATGTGAAGCCCGGCTCCAAGAAAAACCCGGTACATCCGTGCGTTGTGACAACCAGCAAATAAAGAGAAATATATCCCTTTTCGCCGCCAAAGATATACCGACAAAAAGCGCATAACTGTTATCGATGAAAATACCTACCTTAAATAGGGAGTCAAAGTCCTGTTTTATTTTTCATGTAAATCCCCGAAAAAACAAAAACATGAAAAATCAAACAGAAGTAAATTAACTTTGTTAGAAAATAAATCAGCTTTGTATCTTAAACCGAAATAAAACACATTATTTTCAGTTAAAAATAACTGGTAGTCTACACTTTATTTTATTGTGGCAGAAATTACTCTGGTTTGAAGCAAGGTTTAAACTAGCTTCACTTCTTCAGATCAAGACTGGTGAAGTGAAACCAAACGAAGGATACTGTCTTGCCTAATGCCTCAGTCAACACGACCAAAATCTTCTTCAGATCTTAAAATTAAATGGCGATTGGCGGGGAGTTTAAAAGCTAAACAAAATATTCTTTTTTTTTTTCGCAAAGTTACACACTAGACAAGGCAAGTGCAATGATTTGCCCGCAAGTAATGAAGTACTATTGAAAGATAAGCTGTTTATCAGTTTTACAAATCACAAACATCCCCTGCAGTTAATGCATATTCACTTTTTACTCATTTACAAGACTAAAGTCATTACTAGACTCTAGGCATCGCTGCTGTGTATGTGCGCTGAGGTGAGAGTAATTTAAATACCTTACCCTCTGCACCATCCCACATACACCGAGGTAGCATAACATCGTTTGAATGGTTTCGTTTATTCCTCCGAGTTCAAATTCGCGTAACCAGGCTTTTCTGTAATGTTCCAAGAAGTGTGCAGATATTAATGAGTACAGCCGTCATTACCATACTCCGTTCTGTTCTCACAGTTGAAGGTAAAAACGTTTTGACTCTCTTTAGAGACCGCTTTCTTTTTTCTTTTTCTTTTTTTTAATCATTTCACCCCAAGTAAGACAATAAAGCCACTAGAACGCAAGAGGTTACCGAGTGTCAGAAAATATAAGAAAAACTATTAAGGAGAGAGAACAATAA
The DNA here is from genome assembly GCA_963932145.1 of Acanthosepion lycidas. Taxonomy (NCBI): domain Eukaryota; kingdom Metazoa; phylum Mollusca; class Cephalopoda; order Sepiida; family Sepiidae; genus Acanthosepion; species Acanthosepion lycidas. The sequence goes on along the minus strand of OZ010587.1, from coordinate 54,916,719 downwards.
AAGAACAGGAATTAAGAAGACAGAAGATAACGATTGACATTGCATTTAAATTTTTGAAAATCAAAGTTTACTGGGAAGAAAGAAGCCAGAAAAGAGTTCCACTAGTTAGAAGTGTGATAGAAGAAAACGTTAACATAGAAATTACGGTTAAGCCATTTCAACGGTAAATTGGTGAGACCTTGTCGCCAATCTAGCACTGCGATTAAATTCTTAAGTCTAGGTGCCATAGGGGAAAGTTTATCAGAACAATCACCATGAAAGTATTTTATAGAACAGGCACAGGGAAGTTACGTTACGGCGGTGGGAAAGAGACTGAAGCCGAGATGCCAGGTCAAGACCAATAACATTCCACATACTTCTTTGGATTTTATCAAAAATCTCTAAATATATAGCAGGAGTACCAGACCAGATTTCGCATCAAAATTCAAAGCCAGAACGAATATATATATATATATATATATAAATATATATATATATATATATATATATATATATATATATATATATATATAATAGACTCTGGCGAGAAAAATTGTCTAGTATGACATAGTGACCTAACTTTCTTAGCTGCAGACTTAGCAATTGATTCAATATATGCCAGCTGGAAATGTTAGGCTGAGAAAACGCAATAAGTCACTCTCCTGAATGATGATTTTGTAACAAAACTCCAAATGTTGGAAATCGTTAAATTTACTGGCCAATATAGTTATTATTTTCAAGTCACAATACTTGCGTCAATAGTTTTTATTATGAGCTAAGGTAAGTACGCTTTTGTACGAAAGTTAAGTGAACCAACCATACCGGTGGGAATTTTTCAGCTAATAAAATGTACGTACGCGTTGCACTTGATTAAAAAGAAAACTGAGACAGACATTAAGAATATTCTTTGAAATACATCAGTGGCTGAAATATGAAATATTGTGCTCATCAAAATGGCTCACATATTCCGAAAAGCTTGTCCTGGGTAAGACGATAAACTATGTCCAACAGCAAGGCCTCTGATCAGGAGGTTTTGAGGGGCGTGGAAACACCTCTTAATTGCTGGTGTTCCCAGGTCCACCCTGAATCGGGTAGTAACACCTGTCAGGGTTCCAGCTATGGGCAAATAGTTGACCTTCAAACTGGGGTCAAAACACCATGAAAGTGAAAAAAATAGGTTTTAATACCAGAAATACTTTGTAAAAATTATTACCAGCAATAAATTTTGGAGGATAAATTATTACCAGCAATACATTTTTTTTAAATATATATATATTACCTGCAATAAAAATTTTCGGCATTAAATAACCCATTAATGTTAATATGCCGTAAACCAAACCAAACGGAAAAGCCATCTGAATGAAATATGCTCCATAACTTTCTATAAATAAAACAACTTTCCTTTATGGGTAAAACACATGGTAAATCAGTATGCAAATCAGCAAATGTGGAAAACTGAAAATAATAATAATAATAATAATAATAATAATAATAATAATAATGATGATGATGATGATGATGATGATAATGATGATAATAATAATAATAATAATAATAATAATAATAATAATAATGGAAAACAAGTGTATCCTTATTGACATAGCAGTGCCATCTGAGAGAAACACCTCCATGAAAATTATTGAGAAATTGTCCAAATACAAGGACCTGGAGATTAAGATTAACGGGATGTGGGGAATGAAGACTGAGACTGTCGTACCAATAGTAATTGGAGCACTGGGCCTCGTGAGAAAATGAATGGACAGTTTTACTAACATTGCCCCAGATAAAATCAGCATACAAGTTGCCGAGAAAATCGACCTACTAGAAAGGTCCCATATACTAAGAAAAGTAGGCCTAAGGACCATAGTTTGGACCCGGCTCTACAGGATACAAAGCAGGAAACATAACTTACACACATAATGATAATACAAGTATAGGACAAAAGAAGAAAGTAACCAACTATGACCCCTTGATGTTTGAACTCGCAAGCCTTTGATAGCTGAATACGGTTGCAATCATACTAGTTGTGCTTGGTTCATATGCTACGGTGACTAAAAGAATAGAGATATGAATAAAGAAAATTTGCCTTGGTTACCCAGTGGATCAGTTACAGAAAGGAAACTGTTGTAGCATACCTACAGATGATAATAAGTATGTCTCCATTCACATAAATACAGTAGTAAATACTCTATGTTGGTCTGCAGTTGGAGATTCGTCTCCGGCTGTGCTGGTCAAACTCTCTGCCTCCGGACAGAGAGAATCCCCAGACGAGGCTATGTCGAAGGGCAGAGTCTCGTCTCGGGAAACAGCTATCCGACACTTTTTTATACGAGGTCTACGGGGAATTTTTGGCTGAGCCTACGGGCTGGGATACCACACATTAAATTCGGCCTAAAAATGTAAATTTCTGTTGATCTGCGCGTAGAAAGTGTGTACGCCGACACTTGGACGCGAACCCGGATCAACTGGTTCTATATGTGAATATTACCAGCTGTGGTTGAATACTCAGTAGTGCAGCTTTCATTTTGGTTGGAAAGAAATTGCGAGCGCCTGTCGTCAAGGAGCCCACACCTCGAGATAGACGAGAAAGTATCCGTTTTAATATAAAAGGAAGGGAAAACATCAAAGACGAAATTCTTTCATCACTTCCCCTGACACCATGGGTTTCTCTCGGCGTAAAGAATACTTCCAAAGATTTCAAGAATTGCCAATATTAGATGGATATGGAAAGGATTCAAGAATGTCAGAGATTTGTCACTGTCTTTTTTATCTGCATGTTATGAGGGGAGATATATAGATTATTTTCAAATTATTAAGTTGTTATTTTTTCTACAATACCTGCATTCAAATATATGTATACATATACACACAAGTTATACATACATATGTGTGTATGTGTGTATGTGTGTTTGTGCGTGTAAATATATATATATATATATATATATATATATATATATATATATATATATCAAAAGATCATGTATAGATAAACGATTTCTTGATATACATAAAAAGCATAAATAAGCAAATACATATATATACATAAATTATGCCTATAATATAAACGATTTCTCGTTATACGTACAGACATACACATACGCACTAAGAAATTATATATATAATATATATATATATATATATATATATATATATATATATATATATATATATAGGGAAAGAAATAAAGCGAGAATTTTGTATTAAAAAAATCATAGTTACCCTTCGTTTGGATAAATTATATTTCAGGATGATTAATAGTTTATACTGTACACAGACAAATATGCATATATATATATATATATATATATATTCACACATATATATATATTCATATATATATATATTCTCGTGTGGTCATGTGTGACGTCATGAGATGCGGTGCGATTTTCGCTTCTAGCGTCTTATATGCGCGTGTTTATCGTTGCTTAGAAATCTTCTATGTAAACATTGACAGACTATCATCACTGTCTTGTCCGTATGTTGTTTAATATGTTGTAATTGACATCTTAATGGCTTAAGTAAGCCGAAAGCTTAGATTGTATTAAAAAAATATGGATCACTACTGGGAATTTCTTTCTTCTTTCAACGATAATGTTATTAAACTTATCAGAAGTTACGAAAAAAATTTACATAAAATAAATAGACAACACTTGTCTATATTATTTAATGAAACGTGTATATATATATATATATATGTGTGTGTGTGTGTTTAAATGCAGGCACAGAAATCATCTGAAAACCTGTCCATTGAAATTATGAAAATCTAAATTATCGACACTTGAAATAATACTCGATGTCTCTCTATACAAACTCTATCATCTCTCTATTATAATATATATGCATTTGTATATGGGCATATGTGCATTGATATATCCTTGCAATTTGGCTAATATTTATAGGTGTCCATATGGTAATTACAAGCATATAGATATGTTAGTATATGTTTATATACGGAAGTATTTATTGCTTGTATTTAGATGTGAGGATGCTTGTATGCACGCGCGCGGGTGTAGGCATGTATGTGCGTGTTTATGTGGGTACGTATATGTATGTATATATGTGTGTATATGTGCATGCATGTGTATATGTGTGTATATGTATGCATGTGTATATGTGTATATATATATATATATATATATATATATATATATAGAGAGAGAGAGAGATGCGTGTATAATATGTATGTGAATATATTAGGTTGGTGCAAAAATAATGACGTAATAATGTCGTTTTTTGACGTATTTTTTAACGTCAAAAATGACATTATTACGTCATTATTTTTGCACCAACCTAATATATATATATATATGTCTGTGTGTATATGTAAGGTTATGTATGTATATGTATTTGTATCGATACATGTGTATGTGGTTGTATATGTATTTGTATATGTATACGAGTATATGTGTATATATATTTACGTAAATATGTATGTGGTGTGTATGCACACACACACACACACACACACACACACATATATATATATATATATATATATATATATATATATACGTGTATGTTTGTGTATATATAGAGATTAAGTGTAAAGGCAAAAAAATCTTTTTATTTTAACTTTCAAACTTTCCTTCATCTTGAAATAGTTTCAAATTAGTTTGAAGACTTAGACTTTAAGTGAGGAATATTACTCATCTCGAAATAGTTTCAAATTAAATTGATGACTTTAACTAAGAAATATAACTCCTTAACCGTCATTCACAATATTAAAAATATTAATATCAGTAATTTTTTATTTTTTGTTTATCGATATAATATTCAATTTATATTAAATTTCTAGTTTATTTGCGGAGAATTGAAATACCTAAATTACTATCAAACGTTAACCGAAAAATATAAAATAATTTTAAAAATATATATAAATCTGTTTTCCCAGATTGGCTTTTCTATGCCCACATACGTTAATTCTCTTAATTTCCCTCTCCAAATTGATATCCCCTTCTCTTTCCTTCAAAACCCTAAGTCCATCTGTTATTTTTTTTACATCTTTACTTTTCTCTTTTTTTCTCTATATATCGTTTCCGGTGAGTTGACCTATTAATAGGTCAATGTTTGATCCTTACCCCACTTCCTCACTATTAAGTATTGTAATAAGAATAAATTTAAAAGCATCCCTATCTCTCCCTTCCCTCTCTAATTTCGACTATGTCTGTTACACTATCTCTCACCACTCTCTATATCACCTTACATCAACGTAATACTACCCCTCAAAAGTGTAAAATTTATATGTAAATTTAAATTCATTTTTTCGTCCTTGAAAGGGAGGTCTGGTGATCCAGGGAAAAAGAAACTCCCTGGGGAAATAAATTATAACCATGGACCCTTAAAGTTGTCTGTTTTCATTAAATTAAATATATATATATATATATATATATGTGTGTGTGTGTGTGTGTGTGTGTGTGTGTGTGTGTGTGTGTGTGTGTGTGTCGAAAATATGAAAGAACTGTTAGGTTAATAATCCAAAGTTCTTTAGTATTTTAGTTTTTAGTTTTTTAAAAAACAGTGCTCGATAAAACAGTTGAACCTATATTATAATTATTTTTTTTTAAATATGATTCCATCGTTATATAAGAGTTCTCATGTTTCAAAAACAGAAGCTAAAAACTTCAATTTCATTTATAGAAATTAAATCAAATTAAAGCAGCTAGTTCTGTTTCATTCTCAAGCGAATTTTGGAATAACTAATTTTGAAATTTATCGAGCTTTATAATCATATACATTCGTAATATTAATTTCTGTGGATATAGAGAAAACTAATCATTTTAATAAGGTGAGGTAGGCTATTTATTTTCACTGACAACTATTGTATCAACATATTAGTTACTAATATGTTGATAATCAATCAAGCCAAGATTGAAACCCGACCGATTTGTTGTCAGAGTTTCTTCAACTGAGCTATCTTCATTCGACAGAACTAGGCAGCTGAATCTAGCGTATTATTTTTACAAATGTAATTAAATGTCAAATCAACCGGAGTGCTCCATTCATTTTACTGAACAGCTTCGCATTAATGAAGGTGGCGGTTGTTTGTAGAATTAGCTTGTCATTCTCAACAGTGCTCAATTGAAATGTATTTTCAAGAGCTAAATTGTATATATATATATATATATATATATATATATATATATATAATTATTTATTTAAAAATATGATTCCAACACGCTTACATAAGAGTTCTCATGTTTCAAAACAAGAGCCGAAAACTTCAATATAATTATTTGAATTAAATTGAATTAAAGTACTAAGCTCTGTTCCATCTTCAAGCGAAATTTTTTTGGAATAACTTATTTCTGGAACTGAATATATATATATATATATATATATATATATATATATATATATATATATAGCCTGCAAATACACGGGTATGACTTTTAAGACTTTAATGATTAGCATTGTTTACAACAGACTCGGCAGACGTAACCAGTCATAACCTTATGTACGTTTTTCTGGCATTTGATTGCCATGAATCTTCAGAGGCCTTTTCAAAACCACCACTTGATATGTATTCTTTGTCACATATAGGGCATCTCTGATTGACATGTTTTGGAATAGCAGCCTAATAGTCAGGAATAGTTCTGTTGCCATTATGCCGAAAGTGACATTTCAGTCCAGCTTTGCAGAGACACATCCGTAAGCAGAAATGGCACATTAGTTCAAGAGTATCTTCTTTCTCTGCTAAGAATACACACAGACACTGTTTCGCTGTATCACAGCTCATCAGTGTGTTTAGACACATGTGTGATTGCCTCAAGCCAGTATTGAAACCCAACCGATTTGGTATCAGTTGGAGATTTTTTCCCCTCAACTATCACCTTCCGACAGAGAGGAAGGTGACTTTTTTACGTATTTATTTTTCGAATAAAACACGCCAGTAACTCAGTGCTCAAATTCTCAGAGTGATATATATATATATATATATATATATATATATATATATATATATATATATATGAGAAAAAATTTACACAAAAATATTTATTTCTTAATATATTAACATTTTCCTTGTCAATGCACCTGACTCTATGCTTATTCATTGATTACATCGATCGTACATTATACAAAAGAAAAAATAATGTCAAAGTTCACCTCACAACATTTTATGACTACGGACTTATTGATCCACCCACAGACTGCATGTTCCTTTACCTTTCTTATAACAAATCTTGATCTCTTTGTAGCTTTTCTTATCTTTTTTTTCCTTTACTTTTTTTCGGTTATTTTTTTAAAATTCTTTTTCTTTTTGTTTGCTTTTTTCGTTGTCTTTCATTTTCTGTTTCTTTTTTTGTGTATTCTATTTGTATTCTCTTTTGAAAGAGATGAAAATACAATGAAATCTGTAGCAATTCACTGTCTTTTTCTTTCTTTGTCTTTGTTTATTCTTTCTCGTTTTCTTTTCTTTTTTTTTTCTTCATTATTCCTTCATTATTTCTTTCTCTTTCTCTTTCTTTTTTTGTTTTTGTTTATTTCTATCACTTTCCTTTCTGGTTTTGCTCTTTCTTTCTTTCTCTCTTTCACTATTTTTTTTACTCTCTTTAATGAACGATTTCCTGTTTACGACTTATCGACTATTTACAGGTTATTTAAAGCCAGAATTTTTTTTTAAATTGTAAGAAGTATTTTTTTTAAATAATAATGAATTTAGTGATACAAGTCCTACTAATTAACTGGGAGTATTTGCGCGTCAGTGAATATAACGAACCCAACTGGAATTGGATCTCGGCTCGCTGATTTGCAACTATCCATTACCACCCATGCACATACAAGCTGATATTTCCAAGCGGTCACCTATCTAGGTAGTGCTCGACGTTGCTTAACTTCGGTGATCGAACAAGAACTGATGTTTCAAAACAATATGACTGTAAGATTCTTTGCTGTTGTTGTTGTTACTGTTGTTTATTTCTTTTTCTCTTCACGCAATTTTCTTCCTTTTCTTTTTTTATTTTACATTCCTCTTCCTTATTTCTCCATTTCGCCTTTTCTTTTTATTTCTTTATCGATTTGTTTTATTCCTTCTTTCCACCTGCAGCTTTCTTTTTTTTTTTTTTTTGTTCATTCAAAAACACCGTTGAGATTTCACTGGTAAATTTTATGACGCAGAAGCGCTAAAACTTCAAAAGAATTCATCTTTTTTTTTACCATATGTCTCCCTAACCTGCAATCATTTTTGAATCTCTTTAAAGTTCATATTTCCAACTGCCGTTATATTTCATAAATCTCACACATAGATTATAAAACTTTCTCGAAAAGATTTTATTCTCTTTTAAATTTTGTTTTTTTTCTTTTCAATTGAGTTTAATATTCCTTTTCAGCTCCATCAATACTGAGACCGCTAAACCTGTGGCCTCGTGCTCGACTAAGTTCACTTTGGTTAATACTTAAGTAGGCTTATTTGGGCATAGTAAATATAAGATACTGGAGCTCTGTATGACCTATGATTTTTATCGTAGATTTCAAGAGTTTCAATATCCACTGGATATCACATGTAACTCGAAGAGAAAGAAAGGTATCATAAATTTCAACCTAAGGTTGCAATAACTGCTCGGACAATGAATGTCGAAAGTTTCCTTATAAGTAAACTGTTAATATTACTATTTTCCATACATTAATTCACCGAGGCATAACATGTGCATATTAAAATCTCCAGCAAATTAAGATCAGAATCCGTGCGAACCATACCTGGTACGGCAACGGAGGATTTATTTATTATTATCGTTGTCGTTGTTGTTTCTGTTGTTGTTGCACAAGAAAATATTATATATAAAGTACAGTATGCGTGTGTGTGTTTGTGCGTGTGTTTGTCCAAGCAACTCCTCCGCTTTCTCTGGTCTGATTCATAACTCATTCAAAAGCCCTAGAAAAATTAGGCGCAGGGAACGATTTTCGTTGAACTTAGATCCAGGTTTGTCAGATTATGCGAGGTTAAAAATATATATTAATATAGTATACTAACCATTATCGTTGCTTTAACTTTCCTTTTGTATCCTAAATTGGAGTGCACATTTTATTATAAACTAACTTAAAAGCCGCCCTATCGGACGTCATTTAAGCTAGCTTTTGTGGAGGACTTTTGGTTTGGCCGTCATCACAATTGCTTGGCAGTAGTAGATGCGATTGGCATCAATAAACTACAGAAGAACTCATAACTGATCGCTGCATTTAAGTATTGAATTAATGTTTAAGCTTACCTTTTAAAAGTTCAATGATAATTATTCTGCTGCCAGTTAATTTAAAGATGATTTGATGTACGTAGAACCATCTTTTCTGTACAAACAATTATTTTTATTTCATGGGTGACAGAACAGTGGACAATTCATAAGATGTAATTGATATAGTGTAAAGATGGGAAAATAGAAATTAGAATTAGTTATACATTCAACATTTGAAGAGTTAGAGAAACATAATAGCTAATTATGTAAATTATGTAATTATGTAATTAAGTAAAACCTATATTATGGAATCTATATGAATAAATGCGAAACTGGAGCTCAATTCTTCCACGAATTCTGAGATTAAAAAACAACAGCTTGGCTTTATAGTATATATATATATATATTTATATACATATATATATATATATATATATATATATATATGTGTGTGTGTGTGTGTGTGTGCGTGTGTGTGTGTGTGTGTGTTATATTATGCTTTATTTACATATATATACATATACACACACACATGTGCATGTACTGATTCCTTGTAGTGGGAGTGAGTGTGTGTGTGTATAAATGTGTTTACTAATTCCTCGTAGTGAGACAGTGTGTATGTATGGAAAGGGAATATACACATATATACACGCATGCTGACAGAAACACGAAAATGGAATTGGATCTAAGAACACACAGGGGTCATTAAAACATTAAAAGATAAGATACCGATAACTAATTCATCGTTTCTCTCGGACCAATCTTAATTGTTTTATGACCTTTCGCGCAGAACTCTTCACTGCCAGTTCAAGAAAGACATTCCGGTTACTAACACAAAAAAGAGAATGTCTCATATTGAGAATATTTAACATCGAAAAACATAAAGGAGAAAAAACTTAATTATTTTAAATAATATGTGGAAATCTCCACCCTTTACCTGATGACGGTCGCGAGACCAGAAACGAGTGTAGTAAAATTATGGAAAATAAAGCATAATATTTTTTTTAAATCCACATTACAATATATATATATATATATATATATATATATATATAATTATATATATATATAAAAGGAAGAGGTTATAGTATTTCCAACGAGAGAAAAGTGTGTATATTAAAAAGAAGAGAGATACCTCAAATGTTTTTGGTTGTAATGTGGATTTTTTTTTTAAATAATATTATGCTTTGCAAACAAGGAGGAACCTTACATTAATATCAAGAAGAAGCAGCTGAAGTTTCTGGGACACATAATGAGGCAGGAAGGCCTGGAGAATCTGATACTCACGGGTCGAATAGAGGGGAAGAGAGACAAATGAAAACAACGCATGACATGGCGGACTTAAGCAAGTGGATGACAGAACGTGGCCTGGGTGAAGGAACTTGTTGGGAGCTGCAAAGGATAGAAGGAGTTGGAGAGCCATGATCGTCTATGTCCTGAAAGGACATGGCACATAAAAGAAGAAGATACAAAACCTATTAATTGGAAATCTGTTCCCCAATTTACCCCTGGATTAACTTACTTTTTTTTTTTTTTTTTTAAGAAGCTGAAGTAAGTATCAGCTTTATTTATTTTCTTTCAACTTGTTGCACATTAATTTTATCTTTACTGTATAAAACGAAAACAAAAATTTCTTCCGCTGTAAAAAATGCTATTATTAAAAATTTTATTACAAAGATAATTGAATATTTATCACTAAGATATTGTTCTTCATGACAATGAACATACTGATCATGAAATTTCATTTGAATAATTTGTGGTTTTCTTGCTGTTAGGGAAAGCTCATTTCGGTTATATGTCATGCGTGATACACGCTTAGGCGATCATGTAACTTTTGATACATGACTGACGAGACAGATTTTTTCCCGCAGTAGGTTGCCATTTCTTTCTGCAATAGACCAGTTGCTATCCAAAGCTATATAACCCGGTCTGTCCTGCTATTCACGCATAGATGGAGGAGGAAGAAGAGGATTCATACTTTTCCCAAGGGTATTAACACGTAAGTGACTGTAATGGATTTGACTGGAATTCGAACTAGCCATTAAATTCAAGAAGGCAGAAAATATGTTTGCCAACAAGAAGAAAAGACCAAGATGGCTGCTAAGAATTGGAGATATCAACATTAAACAAGTGCAGAAGTTTAAATATCTGTGAAGTATTTTAATAGATCATGGAAACTCTGTCAGTCAGTTATGTGCCATGCGTGATACACGCTTAGATCATCTATCCTTTCGATATATGACTGACGAGGCAGATTTTTTTCCCGCAGTAGGGTGCCATTTCTTTCTGTGGTATAGAAACGCTATAGAACCCGGTCTGTCCTGCTATTTACCTATAACTGTGGATTCATACCTTTCCCAGGGATATTAGCACGTAAGTGAATGCAATGGATTCGACTGGAATTCGAACTCAGCTCTCCGATTCCTCAGTCCGAGCCGCTATCCATTATTCTACCGTGCCTCCAGATAGCTGATTTACTCCCCCTATAAAGGACTATAAGACAAAATACATTGAGTTACTTCTTTGCCCGCTAGGGGCAACGCACCACTTAAACATGGTGACAAGCTGACAAACACGTGGTAAACCATGGTTTAAATCGGAACTAATCATCCTTGCTGTTCTCAGGCAGTAAATGAATAAAAGTTATTTTATTGTGTGATGAAATACACTTGTCTTTTATTTTCATTCTTTTTTGTTCTTCTTAACAACATGGGATATAACACTTTCTAAGGTAGAATATTTATTTTACCATCCTTCATAAATAGAAGACAAAAATGTAACTTTTCCACTTTTCTTCAAGTTCAATTTAATTTTCTTTAAAATAAACTGCAAAAAGTAAAAGACACAATTGTATTGCTTCCGTTTAAATGTCTGCAGTTCAGTAAAATTGTATTAAACCGCGAAACTCACTAAAATAATTAGATTATTAAGAATTTCATCACATAAAATTATTATTCCTATCAATAACAATGAATATAATGAATAGAAAAATTATTTTATATGAATAATTTTTGTTCTTTCTAACCTATTTAAATTAAAAGGATATTGAATTTTAATTTTACCGTCATGCTCAAAGAAAGGAAATATTTCATTTTTCCACTGCAAAGTTAATGAGAAATAACATTTATTAAGAATTTTGTCACAAGTTAATATCATCATTAAATTCATCAAATTTAACGTAGCATCTTGCCACTATTCTTAAAAATACAACGTAAAAGTTTCCTATTTTTATTAAAAGATTTCTATTTTATTAAAAGCTATTTTATTTTAAGGCTTCTATTTTATTAAAAGGCTTCTGTTTTATGAAGATCAAAGGCGATTAACAAGTAATTTTGATTAATTTAAAGCTGCATTTACTTGCTTGTGTTGATATGGATTTAGAAATTCCTATTTACTTTTCATCCCTTTATCATTTTCAAAACCCTAAAATTTCCATGACTGAATCATACTCGACCTGGAGTTTTCCTACGTCACACAGTGGCCTCTTAAGGTTAACTAATTCCCACATTCATACAAACCTTCAATTTTCGATTTTGAATCAGAAATCACATAAGTCCAAATCGTTCAGATCTTAAAATCTAAGGTTCCTACACTTTTTAGAATCACCTGTAATTTTTTTACAAAATAACATTAAAATTAATATTGTTTATTTTCGTTATGTCAAAATCTTTTTCAAAATGATGAAAAAGTTCGATGAAACAAATTGCCATAGTAAGTGGAAGGGCAAAATAATGTTCGAGTATTTCGCTTTCCCCAAGAGCAGAATACATAAGAGGAATGCAATATCTCGAGACAACACCCCTGACAGGCCAAACATTAAATTAAATGCATTTCCCATCTGGCTTTAAAACAGTGGTTATTAGGAAAAAAAAGACACAACCCAAAAATAAGTAATGGATCTCTTTCTAGTCCTCGACCAGAATCAAAACCTACAATTAAAACTTCTGCTTGTGTGAATATTGGAACACTTTCTATAAAGTATAATACCTAATTCTCGACCATAATCAAGAACTGCAAATAAAACTTCTGCTTCTGTGCGAAATTTACAAAATGATGAATTGGCACAATTTCTAGAAAAAGAAAAAGTTATCAGTTTTGTTAATTTATGCTACAATATTGATCGACACGATTTTGTGTCAGCCGTATATATTCTAGAAATCTAACAATCAGCTCTTTATCTATTCTGTTAATTTTTACACTGAAAGTATTCCATTTTTTAATTAAAACTTTTGAAAATTTGAGCTTTGAATCTTAACATGTTAACATATGTACAACAATTTTAATGTTTCAACATTTGTCACAGATCAATGAAGCAATTCGTTACCTTAACACTGATAATATAAAAATGTTTTAAAAGAATATATCAATGTTATGTCAGCAGAAAGCGATTGGGACAAAACTTTATGATTCTATTAATCTTATCCTTGAATATTCTTTTACATGTCGTTCATTATATAACAGACTATGGAATGATTTCAACTTGCTAAGTGTGTTTATCAAATTGATGCCAAAAGTATGAAAATTATATGATTTTAATTTTTCTTGATATATTTAATAAAATTTCTCATAATCAGTGTATTCTTTTTATAAAGTTTACGTCAAAATTGTTCTAGAGAATCATGGATTAAATTTATTTGGTTTTGCTGAAAATTCCAAGAGATTAGCAACAAAAGGGCATCATGGTAAAAAGGTTTAATGGTGAACTAAAATTTTTATTTTTTTCACCAAATGAGAGGCAACATTTTTATATGAAAACTTTCAGATATTATTGAAATAATAAATGTACAAATAATTGCTATTGTATGTGATTATAACAGGACCGATCAAGCTTTTTATTTTTTTAATATAACACATGTTAATATATATATGGGCCTCTATTTGAATTGGCGCTCGTTTGCACCTACATCAAGGAAAATCAATCTTGTTAAAACCTTGGTGTACAGAGCGCTTAAAATTTGTTCTTCTACTAGATTGGACCGTGAATTTGAGAACATTAGGGAGATTTTTCATCAATAATGGCTATCCGGAGGCCCTTATTGACTATATTATTAGTGTATTTGAAGATTCCCTGGATTGGGGATAGGGGCCAAAGCTTAATTAAGCAGGTTAGCAAGCCGGTTTCTGGTTGTTTTCCATCTGTTGCTTTACGCTGCATTTTTCGAACTAGGTCTGTGTTTCCGTCATTTCGCAAGGATGAATTGCCCTACATCAAATTGAGTAATTTAGTATATGAGTTTAATTGCCAGTGTGCTGCTGGTTATGTGGGGCGTACAACCTTGCATTTGGAAACTAGAATCAACCAGCATGTACCTTCCAAAATACGACTTGGTAAGATAGAGAAAATGTGTTATCTTCCCCACATAAATATGTAATCGGCTATTGCTCAACACTTACTTGAGAATATAGCCTGTGCCAAGTCGTATAAAAAAGAGGGGTTTAAAATCATTCATACGGCTGATTCTAACAATCGGCATCTGTCGAACTCTCTGCATTAGCAGAGAGGAACCCAGACGAGGCTTTGCCGAAGGGCAAGGTTTCGTCTGTGGAGGTTGACAGGGCCTGAACCCGTCTAGGCAGGTTCAAAAAGGCTATATTTTTGGCCGAGCCTACGGACTCGGAGATACCCACATTAAACCGGCCTTGTGCCACATTCTATCCTCGTGGGTGGATCGATAAATATTGGCTGGTTCCAAAAATCATTTGAAGATTTTGGAATCAGTCTGTATAGGATTAAGGAAACCTTCTCTCTGCCGACAGAAAGAATTTGTAAAGTCCCTTAATCTGTTGGGGGATATTTTATTTTAGCTGTCCCTCGCTAATTTATTTACACGTTATTTCCCCTTCCCTCGTTACAAGTATATACACTTGTTTGTTATTTTAGCGTGTTTCCCCCTTTTTTGCTCTTTATTTTCGTTACTGTTCTTTTCGTTAATTAATTATCCAACGATTGTCTCCTGATGAGATGTTGGTTGAAAGGGCCTTAGAGACTAATAAAATTAAAATCAATAAATTCCATGTTTTTAAAACTGTAATATATATATATATATATAATTGTTTTTTTTATGTTTCCATCGCTACACAGAAATTTTCGCGATGGGCACTGTTATTTTAAATAATAAAAACATAAATACTAAAGAATTTTGGATCATTAATCTAATCCTCTTACATCAACATATATACATACACACACATGCGCACACAGACACACACATATATATATATATATAATGGTACTATATATATATATATATATATATATATATATATATATATATATATATATATATATAATGGTATTTAATGGTATATATATATATATATATATGTAATGGTACTTTTAAGTGGTCTGTTTTTCATTAAATATATATATGTGTGTGTGTATGCGTGTGTGTGTGTATACATCTTTCATTGAAAACGATAGACAAGGAAGATTTAATTAATCTTTTATTGAGTTTTTCCAGCAATCTAACATTTTTTTCGTTTTTCAGCGGTTAAAGAATCTAGGAATTGATCATAGTTGTAATTGTTCCGAGCGCTTTTGGTTACTTCCCTAGCCATTATCAAGGAATTGTTTTCGATGGTGAAATTCTGTGTATGGCTGCTACATAGGAATTTTTCAGTGTCGAGTTCGAAAGGTTTGTAGGCTTCTTGGCGGTCACGTACTGTGTGCAGCCAGTTCACCGAGGCATGACTTCTATTTTTCGAACATTTACCGTCTCCTCTGCTAAATAGTATAAGATTGATTAGTGAGAGAATAAAGTTTTATAAGCAGAGCCTCCCAAATGACGATCTGCCTACGACTATATGATCAACTAGAATCTTTAATTCTAGGAAGTTATTAGCTAATAAATGTTTATTAATCGACAGGTGGCATGTAAGAAAATCTAATCTTAGCCGACGTGTTTCGTCTTCTGAGAGATTTTATCATTTGACTTGATAAAGTCCCTCAGAGTACGAAGTACGCCGGCTAAGATAAGTGAATAAAGGCAAAAGGAAAACTTATCTTAGCCGACGTGTTTCGTCTTCTGGGAGATTTTATCACTTAACTTAATAAAATTCTCCGGAGAACGAAATACGTCGGCTAAGATAAGTGTTCCTTTTGTCTTTATTCATTTTGTCCTTTTACAGATATACTCTATCTGAAATTTTGACACACACACACACACACTCATATATATATATATATATATATATATATATTATGGTGGACTCTCCCGCCGTATGAGGGTCTAGCAGCTCAGTTTCTAGGAACCAACTGCCAGACAACAGCACATATGGTTTGTAGAGGTGAAGGCTTTGTGCAGAACCAATAACACTTTTTGAAGGACTGAATACAGAGACCTGGTGCACTACGTGCCACTAGGTTCCCAAACGACCCTCTGCAGGATTTGAATTCAGAGTTGTCCTTCTCCTAGACCAGTTGCCACCCAAGTCTATAGAAGCCAGTCTATCCTGCTATTTACCCATAGCTGGAGGGAGAAGAAGAGTATTATTATTACCTTTCTCAACTATTAGTACGTAAGTGAATGTAATGGATTCGACGATTCATCAATCCCAACCGCTATCCACTACTCCACCATGCCTTCTCTCTCTATCTCTCACTCACTCACTCTCTCTCTCTCTCTCTCTCTCTTTCTCTCTCTCCATATATATATATATATATATATCCTTTCCTCGTGGCTGACAACTGAATGGAATATTTACTCCTAGCTTATCTTCAAACTATCGGCTGTATTTAGCCACTTTCTCAGATCGATGGTTAAAAAGGGCTTCGAGTGGGCGTGTAGGCCACACTGAAGACTATCCTTCCTCTGTCTTCATAGATTGGAGCTACAGAATCAAAAAGAATTCTACCCGATAACAGAAACGACATCAATTGAGAACTTTTAACAACAGCAACAACTAAAATGTGTAGCACGTGCAATTCAAAGAGAGACTATTTATATAATGTTATTATTGTGTTGTTGTAGTTGTTGTAGGTGGTGGTTGTTGCTGATTACTGTTATTGTTTTTTGTTGTTTTACGAGAAAATAGATAACGTTAGAAAAAAAAATAACATTTTGGATTTATGGAGGAGAGTCGAAGTCTGCTTGAAACGTAGGGAAGCGATGTAGTGGGGAGAAGAAGAGGTCTTCGAAAGAAACCCAAGTCTGGATTGATTTCGCATATGGTGTTCATGCGTCGACCTTATCAGATCAATGGTTGGCGAGTTAGTAACGACGGTTTAAGTCAATAGAGAAGAAGATGGCGTCAGAGATGAGATCCGACACCTGATTCTAATTCGGAATCGCACTCTGATTAAACAAAGAGAAACCAATTTTTCTTTCTTCAGCTTCAGCTGCGTCAAATCTTTTCGTACTTGCTACAGAGTTCGACTTATTCAATAATTTATTTTATGTCCAGAACTTTTTTCACATTATTTCAGTCGATACCAGATCCAGCAAATGTATAAGCTACTGCTGATGTTTAATAGGTTAGTGAATTTGTTTGATAGGCTAGTGGTCACATCTCAGACAAAAAAAAAGTATAAGAACAAATACACAAATAGTTATACACAATTAACGGCAATATATTTTATTGCCGAAGCAAAACGAATTAGAAAGAACAGAAAACGAAGAAATGAAGGTGCTTATGTAGATATGTCCTCTTTTTCACGTGCAAAGTTCCTATAAAATAAAGTGACGTACTAACATTTCGGAAGAGTACATTTCCTGTTGATTTAGTAGAATTACTAAATATGCTTGTGCGCAATCATGTAGTTAGATGTTCAGGTGGATATCGGCTCCGAATTAAAAATCGGAGGGCCAGGTTCGAATTCCAGTCGGTTTCGTTACATTTACTTACGGAAAAATACACTTTGAAAAGGTAGGAATCTATCTCCTCTCCCAGCTAAGGGTTAATTAGTAGAGTTTTGATCAGAAAAATCATTGTTATTTTCAAACAATTAACTCAAAATTCTAGTACAAAAAACATATTCTTACAATCCAAAAATGTGTTTCAGTTTTAAATATTCTAAAAAAGGTTGATAAGCCATAAAAAAAGAAATAAAAAATATAGATAATTAAGCCTGAAAATTGTATACTGTGTATTATTCTGTGTTATGTTTAATGCGGTATTAAGTTCGATGGCATCTGAAAAGTCACCCAAGAAAGAAATGCGATACGTCCTAAGGCCTCCTATGGATAAAAACAAAGAGAGAATGAGGTACGTCCCCAGGCCTCTTATGGATAAAGAGAAAGAGAAAATGAGATAGGTCCTAAGGCCTCCTATCGATAAAGAGAAAGAGAAAATGAGATACCCCCTAAGGACTCCTATAGATAAAGAGAAAGAGAGAATGAGATACGTCCTAAGGCCTCCTATGGATAAAGAGAAAGAGAGAATGAGATACGTCCTAAGGCCTCCTATGGATAAAGAGAAAGAGAGAATGAGATACGTCCTAAGGCCTCCTATAGATAAAGAGAAAAAAAGAATGAGATATGTCCTAAGGCCTCCTATGGATAAAGACAAAGAGAGAATGAGATACGTCCTAAGGCCTCCTATAGATAAAGAGAAAGATTGAATGCGATACGTCCTAAGGCCTCCCATGGATAAAGACAAAGAGAGAATCCGTAGGAGGCCTTAGAACGTATCTCATTCTCTCTTTCTCTTTATCTATAAGAGGCCTTAGGACGTATCTCATTCTCTGTCTGTCTGTCTGTCTGTCTGTCTCTCTCTCTCTCTCTCTCTCTCTCTCTCTCTCTCTCTCTCTCTTTATCTATAGGAGGCTTTAGAACGTATTTCATTCTCTCTTTCTATTTATCCATTGGAGACCTTAGGACGTATCGCATTCCTTCTTTCTCTTTATCTATAGCAGGCTTCGGAATGTATCTCATTCCCTCTTTCTCTTTATCTATAGGAGGCCTTAGGACGTATCTCATTCTCTCTTTCTCTTTATCTATAGGAGGCCTTAGGACGTATCGCATTCAATCTTTCTCTTTATCTATAGGAGGCCTTAGGACTTATCTCATTCTCTCTTTCTCTTTATCTATAGGAGGCCTTAGGACGTATCGCATTCAATCTTTCTCTTTATCTATAGGAGTCCTTGGGACGTATCTCATTCTCTCTTTCTCTTTATCTATAGGAGGCTTTAGGACGTATCTCATTCTCTCTTTCTCTTTATCCATAAGTGGCCTTAGGACGTATCGCATTCTCTCTTTCTCTTTATCTATAGGAGGCCTTGGGACGTATCGCATTCAATCTTTCTCTTTATCTATAGGAGGCTTTAGGACGTATCTCATTCCCTTTTCTCTTTATCCATAGGTGGCCTTAGGACGTATCTCATTCTCTCTTTCTCTTTATTTATAGGAGGCTTTAGGACGTATCTATTTTTCTCTTTCTCTCTTTCTCTTTATGCATAGGAGGCCTTAGGACGTATCGCTCTCTCTCTCTTTCTGTTTATCTATAGGAGGCCTTAGGACGTATCTCATTCTCTCTTTCTCTTTATACGGATGTCACGACAAACTCATTCAGAAATGTCTAAACTGTCAGTTCTCTAAAACCGCTTTCTCAGATCAATGATCAAAATGCTTTCAAGTGAATGAACCCTGTAGGACAATTCTTTTTCGAACCTCGTGGACTGTGCTACAGAATCCCAAAAAAGAGAAAATAATGACATAACCAAAAATAACATCCAAAGAAAAGGTTAGAAAGGAAGTCCTATCAATACTGGTGAGAACGATAACAGTTTAGTATTAAAATTACAAATAAAGAAGAAAACATTTAAAGACTAGTTCCATGCAGCATTTAAATTAGACAATGTGTCTGTATCCGCGAAATTTGTGTAGGCCTACGTGATAGACATGTGTTTGAAAGAGTACAAAAGTCACGAGAGAAAAGTAAGACATTGAATATGAATCTACTCCAGCGTGGGACACTTTTCCCCCACGTGCGACTGCATCTTAAAGCCAGAGTTGTGAAAGAAGAAAGAGAACGAGTGACAACATCCTTTCCTATATATAGGTTTAAAGAGTGTCTCCTAGCGACTGTGTTTTTAGGAAAGGCAAGTGGAATAACCCACACTATAAAGATTTTACATATTTCAACCGACAGTACCACAGGCTGCTCGGTCAATGAATGTCGAATGTTTCCTTAAAAGGAAACGGATAATATTGCTATTACCATGACTACAATGCCTTTATTTCACTCTCCTCTTTTCTTTATTTTTCATAATATTTGCCAGTGACAAAATCAAATGATTGATAATAGATTAGCACGCAAGGAAAACTGGTACAATTCATTTCCAATGACTTCAGCCTGAAAATGGCTTCAATGGCTGAGTCTGGAATTTGAATTTAATCCGTTGATTTTATTTCCAATCGCAGCTTTTCCAATTCTTGTGCACATCTTTGAAGCCGTATATTTACTTAACTATCTTCTAAAATGTTTATTAATGTCATTATTATCCTAAGATTTGTTCAAACTATAAAAGGAATTATTTTTCATCCCTGTCACTACTCAGTCGCACCTTTTATATATATATATCTTTCCGCCATGTTATTTTGTTCATTTAAGATGTGGTTTACACTCTCACATCAACAGAATATGGTGTCGAATCAAAGGACAAAAAATCTCATTAAAACTAAACTACAGTTTCAATCATTTTTAAATAGTTTATTACTATTATTATCATTATTATTACTTCCTTTGATTTTTGTTGTATGCACATATCCTTCCCGGTTTCAGCCACGAACATAATGTCAGAAATGGTTTCATGACATTTTCCACTGATCATTATTTGTAAAGAAAAACAAAAACTAAAGAACTTAAGATCACAAACATGTTACATAAATAAAGGTCTTCATAATCTGTGAGCTGTAGTTGTGAGTATGATTTTTGTATTTCTTTAAGGCATGGGCCAGAAGGAATCCCTTCAATGACACTATCGGAACCTTTTGCGATCAATTCGAGGGCTCCAATTATAACTGGAATTATTGATGTCATCATATGCCACAATTTTGAGATTTCCATTTCAAAATCCTTGTATTTTGATAGTTTTTTGAAGATCTTCAAAGATACATTACAATCTGCAGGGAATGTCATGAAAATAAGAAAACACATTCTATATATTATACATTAATTGTTCTACTTGTGTGTATTGTAAAGCCCCATAAAAATTGTTACATGTTTTTTGCCTGTAACCGGGTTTGGGTGAGTTTTATACCAGTATCTTGCAGTTTCCTTCCCGTAAAACTTGCATATTTTCCTCTGTAGATATTGATCTTATCATGCCGAGTTTTATACTCAGTGGGCGTTAACACCGTGCAACCTGACTATTATTTACACTATTTACATTATTCGGGCTATTGTCATCATCTTTGTTGTCATATTTGTCACAAATACACAGTGGATAAGTGTTGGTTATATCCAGTGACAGGACCCAAAGAGTTGTAAGTTCAATACCTGGTTAAGGCAGTGGAGAACTTGGAGAGGTGAATTGACAGGAGATAACTGATAACTGACATCCATTAGACACGTGGAACTAGAACAGTCTACCCATGAGAGCGAAATAAAGGGTTCAGTTCGATATTCCAGCCACCAGAAGAAGGCCAGAGCGTACAACAGTAGAAACGTTGTGATAAATATGGCAACAAAGATAGGGACAATAGTCTGAATAATGTAAATAGTGTACGTAATACCTCATCTTAGAAATATAGACAGATACTGATTATTATTATTATTATTATTATTATTATTATTATTATTATTCACACTAATTGGAAGCTTACACTGGATATTAAGCGAGAGCAAGTATCTGCAACACTCTCGCATTCTACATATTACTCTAGATGTTCTCAATATTTGTGTATTTCAGTATTTCTCGAACATTTTTATCCCCTTCAAGTTATGTCTTCATTCCGCTGATTAAACAGAGTTAAAAAAAATCGATCTCTTTATTCTATCCAATTCTTTTATGTGCCGTGTCCCGTCATGACGGAGACGATCCTGGCCCTCTTCCTGTTCTTTGTAGCTCTTAATAAGTTTTGTCTATTTGTTATTTCTCCCAAACACTGTTCTGCCATCCATTCAAGACCATTAAGTATGTTACGCGCTGTTTTCCTTCATCCCCGAAATCTGTCCTTTGAGTATCAGGTATTCCAAGTCATCTCTCCTCATTGCGTGCCCCGGAAACCTCAACTGCCTCTTCCTGATGTTTTCCTTGTCTTACGCCCCTTTCTATTTTTTTTTTATATGTGCTGAACTCATTTTCTGTCCGTATGAAGGCGGTTTGCTGTCAGTATAGATACTTGATTATTCTAATGTCTTTCCCGAATATGTCAAGCATAGTCACACTAAAATAAAGCTCATGCAAAAATATTCGACCACCAAGGAAATTTTCAGCGTTTAGCTCTTTTGATAAGTCAAAAAAGAATTATTTTTTTCAAAAATTAATCTTCATGGTTACAAACGTCAAAGTATGAAGTTAGTAATTAGCGTTGCTGTATTCAGCTCGAATAATTGCTTCAAATTTGATGTGACATTTAATGGAACAAGATCCAGATTTTCTCATGGCCATCTCTTGTCGAATCTTCTTCTCTTTCAATGTCACAACCTTCATTTATTTGTTTCAGCGGGAATTTTAGCCAGTAGAATTGTTTAGCAAAATGCTCACGCGTACTGTTGAAACTATCGCTTCTTCTGCCCATTTGAAATTTTTCCTACTCTGTTTTATATTTATAATGCTACTACCATGAATTATCTTTTACTAGAATGAAAATTTAAAAAAAAAAAGGATATTCAAAAAACAATAGTGCATTTTTATTAAATAAGTATTAGGTTGGTGCAAAAATAATGACGTAATTATGTCGTTTTTTGACGTTAAAAAATACGCCAAAATACGACATTATTACGTCATTATTTTTGCACCAACCTAATATTTGTTATTTGAATCATTAAATTGTTTTTAAAATAGTATGAGTATTTTTTTATGTTAAATAATAAAACTTTTAATCCCCGCCACCAAACAAATGTAAATTTATTATACTAAGCTATATACCCTAGCAAAACTAACTGTATTTCTTACCTCTTTACCTGTTTGCACTTCTCCCCAAAATTTGTTTTCGATCGGTCACTGTATGAATATTTTAGAGGGCGTGACGGAGGAACTATTTGGAAGTTACAGAATACTTTGACAAAAAAAAAACTATTTCGCAGTTTAATAATTTCTTTAATTTAATTTAATTTCATAGGAAAACAATACTTTTTAAGAAAATTTCATTTTTCTTTTTTAACGGCGACGAATAAATTCCTAGGATTTCTTACTCTTGAGCATGTAACATACAACTGGCCATGCGTAAGTATTTCTTTCTGGAGCCAAATTCCAACTTCTTGAAATGTTTGACTTTGTGATGTGTTTATAGTTCTCGCAAACACAGGGTGAACTGGAAACTGGATTCTTGTATATAAAAACTTGAAAAAAGGATACGTAAAAGACAATATTACATTTTTATTAAATAAGTATTTGTTATTTTAATCATTAAATTGTTTTTAATATAGTGGGAGTATTTTATATTTTAAATAATAAAACTTTATTTTTTCCAAAAAATGAATGCAAATTTATGGTACTATGCTCCGTACCCTAGTAAAACCAACTGTACTTTGTACTCCCTTACCTGTTTGCACTTCTGCCCAAAATTTGGTTTCGATCGGTCAATGTATGGCTATTTTAGAGGGTGAGATGGGGGGTCTAATGGAAGTCACGTAAATTTATATATAGACTAGACTACCCGTGACCCGTTGAGTCACTGACGGCTCAGGTTATAAAACGTTGAAGTTGATTTCAACATTCCATTGAAATGAAAGTTAATTTTATTATGATTCATTTAAATATTTCAATTCGTTCGTGTTATCATTTTTCTGGTTTACAAGTGCATGTTTTCCTGATTGTTTACAGCTTTTAATGGGAATAGAACTTCCGGGGTAAACTTGAACTTTAAATCAGATTAAATTTAAAATATTTTTTTAATATGCCAAAAAATATTCTTTTAAATATTTAAAATATTGCTTGCTTAAAGAAAGCTGAGATATAAATAATTCCTCTACAAAAAAATTGGAAGAAACAGCAAAGCGGGATCTCTTTGTGTCTTTCTTTTGCTTGAAATATTTTAATTAAAAAAAATTGTTTGTTTGAAGAAAGTTAAAATAAAAAT
Source organism: Acanthosepion lycidas (assembly GCA_963932145.1). Lineage (NCBI taxonomy): Eukaryota > Metazoa > Mollusca > Cephalopoda > Sepiida > Sepiidae > Acanthosepion > Acanthosepion lycidas. The sequence goes on along the minus strand of OZ010587.1, from coordinate 54,892,391 downwards.
ACTTAAACAACTCGTAAATCATTACACGCCAGACGGACGCAGCACACAAGCACGCACGCAATCACAGACTTTTAGTATTATATAAATGATTTTAGTGTAAAAAAGCAAGCTAATGTAATGATCAACTACAATGCCAAGACACCTCACATGCCTGTTATTAGGTTGGTGCAAAAATAATGACGTAATAATGTCGTTTTTTGGCGTTATAACGTCATTATTTTTGCACCAACCTATTAATAAGAAGGAACAATTCCTACTTAGAAATTTTGCATATTATCATCTGAGATGATTTATTGACCCAACAGTTTTACGTGGTGATTTTTCAGCTTCAAGCTGCTTCAAGAGGTGTATCTTCTATGATACGGCACCCAGTAAAACACAGCAACTTATGTTCCTATCCTCAAGGTCCACAAACACAAGTGATAAAAGCATCCTGCTAAACAAGCTTAACTTCTTAATAAAATAAAGGTTTATAATCATTTTTCTAGTGGACCCCAAATTTTTGCACACCAGTATAATGGTAAAGCAATACCTAGCTAAAACTGGCGTCTCAGAAAAAGGAGAATACAGGTTCAATCGCCGCCGACGGATACTTTTTCTTTATTCAGATTTTCGATGATCTATGCCGATAAACGTTAGTTTCATTTGTATGTAAATAAACAGGGATGTCTACTCAAACATCTAAACTCGCAAGAAAAGAGAGAATTTATTTTCTTTCAATATGTATTGTATATCTGAAAAGTGACATTGAATAAATCAGTCGAAACACTTGCGATAACAACAGAAAAACTGTGTTCAATGAATCGAATATTTCTCGGTAATAAGAGGAAAAACGATTCCAGGTTAATTTCAAAATGATACGTATATGTGTCAATTGATTATTCTAAGGTCAAGAACACCGATACTAAGCAAAATGGCTTCCTTCAAACTTTCTTGTTCGTAAGCCAGGTTTTTTCTAGCACCTCCCAAATCTCGACCATCGTAACCATAATATTCATATCTTAGGTACTTTTAAATCAATTCATTCCAAGAAAGGCGATAATGCAAAGGGCCATTGAGAGTGAAAGAGAATGAAAAGATTTTAGAAGGAACTGGAAACCAAATACTAAATAGGAAACAACTTTACTCCTGTTCAAAAGAACTGGAGAGGAGTGTGGAGTGGACGATAGGTGAATCTATCTACTTCTATTCCGGAAACTTAAAGATAGCAAAAAGCTCATCGAAGAATTATCGTAATTATTACAATACTGAATTTTTCCTAGGTATTTTTAATCTTAATGGTTATGAGTGCGTATTATACATTTCTGAGTAAGACAGTTATTTTCTCGTTGGTATATATTGTTAATCAATAGTTTTGTTCTGCTAAGCTTTCGTCTTTGTTACCTCGACTTCATGAATCTAAATGCAGTATTAGATTGAATGCTTGGTCTCGTCATTTTACTATTGAAATTCCGAGATGCAAACGCAGGTTCTATTCTAATCGTTTCTTCTCTCACACGCCTACCCTTGCAGTTTCTTGCTTTACTATCAACTACCATCTTCAAAACTTGAAATGCAACGTCAATCATCTTCTGTCTGTCTGAATCCTCTTCTTTTTACTGTCCTTTCTCCTTAATAAAGTTTTCTCGATTTCCTTCACTCTCATGAACCGTTTGCGTTTTAGTCGCTTTATCGCCTTGTTTGGGGTGAAATGATTAAAAGAAAATGTATCTAGTGAGACACTGGTTGACAGGTGTAAATGGGACCGAGATCTCATCAGTTTACATTTGAGCTGGCTAGATGTAGCCGTAACTTCTATGCTATCAGGTTCTTTTCTTGCTTGTGGAACTCCCTTCCGATTCCATGCTTTCTAGCCAACTTTAATCTGCAAAGATTTAAATGCAGTTTGAATCGCTATCTACTGTCCTCCTGATTACTCATTTCTCTCTTTATTTATTACTAATGTCTCTGTTCCTAATTCCTCTATACCCTCTAACCCCTTGCGTCTTAATATCATGCTTGGGGTGATTCCGATTTAAAAAAAAAAAACAAAACACGATCGTATAAAATAAGATGTAATTTTAAAGAGAAAGATATTTGCTGACATTTGATAATTCCAGAGCGTAATGCTCTCTCCAAGAAATAACTTTTTTTTTTATTGGAAACGTTCTTGATTGAAAATAACCACCAAGAATTACGAGAAATTTATGAAGAGTCAACCGTTATAACAGAATTCGAACACTATTCGACGATTCCGCTGGGCCCGGTAACAGTTGCACCACCCTGAGTTAGTCACGTGGTATGTTTTGTTACCCCCACCAAAAAAAATCTTTTTAAAGTACTCGTAATTCCTAGGTGGCAATTTGTTTCTTTTGCTCCCTCCCACCACTGACTTAATGAAGGTGTGTAACATGCGATATGGAGAAGTTGTAGCACGGTTTTCGTTGGAGGCAGACGCCAGGGGACTATCGATTTTCGGAAATCCGAGGTGACTAATGCTGATATTAAAAAAGCGAAATATGACACCTAACCTTTTATGTACGTATGTACTTGTAAAATCGGTGACATCTGAGTTGATTAAACTTCAACAGTCTGTAAAAAATGAACTGAAAAGTTTTAGTTCTTTATCCTCTTTTATAAGCTTTTTTACTTACAAGCCCCAGAACAGATAAGAAAATCGGTCATCTCATTGAAAGGAACAGAGAGGATTATCCCTTTAAATCGTCTTGATTCATCTCTACAAAGAAGCTTTCGGTCCTGGTTTGAAATCCCTTAAACATAAAAAAAAACCCAGATCTGCTTAATATTTAAATGTTTATTAAAGAGAATGAAATATTTTTATAAAGCAAATGCTTCGTCTGACTGAGTATCACAGAGTAATGACCACCAAACTTTCTAGCAATGGCTTCTGAAGTTAGACATCATCCTATATATCTCTTATGTAGATATTTATTAAGAGGTTATTCGAGTACAGGACGACTATAACGGAATGTCGAATGTGGCTTTAAATTAACTACAGTGACAAAAGCCTGACAACTTAACTTGCTAACCACTACATTATAACAGGCGACCAGTTTCATATTTGGAAAAATTTTATCTAAAATTGTTTAGAGTTACAGAGTTTGTTTAGCGGCATATCAACACCTTATGGGTCATCTAATGTTGAAATTTAATATTCTTGGGAGCATTAGTAATTTTTACAAAAATGTATCGCTGGTAATCTTTTTTCTTGAAAAATTGTATTGCTGGTAATTTTTATTTTTTAACAAGAATGTATTGCTGGAAATATTTTCTTTTTTTTTTTTTCGAAAAATGTATTACTGGTATTATCTGTGTTTTATATATTGCTGGTAATTTTTTTTTGGGGGGGGGTCAAAAATTTATTGCTGGTGATATATTTTTTTAAATGTATTGTTGTTATTTTTTCTTATTATGAAAATGTATTGTCGGTATTTTTATTATAAAAATGTATTTTTCTATTTTCATAGTGTTTTGACGCCAACTAGAAGGTTAACTATTTGCCCATAGTTGGGACCCAAAAAGGTGCTACCACCCCGAGTCATACTCAGGACGGAAGTTGTTTAGAATAAGTTATCTTTAAATAATAATTAATGAACGCGTTTAGAAGTCACTAAACTCTCATTTATAGACAACCGTTTTCTCAGATCAATGATTAAAAATGGACTTTTATGAATGACTCGTGTGAGTCTCAAAGAGAATTGTCCTTCATCGAATCCCAAAAACAATATTACACCTACCGGCCTGTGCATTCGAAAAAAAAAACGTAATAAAGGAAATGTTCTCTCCGGCAAGGTTCGAACCAGCGTCTCTATTTACCCTTTTAAATAGAACTTTGTTGAGCGGTGATTTCTTCTACACTGTGCTACGCAGGTTCGAAACCTAACGGAGAGAACATTCCATTTATTAAGTTTTATCAAACGTTGCAGGCCGGTAGGCGTAATACACACTGTTAAAAAAAAAACGGAGCGTCTATTTCAAACAAGGGTATCCACCAAAAATAACGTTTGAAATAATAATAAAAATGTCGGATTGAAAGTAAATTCATTAATTTGTTAGAAATTGCTTTGTTTACGTTTTTTGGATGCGAATTTGAACAGATATGGGCTTTCGAGAAAATCCTAACAAAGGGATGTGCATTCCTTAAATGGGTAACTAAGCCCTTGCTGGACCGTGATGCCATCTGTGACCGAGCGGTCTAAAGCACACCGTTTCAGACGGTGACTTCTCCTACAAAGGAAGATGCAGGTTCGAACTCTGCTAGTGAGCGCATTTTCTATATTAAGTTTTCTTGAGTGCCTAGTCTAGTAGACGTAATATACACTGTAAAAAGTGTGGGGGGGGTCTATTTCAAATCCTGTTAGCACTAAAAATAGCGTTTGATGTATTTTTTAGAAAAAAGTGTGTGTGTGTGTGTGTGTGTGTGTGTGTGTGTGTGTGTGTGTGTGTGTATATATATATATATATATATATATATATATATATATATATATATATATATATATATATATATATATAAGGAAAACTTATCTTAGCTGACGCGTTTCGTCCTCTGAGCGATTTTATCAAGTCAAATGTAAGGATTTTATTTTGTAAGAAGTATTTATATACAAGAGCAGAAATTTTATTGGCTTTTTCAAAATGTTTAAAGTTAAGGACGCTCATAAATATTCATCAGGTTTGCCTAGACTTTTCAGCTAATATGATGAATATGTATGATCGTCCTTAACTTCAAAAAATTTAAAAAATCAATAACATTTTTGCTCTTGTACTTAAATACTTCTTACAAAATAAAATCCTTGCAGAGAACGAAACACGTCGGCTAAGATAAGTTTTCCTTCAGTCTTTATTCATATTGTCCTTTAAAGATATACTCCATCTGAAACACATGCATGTACGTATAATTATCGTAAAGAAGTAAATCGAAAAATGCTGACAGGTTATCGTCCATCACGCTTCCAATTTAAAGCGATTACTAGGATAGATATGAACCCCGAATAAAACAAGAGAAAGAAACAAAACACAGCATGTTCACAAAGAACATTTACACATAAAAGCCATTCCTTCTACTTACAGAGTGAGGGCTGCTGAGACTTAATACATATCGCCTTTGAAACAAAAGTTTTAAAAAAGTGAAAATCTGAATGTGCCTTAATCATGTCCTTGCTGTAGGATGAAATACAATGATACTTATATAATAAATGCCTCGCTGTCGTAGTCCTAGAAATGTTGACTTACCTATGAACATTATCACATTGCCCCTTACATATACATATACTGATTGGTACATGTTGACTTATTCTTACTTTCAACCTCTGACTAATTCTACCCATATAGTCAGCGTTACGTTGATATTTAAAGTGATAAATTACGGAACTAATATGGTGACGAGGAAAAACATCTTTACCGACAATACATGAATTAGTAGACAAGTATGAAATTTTCGTACTGGCAGAAAAAATAACTTTGCACACAAATAATAATTTTAGCTTGCTGATCTCAGTAATAGATTTGCTGGCAAATTTGCTGGGCAAATATCGTTAATTTGCACGCACTTTATATGCAAAAGCTGTATTGTAAAACTGTGAATAAATTGCAGTTTTAAATTTTATCACAATTATTGGCTGTTTATATACTATTTTGATTATGGCTATGCCTAATTAATTGCACGCAACTCTCTGGTTGTTGATTTTGAGAACATCTGCCTGAAATCAAAGATCATAAGATTGTGTGCATGGGCATGCTTAATCTTTCTGTACGAGTGCAAATCATGAACGCTAATAGCAGAATTGCAGCGAATGATCCAAGCATTAGAAATGAGATAATACAGAACTGCATCAAAAATGACGCAGTGTGACACACCATTATTTCACCCCAAGGTTGGCAATAAAGACACTACGACGGAAGGGGTTACTGAGTGTGAGAGCATGAGAAATAAAACCAAGAAACAGACCTATAAGACCCAACAACTGTTTGCTGTCATACTACAAGGTAACTTCTTCTTCTTCTTCTTCTTCTTCTTCTTCTTCTTCTTCTTCTTCTTCTTCTTCTTCTTCTTCTTCTTCTTCCTCCTCCTTCCTTCTTCCTCCTCTTCCTTCTTCCTCCTTCTTCCTTCCTCTTCTTTCCGTGACACTCCAGGACGTAGGCGAGTATGGCTCTCTTGTCCTGCCTTCTATGTAGGTTATGCGTTACTTTTCTCTGTTGCCTTCAATCTGTCCTGTGAGTATCAGATTTTACAAGCCTTCTTTCCACATTATGTGCCCTAGAAATTTCAACTGTCTATTCATAATGTGAAGTATAAGCGTCCTTTTTGTTTCCATTTTCTCTAAAACTTTGTTGGTGCGCACATGTTCGATTCACGATATTCTCAGTATCCTTCTGTATAACCCCATTTCTGTTGCTTCAAGTCTCTTCTTCATCTCTGATGAAATTGTCCAGCATTCACTGCCGTATAGGAGGACTGATATTACGTAAGAGTTCCATGTTCTTTTCTTTGTTTCTCAAGAAATTTTTCTCTACTTAGCTTTTGGAATGCAAAAAAAAAAATAGGCAGAGGGGAAAATAGTCGAACGACGTCAGTGAACTGGAAAATCATTCGCAGAGACTAAGATTTTGGCACGCAACCAAGACATATGGAAGGAGCAGGTCAGTTACTCAGTTGTCCACCGATCCTCCGACAACACCTGATTATGGTGTCGATGATGGTTATAATGACTAATTACTAACGCCGCTCTAAGGTAAAACTAGTGATAAAATAATAACAGGTGCTTGTTCTATTTTCTATCATGCAAAAAGGTCCACCAGTCACTGACGCGATAATATTATTTATATTTATTGATATCTTATCAATATCAAACTACCAGGAGACTTTGCTCTTTTTATGAATGAAATATCCTACAAAATGAGTGACATAATTGCTTTAACAGAATTAAGGCACATATCACGTTGAAACATCGGTTCCTATACGATCGTCGAACTTAAGCAACGTTATGCCTGGTCAGTACCTAGATTCGTGACCGCTTGGGAATAACAGGTGCTATAAGGTTGGATGTGAGGGTGGTGTGAAGGTTCGGAATTATTGATCGGATAGCCGAGTTCCAATTCCAGTTGGGTTCGTTATATTCACTTACGCGCAAATACCCTTGAGCAAGGTATTAGTCTAACTATTCACCCTGCGGCTATAAGTTAATTAGTAAGTTTCGTATCACTAAACCATAATTATCTAAAAAGAAAAAAATTCTTAGAATCTAAAAATATTTTCTGGATTTAAATAACCTGCAAAGGGTTGATAAGCCGTAAAAAACGAATCAATCAAAAATAAAAAATATATATATTAGACAGCTCCTTTCAAAAAATAGTAGATTAATTTATAAATCTATTTTTTTTAAAAAAAGAGTAAATATTATAGAGTCATTTACATCCAACTTAAGCAACTTTTTTTTTTAATCATTTAACCCAAGCAAGGCAATAAATACACTACGACGCAAAGTTACTGAGTGTTAGACAATATAAGAAAATAAACATTATTAAGGAGAGAGAACAATAAAAGAACAGGAATTAAGATAGATAACGATTGACATTATGTTTAAATTTTTAAATAACCTGTAACGAGTTGATAAAGCCGTAGAAAACGAATCAAATTCATCTAATAATAATGTTAATTCTCAATTATATATATATATATATATATATATATATATATATATATATATATATATTAGGTTGGTGCAAAAATAATGACGTAATAATGTCGTTTTTTGACGTATTTTTAACCTAAAAAAACGATATTATTACATCATTATTTTTGCACCAACCTAATATATATACATATCGGTAATTATTTTCAAAAGTTTAATATCAACTAATATAAAAAGGTAAACATTTTTATGAGCTGTTATACTTATGCAGGATACGAGTAAAAGTCTGCCACTTTCTTTCAGAAAAGAGCTGAAGGTCTTAGGGAATTAATAAGAAAATCTCCTAGAAGAGATGCACAAGGTAAAAACTACTATTTTGACTTCGTTTGACATGAGGAAAACAACGGAGGGCGCTTGTGTGCGCTTTTTTATACGTCAATCCGGATGATATTATTTGTTTTAGGATCCCCTTGGCTTTGGATAGGAAATGAAAAATGTTCCTATTTGTTCTTCCTTTCTTGAAATTTCCTTTTTTATTATTATTATTATATTGTTTCTACATCTGTAGATTACTATTTTTAATTTTTCTTATTCCTCTGTCAGCTTTATTTTCTGTCTCTTCTCTACGTTTTCCTCTATTCATTCTTTATTTCATTATTCTTTCATTCGCCGTTGATAATTCTATTCAGTTTTCTTTCATTCTATTAATTCTTACTAAATTTCTTCATTCTTTTAAAATTATTTTTATTTCGTTTTTCGTTTCGTCAATAATTTTGCCCTTTTCTTATATTATTCTTTCTTTATTTCCCTCTTTCTTTTCTATTCTATTGTGTTTTTCTGTCCTATTCTATTCTATTCTCGTTTTATTCCTTTGCTATTCGATTCTATTTCTATTCAATTCTTGTTTTTTCCTTTTCTTTTCTATTCTATTTCTATTCTATCCTTGTTGGTTTTACTTTTCTATTCTTTCTATTCTATTTCTATTCTATTCTCGTTTTATTCCTTTTCTATTCTATTCTAGTTCTATACTATTTCTATTCATGTTTTTCCTTTCCAATTCTATTCAATTTCTATTCATTTCTTGTCTTTTTTCTTTTCTATTCTATTTTATTTATATTCTATTCTACTTTTTTGTTTTTTAATTTCATATAGTATTCTATTTCTATTCTATTCTACTTCTATTCTATCTCTGTTCTTGTTTTTTTTCTATTCTATCCTACTTCTATTCTATCTATGTTTTACCCTTTCTATTCTATTTTCTTTCGTTTCTATTTATATTCCATTCTTGTTTATCCTTTCTTATTCTATTCAATTCTACTTCTATTCTATTCTTGTTTTTTTCTCTCTCTCTCTTTCTGTTCTAGTTTATTTCCATTCTATTCTTGTTTTTCTTTCTCTCTCTCTCTTTCTGTTCTAGTTTATTTCTATTCTATTCTTGTTTTCCTTTCTCTCTGTCTCTTTCTGTTTTAGTTTATTTCTATTCTATTCTTGTTTTTTTCTCTCTCTCTCTTTCTGTTCTAGTTTATTTCCATTCTATTCTTGTTTTTTTTTTCTCTCTCTTCCTTTCTGTTCTAGTTTATTTCTATTCTATTCTTGTTTTTTCTCTCTCTCTCTTTCTGTTCTAGTTTATTTCTATTCTATTCTTGTTTTTTTCACTCTCTCTTTCTGTTCTAGTTTATTTCTATTCTATTCTTGTTTTTTCTCTCTCTCTCTTTCTGTTCTAGTTTATTTCTATTCTATTCTTGTTTTTTTTTTCTCTCTTTCTGTTCTAGTTTATTTCTATTCTATTCTTGTTTTTTTTTTCTCTCTTTCTGTTCTAGTTTATTTCTATTCTATTCTTGTTTTTTTTTTTCTCTCTTTCTGTTCTAGTTTATTTCTATTCTATTCTTGTTTTTTTTTTCTCTCTTTCTGTTCTAGTTTATTTCTATTCTATTCTTGTTTTTTTTTCTCTCTTTCTGTTCTAGTTTATTTCTATTCTATTCTTGTTTTTTTTTTCTCTCTTTCTGTTCTAGTTTATTTCTATTCTATTCTTGTTTTTTTTTTCTCTCTTTCTGTTCTAGTTTATTTCTATTCTATTCTATTCTTGTTTTTCTCTCTCTCTTTCTGTTCTAGTTTATTTCTATTCTATTCTTGTTTTTTCTTTTAAATTCTATTTTTATTCTATTTCCATTCTGTTCTATCCTCATTTTTCTTTTCTAATCTATTTTATGCTTTTTATACTTTCAGCCTTCAAACCTAACTACCTTCTTCATTCTTTATCTTTCTAGCTTTCAAATTAATTTTCCATTTTTATTTTTCTTGTCTTTTCAGCCTTCAAACGCATTTTCCTCGTCTATTCTTTGTCATATTTTCAGCCTTCAAAATATTTTCCTACTCCACTTTTAACATTCAAAATCAGTTTTTCGGTCTATTCTGCAAGATGAAAGAGCGAATGTCATGCCTATAATCATTGAACTACCGAAAACCTCGCAAAAATTTAGGGTCAATTGGAAATATTAAGAATCGAAACAATATCGACTTTATGCGCAATAAACACATGCATGTAGGCCTCTGTCGGTCAGGATTGTCCATGGGTGGCATCCTAGTTGTCTACTTGGCTGGAGCATCGACGTCTGTGATTGTAGAGGCCGATGCGGGAGTGACAATCTCTGTTACAGAGGTCGCATGTATCTTCTGTCACTGGCCTGTTGGAGCAGTCACTTTGCTTTCTGCGGGCCGTGGCGACTTGTGTCAGCTTCACCTCCGCTGACTTGAGGTGTTTGGTCAGGGTTCCTCTCCACTTGGATCGTATGGCTGCCAGGCTCTCCCAGGACTCCGTGTTGATGCAGCTGACCTTGCAATGGATTCAATATAGTCTGAGAACGTTAGCCACAATGAGCCACCTTCTTGCAGGATAGCATTAGCCATGCTGATGGAAGCCACAGAGGGGACTCTAAGATGGAAAGAGGTTTAGTTTTTGGATGCGTTAAAATTGACAATCCTTCTTTTGCCGCAGTTAACGACGTTCTTGAGATAGTTTTGTACATCGGCTGCCATTTTGACCTTGTTTGACTGATCAGCCTTTGAGGCAGGAGTAAATGGTAGTGTCGTCAGCGTGGATAATAAGTTCAAACCTGATGCTGTCGGAAAGGTTGTTAATGAAGATTAAAACCAGCGTAGGATCAAAAATAGAGCCCTGGGGGGGGGGGGTCACCCACGTTTGTACGAAAAGATGTAGACGAGTAGCCGTTCAGAACAACTTTCATTTCACGATTTGATGAAACGACTGGATCAGCTCAAAAACGTACCCGGAGATACCGTAACTTTTCAACTTGTGCAGAAGACATGGATACCAAATACTGTCAAAGGCTACTATCAAAGGCTTTCGAGATGTCTCGTGCAACAGCCCGAGCTTCACCGTTTTTATCTAGAGCGTGACAGACTCTTTCTGCAATTATCGTTAGTAGATCACCAGTTGATCTGGAGAGACGAAAGCCGTATTGCTTGTTTGAGAAAATGTCCTGCGATGAGATAATGATGAACCAATTCAGCATTGATTAGGTCGTCTAGGAGTTTCCCCAAAATAGGCAGAAGGCTAATAGGCTGATAGTTGGATGGGTGGGTCAGACGGTTCACCAGAGTTTTTAAAAACTGGAACAACAGGCGATGACTTCCAGCAAGCAAGAAAGCTGGAGGCAGTGAAACATTTATTATACAGTCTCTAGGTCGGGAACACACTTCTTAAAGACTATTACAAAGAAGCCATCGTGTCCATATATTTTGTAGGGATCCAGGTTAGATATGATAGCAGAAACCACGGAAGGGGTTATATGCATGCCATTCAGCAGAGAATCAGTTCTAAGTGGGAAGTTAGGCAAGGATACTCCAGACGAGTCAAGAGTAGAGTCTGAGGAGAATTTATGAGCAAAGCATACGGCTTTTTCATCAGAGGGTGATAACACCTCAAATCGATTGAACATGTGGGGATAGACTTTGCACTTATTTAGTACCCTATTATAGAGACGCCAATAGTCACGAGAGCCAAAACTTTTAGAGGCTATGCGGTGCCTCATTCTCTCAGCAAAGAGCGACTTAGCTTTTTCGAGTATTCACTTACATTTGTTACGAGCAAGAACAAATAAGCACCTTTTATGACGAGAGCTGTTACGCTGGTATAGCCGGAAATAGTGTTGTTTTTTTTTTTAATGTTATCCCTCCGAGCATGCTGGTGTGAACCAGGGAGAGGATTGCGGTTTCACCTGATATTTCCGAGAAGGGATGAGAGCGTTTATACCGGCTTTGACCCAAGAAGAAACCAAAGTGGTGCAATTTTCAATTGGGAGGGTGAAGAAAATCCCGGATGAGTCCCAATCAGTGTGCTGATAACGGAAAGAAGTTTTATAAGTTGGCAGTTCCTTTTTATTGGATGCTTAAAAGAAGACATCAATAGCTACCACAGCGTGATCGCAGTTTCCAAGAGGGTAGTATGGTGAAGCTCGGAAAGAGCGAGGAGAGGAGGTAAGAAATAGATCCAACAGAGAAGCATGTTGCTCGGTTTGGTTAAGAAGACGAGGGATTGGTCAATGGAAAAATCCTGGCAACATCAGTACCATTAGAAAGTTTTAACCACGTGCCGTGGTGAGCATTAAAGACACTGAAGACAAAGATGTTCGTATGTGGACGGATAGAAATTTTCTATACTGTGAACAATTGGGTGTAATATACTATAGTCTTGTGAAGAGGAGGAGCGATAAAGAAAAAAAGAGACAGCTGACAGTGTTTAGAAGCGAAAGACGGAAGCACGTGAAAGAGTAATCAGCTGCCTCGAGAGACATTTCCCTGAGCATCGGAAGATTACCCCGATGTAAACACCAAGGTCATGCATGTGAATGCTGGAATCTTTTCGTCAAAGGGGAAGTTACCCTGGAACCAAGAATTCATTGGTAACAATGGAAGAATTCAAGTTGGTTTCACAGAGGAAAAAGATATCTGACGACTTTTCCAAGAGAAGTTGGAACGGATACCACGAATATTGGAGAAAGAAAAATTGAGGTTTAGTTTTATTTGTTTTTGTTGTGATTTCCATGAGATATGTTTTAAGGAGAGAGAAGAAAAGGCCCACGATAATTATCACTATCTGTCGTCAATAGCAATACAAACCAGCCAGTGCTTAGCTGAGAGCAGAGCATAATGTGGCCTCAGGGTTGCCCACCGGAAATACATGCAAGGACACCTATTCATGCGTGACATGGCAGTATAGATTCCCCAATATAATGCGACTGTTGATCAAAGCAGCCTTCCTAAGCGCTACCAAAATGTTTGGGCTCCTAACGACCAGTCGTAAGCAACAGCCAGCAAACTGCCAACCCGGTACCCTCATAATGAAAAGTCACGGCCATTGGTTAGTCTGATCGCCAAAGAGTTAAATCATTGTGAGAAAGAGAACCGCTAAATCATATCCTGATCAGGAAACAAGGGATGAATCTCTACTCCTGTTCAATAGACATGGGAGGAGTTCGAACCGGACGATGTGAGCCTATCTGCTCCTATTGTTAAAAAAACGCAGGGACACCTAACCATGCACGACATGGTACTACAAATACCCCGGTATAATGCGACTGTTGATCGCAGCAGACTCTCTAAGCGCTACCAAAGAATTCGGGCTCCAAATGAAGAGTCGGAAGCAGCAGTCAGCAAACTTCCAACACGGTGACCTCACAATGGAATGTCACAGCCACTGGCTAGACCGACCACCAAAAAGTAGATAGAGCTAAACCATTGTGGTCCTGGTAGAAGAAAAAGAACTGGTAAACCATATCAGGAACAAGGGATGAACATCTACTCTTGTTCAACAGACATGGAAGAAGCGCGGACAAGATGATAGGTGAGACTATCTACTCCTATGTTTAAAAAAATTGGTAAAGAATTCATATTAAGCCAACTAAAAACTCGAGATAAGTCATCCGCAAACGAATGCAGGTGTTCAAATAATATATATATATATATATATATATATATATATATATATATATATATATATAGAGAGAGAGAGAGAGAGAGAGAGAGAGAGAATTTAATGAGGCAAATTAAAATATCCGGGCGTGGGGTGAACTAAATAGTTTTCTGGTCAATATCAATGTACACAAAATCAGTTACAAAAACAACAAAAATGCAAAAAATAAATAAATACAAAATTCAAAATCAAATAAATAAAAGAAGAATAAGCACAGACATTTCAACATTTAAAAACTGTATTTTACTAGCATTGCATCATTTCACTCTCTGAAAAACTGAAATCTTTTTGGGGACGGGCCAGGCAGACTTTATTGTCAATGGTGGAAATTGATGAAAATTTACCCGACTCATGTAAAATCCTCTCGCTTTTCACGAACAGTCTCTCGCTTCAGTGGGTGTGATCTGTGTGGTAGTGGTAGGGGTAACTATCCATTGGTCATTTACCTTTCCTCTTTCTTTTTCTATATTTTCTGCTTTTTTTCGTAATATATATATATATATATATATATATATATATATATATATATATATATGTATATATATATATATATATATATATATATATATATATATGACATTATCTTGAACAGACTGTTTTTCCCTGTCTTGACTTCCAAATCATCTTTTAAAAAGGATTTCGAAATAATCATTTCTGAATCCACGCTGCCAAACGCCAGACTAACTTTATTATCTTCGACAAACAATTGCGCCATTATCATTCTGTGACTGTCAAGTTTCTTTAGCATTAACGCATGCGCATTGATCACAAGCGCTCATCCATCAGGCGCCATTTTGCCCTTTTTTCATCTTTTCTCGAATCGTTATTTTTCTCTCTTTCACCATACATACATACATGTGTCTATGCGTGAATGCATGCTGTAAACCAGTGTATTTACACTTTTCTGATCAACATATATATATATATATATATATATATATATATATATATGTGTGTGTGTGTGTGTGTGTGTGTGTAAATACGCTTATATCAATGTTCTTCTTTCATGAACGCATACATATGTATGTATGGGTGGATGTGTTCCTGTGTATGGCTGTATGTGTAATTTCTCTAATAGCTGGAGAAATGAATCTATTTATTATATAAAAGGACTAGGGAAATGTAAAAATAAGAAACGAAAACAAGACATATATATATATATATATATATATATATATATATATATATATATATATATATATTGTTTTTGCGTCTGCGTTCATAAAGAAAGGAGTATTATATAAGTTTGCGCATACGGTAGCGCATAACTTTTTATATATACCATATTCTTCGACATGCACGCTTGCATACGCAACTTAGGAAATATATATTTTTTGTATATAAATGTATATCACTATGTTCTTATTTTAATTGACATATATATACCTACAGAAATATGGAAGATATGATATATAAATCTATATATCAGGATGTCAGTATCTTGGCATCTTAGCTTCAGTCACTTTCCCAACGCCGTAGCATAGCTTCCCTGTGCCATTTCTATAAATATTTTCATGGCAATTTTTCTGATGTTTCTTTCCGCTAGGGTCCCTAGACTTTATGAATTTAAGCACAGTACTAGATTGGCGGCAAGATCTCATCGTTTTACAGTTAAATGACTAGATGTGGTCATATGTTTTGTGTTTAAAGTTTCTTCTTTCGTGCTTCTTACTTGTGGGACTCTTTTCTGGCTTCTTGCTTAAAAAATTTAAATACAATATCAATAGATATCTTGTTTTCTTAATCCCTATTCTTTTATTTGTTCTCTCTCGTATTCTCTCACACTCAGTAACCCCTTGCGTCTTAGTGTCCTTAATACATTCCTTGGTGTAAATTGATTAAAAGCAAAAAAAAGTCGCTTAAGTTGGATGTAAATGATGCTATATTTATTTATTTTTTAATCAGATTTATAATATAAAGTACTATTTTTAGAAAGAAGTCTAATATTGTTTGATTTTTGATTGGTTCGTCTTACGGTTTATTTTGCAGGTTATTTAAAGCCAGAAAATATTTTTAGATTGTAAGAATTTTTTTGAATAATAATGGTTTAGTGATACAAGTCTTACTAATTAACCTATAGCTGGGGGAGAAGAGATGGATTCATACCTTTCACAAGGGTATTTGCGCGTAAGTGAATATTACAAACCCAACAGGAATTAGAATTGGGCTATCCAATTAGCAATTCTGTGCCATTATCCATTACAACGCACCCACATCCAAGCTTATACCACCTGGCATACCAAAGCAGTCACCCATGTAGATACTGACCAGGCTCGGCGTTGCTTAACTTCGGTGATTGTATCAGAATATATATATTATTAATATTTTTAATTTTTTTTTTTTTTTTTTTACAGTATATTTAACCCTGTAAAAGGCCCGGGGGCCACTCCTGATAGAGGGTTAGTTATAAGGATAGTAGAGGAAGATAACGGTAGAATTAAATAGATTAAGATTTTGGTGATCGGGAAAGCATCCTCTTGGGAGTCTGTTCCATAGGGTAGTGGCTCGCGGATAGAAGCTGTTTGATTGGAACTTAATTCTCGCCTATGGGATACGGGGTGGATGAGGGTGATTTGTTACTATGTAAGTGTCATGGCGGGCCCTAACTGTGAAAGCCAGAACTGGTGGAACCAGGAGATGCAGTTCGTCCGAGCACTCTTCCATGCCAGTAATGATAGAGCAATGAGAGACTCGCCACATCACGCCAGTGAGAGAAAGGTTGGTGTAAACTCAAACTCACACCATATATCGTCTATATAAATATATCCAAAAAGTTTCTTAAGATCGGTTGATTAATTTTATGGTGAAAACATTGGCTTGCCTCATAAAATGTGACATCCTGTTATTGATTCTCACACCAATGTTCGACTTCAACAAATGTAGTGAAGCATTTGAAACACTAGTGGAAGGAAATTACTTGAAAAATAATTGAAACTCACCTGAAAGCGAGCTGATTGTATAATGCCCCTCGTGCCAATGACACTTCCACTAAGCTTCTCTACGGCGTATGATTTCATTGAATTTACATTTAAGTTTCGGGTCATCAGGAGACAATGTGTACCGTTTCGGGCCTTCCTCTCAAGATGCACATTTGAAACTCGATTATGTTGTGAGAGGTTCATTGGTCAGAAAACAATTATATATTCTTTTAAAAATTAAGCCACTTCTTTTACATAACAATTCCTTTCAGGGCGTACCCTATCAAGGTACTCCACATCTTCCCGTCTTTGGTTTTTCTAACTCTTGCCCGTTTACCATCAATTTTAGTCTTGTTCCTGCAGACATTCACTCAAAATCGTTAAATAGATTACTCGCCGTTTCGTATTGTTACTCATGCCTTTTGTTTAATAGCAATTATATTGTGAAAACATTGATTTGCATAATCAAATTTGACACGTCAAAACAAATGATTATTGTTAATATTTTTATAAGATTATAAGCTGAAACGCATAGGATATATAGCTTATCTAAATATATTCTGAAAATTTTATCAACGTCAGTTTTTTAATACAAATTTTATGATGAAAACATTGACTTGCATAATAAACCCTGATATAATGTATTACAATAAACAAACTTGCACAAAAGTAAAATATAAACAGCTGTAAATATTTACTTACGTGTAATTTCGCTAAGGGAAATGTGCGTGTGTATGTGCGTGTGTTTGCGCGAGTGTGTTTGTGTTGTTTCAGATTTGCTACATTTATAGAGAAATACTTAATATCGGAGGTAGACAGGGTCGATTTAGGAAACAACACTGGTGATTGTCAGTTTCTCGCTTCAATTCGATGTTCAGCAAACCACCATGCAGTGTTGATTTCTATGTCCATACTGTCTACATACACAGACACACAGACACACGCACATACACACATATATGCAGGGTGCGATGGATAAATTGTCGTCTAAATTACGCAAAAACGAAAATAATGGTGATATCTCATTTTAAAAGATATATTTACCAAAATTGCACAAAAAAATCTTGAAATACTAAAGAGTAAATTTATTCAATAAAATCGCCACTGGCTTCAACCCCGGCTCCCAGACGACTTCAGAATCTCCTGCAACTCTTCTGGACAGTCTCTCTGTTTAAGTTGGTAAATTACTGCCATAATACTTGCCTTCATTTCATCTCTAGTGTTAAAAATAGTTTTGTTGGTCTCTCGCTCAAATGCACCCCAAACATAATAATCAATAGGGTTGCAGTCTGGGGAAATAGGTGGCTATATGTAAGGGGTGATGTGGTCGCAGAAATTGTTTGACAGCCATGACTGTGTTCTCCTGCATGTGTAGCATGGTGCAGAGTCCTGTTGTCAGGCATAAGGCCATCCAGCAGCCACTCTAATAACCCAAGGCAGCACTACATCCTCAACGCATTTGACGTAGACCTCCGTGTTGACTCTGAGGCCATCACCAATAAATTCTTTTCTTTTCAGAACGAGTGAGTTTTCCACGTCACTGTACTCTGAAATGTTCGTATTGGAACTTCCGGCACGAATGCCAAGCAGTACAGTATGCCGTTTCTGGCGGTGTGAATAGCATCATGGTGCACTTTTTCTTACAGACGGTGACCCACCAACACCACTATACTGTGCAGTCGACAAAATCAAAAACAAACAAGGCGCATGCGCAAAATTTAAAAAAAAATAAAATGGCGACAATTTACCCATCGCACCCTGTATATATGTAACAGGGCACAGAAGTCAATACCTAATGATGGCAGTCAATTTTATTCACTGTCAAATAGACTTTCGCCACTCGGTGTTGACCTCTGTGTCAAAATATAGCATGCCTTCAAACTATATTTTTATCATATATATATATATATATATATATATATGTGTGTGTGTGTGTGTGTGTGTGTGTGTGTTACTCTTTAGGACTCCATCAGACTAAAGTAATGGTTTTGTGAATGGAATTATATGCGCGTAGGAAGAGGAGGGAAAATATAAAAATGCAAGCATTTGTTATAATTATGCGTAGACAAGAAACGCTGAAAATTTGGAAAGCTGGAAATTTTAATTTCATTTTTTTTTTTTATTCTCCTCTGTACATTATATATATATGTGTGTGTTTTTGTGTGTGTGTGTGTGTGTGTGTGTGTGTGTGTGTGTGTGTGTGTGTGTGTGTGTTTTCCTGTTGTCTTTATTTATATATATTATATAATATATATATATATGCCTGAATTACTATGTTGGCTTAATGTACATCCATATGAATGTTGTAATACATACACGCCTACAGATATATATGAGCGAATGAAAGAAATCTAGGAAAGAAAAAATATTAGTGAGATTTGTTATTCCTTTTTTTTTTTCTTTTGTTCCTAATCTGAAACCACCACTAAGACACACTTCTGTTTTGATTGAATAACGCTGACTAAAATTATCGTCTGCTACTCTGTCGGTAAATCCTGTTTGCTTAGTCCCGTGTAGACATTCTGGTGTGTTTATTAGACTAACAAATAACGGAATGATGATAGAATAAACACCAAGGGGGTAGCGAAAAACTATAAACAGGGTGCATATCCTGGGGATAAATCACACTTACACACACAGAGAGAAATATACTCATATATATATATATATATATATATATATATATATATATATATATATATATATATATATATAACATTTACATATTAGGAGTAATTGTAATTTTGGTTGGGTAAATACAGAGTTTCATTAACCAGGCAACCATCTTTGTTAGAAAAGAAGCTGATGTTTTGGCTTTATATTTGCAGTCTTTAATGTAAAAATCGGGTCTAATAAAACGATTTAATGTAACAAATATTAATAGACATCTTTTGTCTGTTAATATTTGTTAGTAAATAGAAAGAATGAAGGACAATTCAACAAAATATGAAATGATTATCAATTTACATAAGATTTCACGTATATTGCAGTGGTTAATGTTCTGGGATTACAATTTAATTTCCTATATCACAATGAATGCTAGACAATATCCTCACAAACGAATGAGAGATCTGTAGCAACACCTTCTACAATGAGCGGCAGAAATATCTGTTACATTTTAAAGGTTGACAAAAATAACTGTCATTGAAAAAACTAATTTCACTGTTGTCTAAAAAAAGTGTGATAGTTTTTATTAATCTAATTTTAAAACTGAAGGCCTCTATTCGCCATACATGATTTCTAAAGTTTTCCATCAACCGGAAGTTCGAGCGCTTCGAGGTCATCTAGGTGGCTTTCTTTTAAACGCTGAACCAGTGGCCCTGGAATTTTCAACCTATAGCAATATCAAATTTTTATCCGGAACCTCATAATTCCGACGTAACATGTGTTGAATACGAAAAGCTCTGTGCTGCAATTACAGATTTACGAGTCTTTAAAATGTTTTCACAGCAAAAGTACGGTGGGCACCAGTCCAAGCCATTATGGTATCAGGAAAAAATGGTAAGATATTAGTTAGATGAAGACATCCTTGCCCTTTGACTAAGTTCATTAGCACCGCATAGGGGACAGTTTTATATGTGGGAGGTGCTACTGCCGCACAGTGTATATTAGCAATTGGCAAAATTCAAGGAAACTAGAACAAGGAAATTTATACTTACAATCAGAAAGAAACACTTGAAATTTCTGAGGAAAGAGGGCCTACAGAATTTAAAACTCACGGGACATGGTTTAAGGCATGGTAAGAGAGAATGGAAAGTAACTTCCTTAACGAGTTTGTGTGACTGCATTAACATTGACAAATAGTCATTATAAAGGACAGGAAGCTGTAGAGGGCCATGATCATCTACATCCTGACAGATCTTGGCATATCAAAGATATTCACTGCGATCTCCGAATAAGAAAGAAATTTGAAAATGTCAGATTTAATGGCTATTTAATGTTTTTTTTAATATTTATTTAATGGTTATTTATATGGTGAAGGATCTGACTTAACTTGATTAGAATTTTTCAGTCGTAAAGCACAAAGTACCTTCCTACGAAATCTAGAACTGATACGTACGAGCCAACATTCAAAAGGGAAAGGTGGGCAATTTACATAGCGTCAATGTGCCAGCTTCAGCGATGGTTGAACATCTGCTTAAGATTGATTTGATTTTTACGGCTTTATCAACCCGTTGCAAGTTATTTAAAGCCAGAAAATATTTTTAAATTGTAAGAATTTTTTGGAGATAATTGTTTATTGATACAAGTCATACTAATTAACCCATAGCTGCGGGAGAAGAGATGGATTCATGCCTTCCCAAGAGTATTTGCGCGTAATTGAATATAACGAACCCAACTGTAATTGGAACTTAGTTCTTCGAATTTCAATTCTGGGCCGTTATCCATTACACCACCAGCACATCCAAGCTTACAGCACCAGATATTCTCAAGTGGTTACCCATCGAGGTACTAACCAGGCTTGACGTTGCTTAACTTCGGTAATCGTACGAGAAGCGGTGTTTCAACGTGATATAGCAGTAATCAACATTTGTTGTATAGCCCGGAAATGTTCTCTATGCTGAGTAAAACTAATACCGGTTATCACTTGGAGTTTTTAGAATCATTATACATTAAGCCCTACCAACCATCTCTTTGTAAGCAGAAGAGGTGGTTGATGGACTTAAATGTAATTAAATGTTAAAGCTATATTTTATGTTTTCATATAACATTAATCAGGGGGTGGATATTTTAGTGGCTGTTGAATATTTTTAGTTGTCTTCGATTTTTGCTCTGATGAGAGATGACTGATAAACCGATTTAGCTGTTTTTGTATCGTTAGATTTCGGTTTTACCAATTTTTTGTGATATATATATATATATATATATATATATATATATATATATATATATATATATATATATATATAGGGTTGGTACAGATGGAATAAAATTCCGATAACGAAAAACAATATTCTAAAAAGAGTGATTAATACGGAGTAGAGCAAATAATATTTATTCAAAATTATAACATAAAGATATTCCGAAATTTAGTGATGTTATAACACGCATATGTTATAATTTTGAATATATATATATATATATATATATATATATATATATATATATATATATATAAGGCAGGATGTGTGTGTGTTTAACGAATGCACGGCCGCAATTTTCGACGGATTTGCACCAAGACTTACATGCACATGCTCGAAGTTAGCGGGAAGTCGAAGACCGACTTTGCATTTCCCAACTCCCATCGATAGTTGAAATAATCGATTTTTTCATGCTTCTGCAGCAGTTTTCATGTAGTTTGCGGCCATTTTCTACCTACCAGAGTGAGAGCCTATAGCTGGCTGCCACGAATAGGCAGGAAGATTCTATTGGCCAGCGTGAGAGCCAACAGCTGACTGACAAGAATGTTAACTAGCATCAAAAAGTCGATAGCTGCATTCGTCACAAGTGGAAAAAATTTAAATCTGAATGGCACTTTACTCCAATTGGCTCATTCGCTTGCTTAAACTCAACGTTGATTCTGATTCCGCAGAACTGGGTTGGGTGTGAAAAAGTATTTGTTGTTAACATTCTTTTTTTCATTCGGTTTTTCCTGTTACGAGTCCTTTTTTAAAGCTGATCGTTTTGTGTTCATTTTGTTTAGTTCTTTTTTCGTAACAGATTTAATGTTTAGTATAGAGCTTAGAAAAAATTCGCAGTGTGAGATAGTCAAGAAGTAAGGCATGTAGCAACATCCGCACGGCAAAGGGTGATCCTTTAAAGACAAGGAAGAGCAAAAATATTTTAAGTCAAGCGATAGCGATTGCTGTATGAGTCGTACGATTTTTGAATCAAGCACGGGCAACGCCGGGCCATGCTGCTAGTATACATATAAAAGTGAACATTGAAATCAATACTTGTTTTATGCTAGACGTAATCGTCAGGCCACGAGTGCTGTTATTTTTCTCGGCTATTTATATATACGGGTCAGTGGTGCATTGTGTGTAGTCTATTCTGTCGAAGTGTTGACTTCAATGTTCACTTTTGCTACCAGTCTTTTTTGTTATGCTTTTTTATTGGTTTAGATGTAGATGACTAAACAACGTATAACACCGATCCACACTTCTACAATCCACAGCGATAATTGGCTTTAAAATTTAAAATAGTTAACAAAATATACACTTTCTTCCCTCTCTGTCTCTCTCTTTATTTGC
>OZ010587.1:54754653-54867153 GCA_963932145.1 Acanthosepion lycidas | reverse complement strand
TGTGAAACAGGAAAACCATTTACTAAAAATGTGCTCTGAATCGTAAAATAAGAAATGTAATAAAACTAAAACATTAATTAAAAAAGCTTTTCCTTGCTTTCATGGGCATTATTGTCTTAAGGAAATAAGATTTTTTTCGATGAATAATGAATATTTACAAGATCTGTTTTCCATTTTTTTTTTTTTAGATTTTAATTAGAATAATCTATAAAGATTTAAATCTTTTAAATTTCTGTATTACTTTGTGTCGCTTAGATGATATTGTTATTAAGTAAAAACTATATTTACTAAACAAACGGAAAAGCTTAGCACAATTCATCGAACGCCATTATTTTAAATAGAGTATTGTTTTTGTGTCGATTTTTGTAAATATGGATATCTATACACGACATTATCAGAAAATAAGAGCGATAACTAAAGTAAATTTAAAGCCAAAGTACCAAAACTTCAATAAAATTAGATGGTGGAGAATATTTTGCTAAATTTTAAAGATTACTGGGTAGTTAAAATTATATAAAAACGGCGCTTACGTTATATTCCTCACGTAAATTTTACAGATATACCCACATTTCCGTCTGTTATTCAAGCCTGTTAACGTCTAAAATAAACATTTACCGGCCGGTAAATGTTGTTTAATACTGTTTATTATAAACAGAGTATTTACTTATATATTTGTATCTATGAAAAGAATGTATAAAAATAAAAATGTCTTAAAATATATATTCATATATATATATATATATATATATATATATATATATATATATATGCTTTATGGTGAAATCAGGCTAAAACGGGAGGTATTTGAATTGGGTTGATCCCCGAAGTTAAGCAGTCTCGAGCCCAATCAGAACTTAGAGGGTAGACCACTATTAGCGAAAATCGGGTACAAAAGCGGTTGGGCATGGGAATAGCAACTTACTTGCTAAGAGGACCACACCAGCAACGCCTCGTCAAAGAAGCGAACCCCATACTCCTCAGTGGGGTTTCCAGGACAAGAGATAGAGGAATGTATGTATGAACGTAAGTATAAAACTGTTCTATACCTGACGTTCCTTAAGTGATAGGTGTATATTCAAACTTAAAATACAATTTTCCAAAAATGCTAGGATGCGTCTAACAACTTTGCCGGCGATACTGACAAAATGTCGTCCCTGATAATGTTAACACATACGTACTTTAATAAAAAAGAAGAAACACAATTTTTTTGGAAGACCAGAAACCGTATACCCTTCATTCTGTTGATGTAAATTTGCTAGAGTCCAGTAGTTTGTTTAACGGCATATCAACATCCTCATGGGTCATTTAATGCCGAAATTCAATATTCTTGCGAGCTTTAAGGTAATAAAAATATGATATATGTTATTTTATTTTCACATTTGATTACATGGTAGATGATACTCAGCTTTTGTGCGTATACATGTTTGTGTTAACATCATTACTAGAGGCAGTGATATGTGTGTTTTATATTGTAATTTTGTTGATATTTTCAAATACAGTCTTTAAGAAATTGTAGGATATTATATGGATTAATGTCATGAATGAGTTCTTTCATGTTTGCTTTTGTTTGGTTACTATTGATTGGAGACATATCGACCTCTATGGGTTATTTAATGCCGAAATCTAAATATTTTGAACGGAATTGTATACCTTCAATTACAGATGAAATGTATTGTTGGTCATTTTGCTATTGAATGTATTGTTGGTAAGTCTACTATAAAATGTATAGCTGGTCAGTTTGCTTTAAAAATGTATTGCTAGTCATTTTACTATAAATAGATATCGCTGATCTAATTCATCAATACACAGATACAAATAAACCTGTTTTTTGATTTGACCTAGAAAAAGAAAATGGAATTATTTTTTAATAAATAAACAAATTTACTTGATAAAAAAACAATTGAAAATTAATTACTATGAAATGAATAACAAAAGATTATCAGTCTCACTTAAAAGATGAAATTGTTAAAACTTGAAATAAGAAAAACAAAACCATTAGTACCTTTAAAAAACAGGACTAAATATTTCTAAAAAAAAATAAGCATGTGCTTGTACACACACACGCACACACACATATATATATATATATATATATATATATATATATATATATATATATATATATATATATAGAGAGAGAGAGAGAGAGAGAGAGAGAGAAGAGAGAGATTCAATGACAAAATTATTCGTACATCCATACTGGTCTAATTTTTACACATACACACACACAACCCTCGATCTAATTTTGACACACATACACATGCAATCGCACAAACGTGCATGTGTTTATGTGTGAGTCAAAAGTAGACTAATGTTTACAATCACTTCAAAACCGTTTCAGATCACGAACTTGACAAGCTCTTTAGCAACATTGAGAACTTCATGATATAAATCGAGATCCACAGTCCGATCAGATGGTAATTATCTTTAATTATTTTGTAAGCACGGAATGTGACCAACGCCCACTCCACCCTTAAGGCGCAGACGGTAATAATTACAGTCGGCACATAGAAAATTGAAAATATTCCTACGTATTTCCAACTTCCAGTTCAGAGCTAATTAAATCAGCAAGTATTTCTTCTCATGCCTACACTTGCTTCTAAGCTGAGATTTCATATTAAGGGTGCGGCTTTATTTGCAGAAGGTAATAATATTTTATTTCTCCTCCAAACATAATCCATAATTCCTAGAAACTACTCCAAGCGCTTTGGCCTTCTTTACAATTCTCCATTCAACAAAAGGTCTGTCTGCTTCATTTTTTATTCTAAAAGGGATGCATACAAAGGAATTCTGTCGATAACACAGACATTACATCTTGAAAATGACTGAAATGATCGAAAGTACTTGAACAAAACATTATATCGTGCAATTCAGAACGTTTATACAAAATTTCGATCAGAATACTCTATAGGATATAAACTCCTATATTTTACGGTCAATAACTGAAGCGCAAACAGGTAAGAGGCGCCTACAAATAAATCCTACCAAATTCAGTAGATCAAAAAACTTTTTTCTACAGTTCTGTACAATGACGGCTCCGAAATTAAATAACTAGTTTCTGGGACCTGATTGGACATGACAAGTCACGTGATGTGATCTCTACGACGTCCGCGAGGTTGAACTCTAAATGACCTGGAAATAGGATTCGTGAGCTGGTCTCCGACTCGTCATAAGCCATAAAAACGGCTCGTCAGTAACAGTCAGTGACCAGATCTGAAACGGGACAGTCAGCGAACCAGACCAGCCTCGACCGACAACTTAGACTCATGTTACCATGACAACGCGTATGGCAGCGATGATTTTTCTACATACAACGCCACGAGGAAAGTAAATCTCGTATCCTCTCTCCGTTCACTGTGTTTTAAAATTACTGCTATCGCAGGTAATCAGTCAACAGTTACACACATGTTTTATTAGCGTGTGCTTCACACACACACGCACGCACGCACATATTGGCGTACATATCATTTCGAAATTTGCAGACTCACTTGCATCAAAATCACTTCGAACTTTGCGGACCCATGTGCAATAAAAACACTTTGATACTTTGCAGACTCACTTGGGACAAATCATTTTGAATACTCGAACTTTTGGTTTCTCCATAGCTACAGTAAAGAACATTGATTTTCAACATGTAAATATAAGTACCACTCTATAAATGGTACTGCCATATTTAGCTTGGTCGATTTCCGTTTCAGCGAAGATCTTCACGTTGTTTATCATTTTGTGTTGCATTTGTGGACAGGACACCTGGATTTTATTTTCCACCTAAAATCCGGGCAGACAGACTCCAAATACAACACAAAATTATTAAAAAAAAATGCGAAGAAATAATCTTTGCAGAAAAGGAAGAAGACCAAGCTAAATATGACAATAACATTTATACATATATGTTATATGGTACATATATGTACATGTTGAAAATCAATGTTCTTTGTGTTTTGTCTATTAAACCTACGTACATTTTAATTCTCGGTATTACTCCATGCAAGGCACTAAAGCCACTAAGACACAAGGGATTACAGGCCGTGAGAGAATTAAACGCTGATAATGAGCGGGAAGAAGAAAGAGTAATCAGGAGGACAGTAGATAACGATTGACATTGCATTTAAATTTTTGCAGATCAAAGTTGGCTGGAAACCATGGAACAGGAAGGGAGTTCCACAAGCAAGAAGAGCAAGAAAATGAAACCGTTAGCATAGAATTTATGGTTACATCTAACCAGCCCAACTTTAAAGTGATGAAATCTCGACACCAGTCTAGTACTACGATTAAATTCAAAATGTTTAAGTACTAAAGCGAAGAGCGAACAATTACCATAAAAGTATTTATAGGAAAGGCAGAGAGCGACAACTTTACAGCGATGGGAAGGGAGCGAAGTCGATCCGTCAGATCAGGACCTATAATATTGCTGATTCTTCTTCGTATTTTATCGAGGAGCTCAAAGTAAATAGCAGAGACGCCGGACCATATGCTTCAGCAATGTCCTAAGCATAGACGTACATATAAACGATTTAATTACGATCTAAAACATCTTGTCCTTATGTCCCCTTCCAAATAGCTGTAATCTATATTATGCGGCTTAACAACGTCACTCTTTTGTTTAGTTGAGAGTTTCTTTAACCGTTATAACCTCGTTTCAAGTACGTTAATTTGTAACTGAAAAGAATGCTGGCGCTCATATTGTTGTAAAATACTGAAACTTTCTATGCAAGTGCAAAAAACTCTATTTGTTATTCTTCTTAAATAATATTTTGATAATGAATTTTTATTTTTTTTAAATAGTATCCGCATACTTTACTCTGGCAATATTTTTATTCTACTGTTTGTTTGAAAATGTTTCTTTTTTCTTAGAAATTGTAATTTTATTCAAAATGTATCACCTGTGTAAATTTAAAACAAATAAGCATCGGAAGTTAACTAAAGTAATATTTTTAATGTATCGAAGTACTTATTACCAGATAGATAGATAGATAGATAGTTAGATTCGCAAACAAACAGGCATAGATAGAATGTTCCAGTTAGTTCCGAATGACGCTAGTAGTCAGAGTTTTAGCCTAGGATTTAAATGCAAATTTTCTTGCAAGATAGGTGTAAAACAAGTTTCATTCCCAGTTAACAATACCAGATGTTGATAAGTTTAGTAAGCATATATATATATATATATATATATATATATATATATATATATATATATATATATATGCCTTTGTGTTATATATATATATATATATATATATATATATATATATATATATGTGTGTGTGTGTGTGTGTGTGTGTGTGTGTGTGTGTGTGCATGCAATATATATAGAGAGGTGCAAATGTAGGTATACAGTAATGAAAACCTGCGCACAAGACGTATTGCATTGATTATACAAACGTAATAACATCACTTTTGCAGCTCCTATATATATATATATATATATATATATTATCAAATGTTATCTTTAGTGGATACCCATATTTGAGTAGACGAGCTGTTTTTTGGGGGTTTTTTTTTAAATATCGTATTTATTTTTGTCTACCGGACTGAATATTCGAGAAATCACATTAAAGAAAAGTATGCGCCCTCTGGCAGGATTTTATTTAATAATATTTTCCGGACATTAAAAATAAAGGGAAAGTTATAGTTGTCCATCGAACGGTTGCAAACGGTAATAGTTACTTTTTAAAATAGATCGATATATGAAAGAAATGATTGAGCGCCTCACTCAAATTTGAGGTCTTTACATCGAACAGTTTAGCCGTGCATATCGAACAGGCAAGTAAATTCCACCCAATATATGGCGAGATAAATGTTATATGTCTACTAACCTTAGTATAGATTATTCTTCGAAAAACAGGAGAATTTATTGGCTAAGTCGCAAGAGCGCGCTAATAGTGTTACGTCGACAAAACTTTTTCTCGTTCAAATAAAACTTTCTCTGTTCACTATGAAATCCATTTGACCAGATTAACGTAACTAAAAGTAGTTTCTATTTATAAGACTTCCTGTGTGCATAAGTGTAATAAATCTTTAATCAATCGGTCACGGTACCAAATGTAATATATCGGAAATAGTTGCGGAACGTCCAGTAAGCTTCGTCATAGTGATAGGGGATACCGAAACACAACTTTATCGTTTCTCTTAAGAGTTCTCGCTTTATTAAAAAGCGTGAAGAAAAGACTAACTATCAATTGTAAGAAGACAAAATGTATCGTTGTCTGCAAGAAGAACAGTCCCAGTTGCGGACTACAATTTGAAAATGCCAAAATCAAGCGAGTAAGAAAATTTAAATATCTGAGTAATGATTTAACAGAGGGCGGAAAATGCGACACTGAAATCCGAATGCGCATTGGGATAGCCAAAGATGCCTTTCAAATGCTAAGCAAGGTATTAAGAAACAGAAAAGTTTTGTTAGAAACAAAGAAGAGTACTGAGTTGTTATGTAATATCGGTCTTCCTATATGGCAGGGAAATGTGAACAATATCATCACAGATAGAGTCTTGAGACGACAGAAATTTGGTTCTACGAAAGGGTGATGAAAAATCCCATGGACTGAACATGTGAGTAACATGGAAGCTTTAAAAAAATGGAAACAAAAAGAACACTTATACTTATGTTCTGAAAGAAACAGTTGACATTTCTAGAATACGTAACGAAGAAAGGGATTTTGGAGAATTTGACACTCACAGGACAGATTGAAGAGAAGAGGGACATAGGAAAAGAGTGGGTAACCTACCTAATGAACTTGTGTAAATGAATAGCAGGACAGGGATTGCGAGGGATATCGGAAAGACAACCTTACAAAGAGCTACAAAAGACAGGAAGTTGTGGAGAAGCATGGTCGCCCACGTCCGAAAGAAGAAGAATGAAGAGAGAATGAGCTGTCGAATTACTGGTGAAATTTCTTCACTCAAGTAAGGAAGGCAATTTCTTTTACCTCCACCAACCGCATAGAAAGACACTAATGTTTTACCCCCTCTCTCTAACACTCTCTCTCTCTCTCTCTCTCTCTCTCTCTCTCTCTCTCTCTCTCTCGTTACCTACTGACTACAGCAGCTACTCTACAAGTTTTTGTTTTGCTTTCATGGTCAAAGCCATATAACTCTGCAAATTGTTTTTAGTAGCTAATCGAGGTTTACAAGATATGTAAAAAATTACACAAAGAAATTAGGAACAAATGCAGGCAGGCTAAAGAGGAATGACTCAACGAAAAATGCACAGAAATAGAAAGGTTGAGTATCACAGATAAAGGAGACATGCCTTAAAAACAAGGGAACTAACAGGACAAAAGACATGCTCATCAACAGGCTACATGAAATCCCAGGACGGAACGCTGATATTAGAGAAAGAGAAAATGCTTCAGAGATGGAATGAATATATAGGAGAACACTTTCACGACGAAAGAGAATAACCAGCAATGCACAGAACTACCGACGGACAGGAAATATTAAAAACCCAAGTGGAAGCTGCAATGGCCAAATTGAACAGAAACAAAGCGGCAGGGCCAGAGGGAATTGTAATAAAGAGATGCTGGCAGCCTTAGACGATTTTGGCATAGACAAGATCACAGAAATAATAAACGAAATCTACAACAGTGGTGACATACCGGAAGACCTAAGCAGATCAATTTTCATAGCACTGCCTAAGAAACCAGGCACAAACGAAACCGAACCCCACCTGAAAATGAGCCTAATGAGCCACATAACAAAACTCATCATCCGAATTCGGATGAATACAGTGCGCAGCAGAATCAGGCCAGAGATTGGACAAGAATAGTATGGGTTATTTAAAAACACTGGAAGAAGGAATGCAATATTCATGCTCAGAATGTTATCAGAAAGAGCAATACAAATGAAAAAGGAGATGCGCCTGTGTTTTAGAGACCACGCAAAGGCGCCCGGCAAAGTACGCTACAGAGATCTGTTAGATCTGATCAGCAACCTTGATATATTCAGGAAAGACATTAGAATAAACAAGAATCTATATTGACAATAAACCGCCTGCATACGGACAGAAAATGAGTTCAGTAGATATACAAAACTAGAAAGGGTGGAAGACAAGGATGAATCTTCTCACAGGATTTATTCAACCTATACAGAGCGGCAATTCCGAGAGAACTAGAAGTCCTATCAGGATTCATTAATGGCGGCCACAATTTTAATAATATAAGATATGCAGATGACACGGTACTGATAGCAGACACAGAAAGACAACTACAAAAGTTCCTACAGAAATTAGCGAAGGAAAGCGATAAGAAAGGACTAAGCATAAACTACAAGAAGACAAAACGCACAGTTATCAGCAAAAGGATGGCCCCAAAATGCAAATTACAGGTCGGGGATACTAAAAATCAAGTACGTACAGAAATTTAAATATCTGAAAAGTGTTCTAACAGAGGATGGAAAGTGCGATACTGAGATCCGAAGATGTATTGGAATGGCCCAAGGCGCATTCCAAAAGCCAAGCAGAGTATCAAGAGCCAGAAAAAATTTCGTTAGAAACAAAGAAAAGAGTACTGAACTGTTATATATCTGTCCTCCTGTATGGCAGCAAATGCTGGACAATCTCCTCAAAAATGAAGAAGAGACTTGAAGCAGCAGAAATGTCGTTATACAGAAAGATACTGAAGATACCGTGGACGGAACACGTGAGCAACGACAAGGTTTTGGAGAGAATGGAAACAAGAAAGGAAACTTTATACTTAACAAAAGGAAGAGGCAGTTGAAATTTCTTGGGCACATAATGAGAAAGCAGGGCTTGGAAAATCTGATCCTCACAGGACATTGAAGGTAAACGGGACCAAGGAATGCAGTGAGGAACATACTTGATGGGCTTGAGTAAATGGATGGCGGAACAGGGTTTAAGAAAAATAACAAAAAGACAAAACTTATTAAGAGCTACAAGGGACAGGAGGGAGTGGAGGCCCATGATCGCTTACATCACATAAAAGAAGAAGACTGATTAACAAAAAGAACCTGTGCAGGGCTGGTTAGAAGAAATAGGCTAAAATAAAGAATGAACAAAATGATATAGAAATTTTTTATTCTATCGGAAACTTTTAGTATTGAATGTTCAATGATAATTTCTGAAAGACTGTGTAAATTTAAGGAATAGTTCCCTGTAAAAAAAAAAAAAAAAAGAAGTTCAGTAAAGAAGTGAATGTGTGTAGGGATAAGTTGTGTTCTGGGAGCGCAGAGATTAACGCCCTCTCCTGTTGGTGATGCTACCCTAAAGGGTCTAGTCTCATGAAATTCGTACTACGCATGCTCTCAGTATTTTGTCCAAAATGCTAAGCAGAGTAGCTGCTGCTAATAGCTTTTCTGACGCATGCGCGTCTACTCAAACAATGTGTAGACGGTCTGAATTGTTGCCTATGCTTCCAAGGCATTTAAATAACTTTGAATATTTAATTTTTTTTACCATCAACAGTAATTGGTACAAATGGTAGAGTGTAAGCTGAACGGGGTTACTGAGCATCAGGTAGAGATTTCGGCATTGGCTTAAGTGGATGAACCATTTCAGTTTTCTTGATCCGAATTGCATGCAATTGAAATTTACTTATAAGCTCTTGAGCCTCATGAAAGAATGTTGCAACCAGAACAACAGCATCGGTAAACAGGGGATCACACACACACACACACACATATATATATATATATATATATATATATATATATATATATATATATATATATATATATATATATATGTATGTATGTATGTAAGTATTACTGTCACGTGCTAAGGTCTTAGTTTTGATTCACTGATGATTAAATAACCTACCTGAAATATGAAATTAGAACTTAAAGAAATATATATATATATATATATATATATATATATATATATATATATATATATATATATATATATTAAATAGCCTTCCTGAAATATGAAATTAGAACTTAAAGCCAGTATTAGAATTTCCGAATGCAACTTCAAGACAGAGAAATAAAGATCAAATGTTCATGACACACGAGAGCCATGACACATCGTTGTTTTGTTTTATTTTTTTGTGGCAAAGAGATAGAAACTTCCACCATCCGAGGTAACGGAAGCTTCCATATCCTGGTGGAAAGTAATGACTACTCTCAACATTTTATCGGCGATGTCTAGTTTTTTAATGACCTTCCCAAAAAGCACTGCGGTTAACGGAATCAAAGACTTTTAAGTTAAGTCCACAAAAATCATACACAATTCATGATTCTTTTTACGTACGCAGCAACATACTACAAAGAAAGAATTCTATCTATAGTACCCCGTCTAAAACGAAATTTAAATTCGTTTTCAGGATATACTTTATATGTGTAAATATAATTCTATTCAAGATTCATCATCATCTATTCAGTGAGCTCATTTTGCGCCGCTGTGATCACCATTGCCCTCCATCTCCCAATTGTGGTTCATGGTGACATTCAAGGCAGAAGAGTGCAATGGTTGCCGGTTATTTTTGCACCGGAAATATTGAGGTTACCCCGTCCCTCAGCTCAGAATTTATAGAGGAAAGACCTAAAAGGCAGTAGGTGGTTCGAATTCAGAGTTTTCCTTCTCCTTGACTGGTTGCCAACCAAGGCTATAGCGCCCAGACGTTATGAATTTAAGTGCAACACTAGATTGGCAACAAGGTCTCATCAATTTACAGTTTAATTGGCGAGATGTATCCGTAAGTTTTATGCTAATAGTCTCTTTTCTCGCACTACTCGCTTGTGGAACACTCTTCCGGTCCCATGCTTTCCAGCCAGGTTTGATCATCAATAATTTAAATGCAATGTCAATCGCTATCTACTATCTTCCTGATTACTCTTGTATTGTTCTCGCTGCTTAATAATGTTTCTGTTTTCTAATTCTTTAACGCCCAGTAAACTCTTCTGTCTTTACTGCCTTGTATGGGGTGAATTCGGTTAAAAAATGGTAGAAGAGCTTATTTGTTCGGTTGGGAACTTTTCATCGCCCCTCGTATTAGCATGTTATGTTACACTCATATAATTTATATGATTGCTATTATTCATTCTCTTTTGTTTTCTTGTGTTTCACAGGGAACTTCGGAGCTTTATGTCTCTATAATTATCAAGGCAATAGTAATTCTCATATACCAAATTTTCTTAATTTCTTAAGCAAGGATTTGATATTTCTGTTCTATTTTCTCTTTCTCCTTCAAATCCATCTTGTCTTCTAGCGCAGTTCTGTCGTCTCATTATCTGCTCAATTTATAACGTCAATATCATTCATGTGACTTTGCCGCAAAGCAAGATCAGCCGACTCTACAATCAGCAGCTTAAGTTAACTCATCTTAGATTAGAATTAGTGGAGATGGGGGGGACATCAATTAAAGTACTACCTTCCGGCAGTCCCTGACAAACAGATAGCAAGAACATAATTTTCTTCCTTAAAACATTGAATGAAGCTAGAAAGGAAAAGAAAACACCGCCAACAATATTTACGAAGCTGGATGCAGTCTGACACAAGGTCACTTTAGTAGAGCAGTTAATCAGAATCGAATTTATATGCAGTAATCTGCAGAACGACCGTCCTGACCATTGCTATACAATGCGTGTCAAAAACATTTACTGTGATTATCTGAAACAAGGCCATAAGTGAGATTCACACGCTCAATTATATATATATATATATATATATATATATATATATATATATATATTGTGTGTGTATTTTTTAAAACAACATGCCTGGCCGCATACACAATTCCGGAAAATCCTTGTTGAAAACACAATTATACTTAAACATGAAAACAATAAACAAAGACTAAAAATTCTTGAAGCTCTATACATAAACCTAACCTGAACAAAATAAACTATGAAATCGCCACAAATATTCTTAAATGTCTATAATTGGTAACAGAGGCCATTGCTTTATACCAACGGCTTCCCATACGTAATACTTCTCGAATTCACTCTCGTGTGGTCATATGTGACGTCATGAGCTGCGGTGCGATTTTCGCTCCCAGCGTCTTATATGCACGTGTTTATTGTTGCTTGGAAATCATCCATGTAAACAGAAACAGACTATCATCACCCTCTTGTCCGTGTATTGCTTAATATATTGTACAGTAATTGTCATCTTTGATAATGGCTTATGTAAACCGAAAGCTTAGATTGGATTTAAAAATATGTAACAATATTGTGATTTTATTTCTTCGTTTAATGATAATGTTATTAAACTTATCAGACGTTATGAAAAAATCTACATAAAATAAATAGACAATACACGTCGATATTATTTAATGAAACACACACACACACACATATATATATATATATATATATATATATATATATATATATATATATATATATTGCGCATTTACCTATGATTACCGTTACAGAGCTATTGCTTTTAGTTTGTTTGCACATCGATCATTCGATTGATCTAAAGTTTAGTGAGTCAACACTACACAAAGCCTGGTCTTCTTTTATGTACTGTAACATTTGTAGGGATAGAAAAGACTATTATCTCCCTTTAGCCGAGATGATGCCATGTGGGTCACGTGACGATCGGTGACATCACTTCACAGAGTGACAACAGTAGTCAGTCCTTCAATCAGCTTCCAGGAGTCAAACTTAGCAGTTGCTTTCTTTTCTTAGCCCCCATCCACCCCCGGCCCACTCGAATACGGAATCCAAAATATGTCTTGATTCTTGATTCCTGTTGGGAGAGTTATTACAAAGAAAGACCCTATGTTTTCGTTTCCTTTTCACATTCCTTGTTGTGTAGATATATGTTATATTTTCTCTGTGAGGGATAAATGTATATATGTATACATAATTTTGTGTATGACTTTCTTCCATGGCTCACTCCTTATTTGGTGATGTAATCGACGTAACATGATATTATTTATCTTCATTATCCTGCAGAACGTGGGCGATCATCACTCTCTACTGCTCCCTTATTAGCTCTAAGCACCATTTGTCTCGTTACCATCACAAAATCACGAAAGTTCAGGAGAAACAACGCTTTCCTTGGTTGCTTTAAGGAAACATTATTTTACCGTCCTGGGTATGAAGATAAACTACATCCGGGATCAAGACCTCTGATTGGGAAATAGGAGATTTTGAGGAGCGTGGAACGGCCTTTTAATTGCTGTTGCAGTCATGTTCGCCCTAGCCCGGGATTGTAGCGCACCTGTTAGGGCTCCAGTGGACCTTAGTTACAGTTTCTGGAAGAGAGTGCGTTACCTATATATATATATATATATATATATATATATATATATATATATATATATATATATATATATATATTGTAACATTTGATAAAGCTATAGAGGAAGAGATGGTTCTAGATGTATAAAATGTGGACATAGGAATCAACAATACATGCTGACTGTCAGATTAACGCGCGCGCACACACTGAAGTAATAAAAATACGATATGTTATTCTGCCTTCACAATTAAATACACGAGAGATGATACTCAGCTTTTGTGTATAGACATGTTTGTAAGGATATGAATACTAGAGGGTCGGGTGATAGGTGTCTCATATGTTGTAGTTTTCTTGAAGTTATAAAGTAGAATACAATTTGATTTCTTTAAGAAATTGTAGGATATTTGGATTAATGTCATGAAAGAGTTCTTTCATGTTGGTTATTTGGTTGATTTTGTTTAGTGATATATCAACACCTCTATGGGTTATTTAATGCCGAAATCTAAATTTTCTGAACACAATTTCATGGCTTCAATTAAATATATTTTAAACGTAATTGTATGCCTTAAGCTTAAAATAAAATGTATTGCTGGTAATTTTACTTTAAAAATACATTTTTATACTTTCATAGTGTTTTTTTGTTTTTGTTTTTTGTCTTCACTATTTGCCCATACCTGGGACCCTAACAGGTGCTACCACCAGTAGATCAGGGTGGACCTGGGAACAACAGCTAAGAGAGGCCTCACTGCCGGATGTAGTTTATCGTTATATCCAGGACTGATTATCAGTAATACATTTATATAATAAATTTGAAGACATGGCATGCATTGTCAAAAATGTATTTTTTTAAATTCACTGTGATTAATCTTATTTCTTCTAAGAAGAGGCAAGTTTTCATTCCTCTTTTGATTTTGAAAGATTATTTGGCAAAAGAATGCAGCTAAGTAATTATAATTTAATCATGAAATAATGTTATTCTCTGGAATTAATTATAAACTTTGAATTTTAATATTTAGATTTCAGATTTAAATAACCCATAGCGATGTTGATATGCCGCTAAACAAAAACAACCAACCATTTTTTTTTAAATGTGCTCCTATTAAGAAATGATTCTATGTCGGATTCTATATCATGAGGGAATACGAGGCCGAAGGGACAGACAAAAAGTAAAACAATCTTAACTGTGGAAGCTACAGCTCGTTTGTTAAAATTAATTTTTTTAAAAATGCCTTATTATTCTTTTATCAGACAAAGTAAAATCATTCTGGGGAAAGGGTCGATTTCTTTCACTTTGTGCATCCTTTTTGGTCTGTCCCTAGTGAAGTTGTAGTAAGCTATCGTTTGCGACGGCCGGGCATGCGCATTGATCTAAAGCCGAAATCCTGCATTTGTAAACGACGCAAAATGTTAATCCTTGAACAGAGTGAGCTTCGTCTCACTTTGAGACGGGCAGCTGTAATCTTTGACTTCAAACAACATTTGAACGTTCACTAATGGCTAAGAATTCGCAATCGACGAACGGCTTCTGCCTGAACTTACACATCATAATAAACTCGCTTCATACACAGACACCTACTACCATATTGGAATAAGCACTCACTCACACAATGTGCATAAACAGATATTTATGAAGCTTAGCTTAATCTGACACGAAACCAAATGGAAGAAATCTAATGTAAAAAAAGATTGTATTACACCATGCTTTTTAATGAGAACATTACCTGCATGATACCTGGGCTTACACACCAGCCACAGGTTGTCGTAGGAAAAGTGCATCTGTCTCATGTATAGCGGACACGGACTAAAATAGGATTAGCAAATATCTGCTGACATATGAAAACATATAGACACATACTGATAAAAAAAAATGACCATAAAATTTACTATGCACTACGAAGGAAATTGTAGAGAGCCATGATCGCCCATACTCACGCACACAAACAGATACACCTACATACACACACATACACATATACATATATATATATATACATATATATTTACTTTTATGTGCGTAAGTATATATATATATGTGTGTGTGCGTGAGTATGGGCGATCATGGCTCATATATAAGATCATCCCGTAAGTTCTGTCCGAATTTTAACTTCTTGTTAAAATGAACGAAATTTAAAGAGTATTTTATAATGTCTAATGGAGCTGAACATTATTTTTATGTTTAGATGCATTTAAACTGATCAAATTTTATTTCAGAGAACAATAAAATTAAATTTGGTTTGATTAAAACCCTGCTAACATGGAAGTACCCAAGAATCATTTGAGGAACATAATGCTTTATGAATTCAAGAAAGGAAACTCAGCAGCCGAAGCGGCTAGAAACATTCACTCAGTTTATGGAGATGAATGTGTGAATGAAAGAACTTGCAGAAGATGGTTTGCAAAATTCAGAGGTGGAGATTTCACCCTTGAAGATGAAGATCGAACCGGACGTCCAGTTGAGTTTGATGAAAAGCTTCTTGAAAATCCTGCTTTATCAGTTGAGGAATTGGCAATGGTTCTCAGTTCAAACCATACAACTGTTCATCGTCATCTTCAACAACTTGGAAAAGTTCCTAAACTTGGAAAATGGGTGTCTCATGAATTGTCTGAAAACAACCTCAAATCCCGAGTTGACATCTGCTCTTCTCTCCATTCTCACCAACTTTTTTCACCTTTTTTGGATAGACTTGTGACTGGCGACGAAAAATCGATCTTTTATCGAAATGTTAAGCGTCGTAGAAAGTGGCTTGGTAAAGGGGAAGGATCCCCAGCCACAGCCGAGAAGGGAACTTCATGGGCAAAAGATTCTTTTTTCAATATGGTGGGATCGCCAAGGAATAATCCACTTTGAATTCTTACCACCTAATGCAACAATTAATGCTCAAATATACTGTCAGCAATTAGAGCATTTGAACCAAGCTTTGAGGAAAAAAACACCTGCTCTAGTGAATCGAAAATGGGTGATGTTTCATCAGAACAATGCGCGACCCCACACAGCAAGAATCACGTCACAAAAGATCGAAGAACTTGGTTGGGAGAAAATTCCTCATCCACCTTATTTTCCCGATCTTGCTTCTTCAGACTACTATTTGTTTCGTAGCTTACAGAATCATTTGGTAGAAACAGCTTTTGTAACACAGGAAGGGGTTAAAACTGACATTTGTGAGTTCTTCGAATCAAAGCCAAAAGAATTTTACAGTAATGTAATTAGTAAGCTTGTTAATAGATGAAAGGAATTCATAGATAATCAGGGAAAATACATTGTTGATTGAATCTGTACTTAAATGTAACATTTGGTCACTTGTTTTCTTTATTCAAAATTCGAACAGAACTTATGGGATGACCTGATATATATATATATATATATATATATATATATATATATAATGCCTAGCCACTCGTATCTAGAGCGGCTAGTTGCAGGCGTCTGCTCAGGCACATTTGTATTTGTTCAACAACCACAGAGCCCAACTATGCTGACCGGACCTTAGTTACAGTTTCTGGAAAAGATCGTGTTACATTTATATATATATATATATATATATATATATATATATATATGTGTGTGTGTGTGTGTGTGTGTGTGTGTGTGTGTGTGTGTGTGTGTGTGTGTGTGTGTGTGTATGTGTGTGTAGGCAGCATATTTTCATTCAAGCAGATTTGGTTAAATAATTTAGACATATCATTTTTTGAATGTAATTTGTTTGTGATCCTTTCAAGTTCACGAATTAATTTTTTGATAGCCTTAGAAAACTATAAACAGGATGAATGCATAATGAAGAACACTATGAAAGAATACATAACACTAGTTGGCAATAGCAAAAAAAAAAGATTATTTATTACAAAAAATTTAAAACCTCTAACCTTATAGTTAAAAATAATAATTCACCTCCTAGAACAAAATTAAATAGGGCAAATATCATTTACGAATTTGAATGCCCATTAAGGAATTGTATTCCTGATCAATCAAAATTCGTAAATAATTATATAGGCCACACTACAACATGTTTGAAACGCAGACTCACTCTTTCTGACAATAGCTCAATTAGATCTCATGTAATTATTCATGGAGACCTACCGGAAAAAATTCGTAACATACTTTTTGATAACACTAATATAATTGCATCATCTACATGCAAAAAAAGGCTAAAAATAATGGAAGCCTTATTAATAAAAACAAACAAACCAACAGTTAATAATATTAACTTTGAACATGGACATAATATCTTGACTATGTTTTGAAAAATGAAAACATTTTATAAAACATACATACAACAAACTATTTCTTATTTTAACAGTTAAAATATAATCTTTGAAAATGGCTAAATGTATAGATGAAAGGGCTCTGATAAAAAGAACATTCGGACAGTTTTTATATAATTTATCATCCGAAGAGAAAAAATTATTAGATCGCATGAGGAATTGTATAAAAAAAACTAAATAAAAGCACCTTGTCTGTCGTTTTCAATGAAATATATATATATATATATATATATATATATATATATATATATATATATATATATATGCGTGTGTGTGTTTGTGTGTACATAGAAATTAACACTACATGCTGACCGTCAGATTAATGCATCAGTGTGATCTTCTGACAAAATACCCCGCCATACAAACACATAGATAGATAGATAGATAGATAGATAGATAGATAGATAGATAGATAGATAGATAAAGGCGATAAAAGAAATTTGAGAGATAAAAACAACAACAATAACAAAATTTATAATAAAAATAATATTTATTGTACATTAGTAGGTCTTTAACCCAAATAAAATTGTAGGCGACTGGAAAGAAAGAAGACAGAAGTGAGTTCCAGAGGTGCGAAATTCGAGTAAAGAAACTATCAGGATAAAACATACGGCCGCAAGTAAAACAATAAAACGGTGAGACCTAGTTGCCAACCAAGTAGTACAATTCAATCCATGCAGTCGAGAAACGCTTATCAGAACAATTGTCATGAAAATATTTGTAGTAAAGAGAGAGGGAAGCAACATCACGCCGGTGGGAAAATGGCTGAAGCCGAGATGCCAGGTCTGCATCGATTACATTCAATCACTCAAGTGCCATACGTGGGCGATCATATCTCTTTCGATTCATGGCTAACTAAGCAGAAGATTCTCCCGCATTAGGTTGTCGTTTCTTTCTGCAGTAGACTGTTTTTTAATTAAGGCTATAGGACACAATCTGTCCTGCTTTTCACTCCATGGCTAGGGGAGAAGAAAGGGATTCATACCTTTCCCAAGGATATTTGCTTGTATTCGAATGTAACCATCCCGACTGGAATTCGAGCTCAGCTCACTGATTCCTCTTATCCATTACACCACAACGAACGATCTTCGGTTACATTACAGGCCATTGAAATTGCATTCCTAACATTTTTAAGGAGAAACCT
Organism: Acanthosepion lycidas; assembly: GCA_963932145.1. Lineage (NCBI taxonomy): Eukaryota > Metazoa > Mollusca > Cephalopoda > Sepiida > Sepiidae > Acanthosepion > Acanthosepion lycidas. Next base: position 54,848,599 of record OZ010587.1, on the reverse strand, counting down.
GTAATTAATACTGAGCTTTTTAGAAACCTGTAATTTTACGTTCGTCAAGACGCCCCCATGTGTCATAATAGGGGTTTCGTTTGCGCATATATTAGGAAACACGTGTCCCTGCAGTTTCCATCTGACTCAGAATAATTGGGCCTTATCCATTGTCCAGTATGAAGGATCTTTTTGCCTAATCACGTTGCAATTCAATACCACTGGTATGTTAGATTCTGTCATTGACCAAAGCCAACATCCTTTTACTGTAACTCTAAACAATGGAGGTTTACGGGTGTTATGACTTATCAAAAGGCAACCCGTGATTTGGTCCCACGCCAAAGTAACACACGATTTGGAATTCAGAATTGCCCTCCTCTTAAACTGATTGCTAACCATAGCTGCGAAAAGTAGAGAGGGACTCATGCCTTTCCCAAGATATTTGCGCATAAATAAATGTAACGAAATCGCCTGCAATTCGAACTCAGTCCTCTAATTTCTCATTCAGAACCGCTATCCAATAATCCACCCGCACATCCACCTATAATTATTGCCTGATGTTTATTTTAATTTTTATGATTAATACTGGATTTTATGGTTAGCATTTTTATTGTAGGTTTAAAAAGATGGATGTGTTTTTTTTTTATTATTGTTTTAGAAAATATCGAATTTTATGGGGACACAAAAATGTGGATCTCTTAAAGAAGGTTTACTGTTTGCGTACTTGTGATCAAAACGAAGAAATGGCAACAACAAAAAATGTCGATTGAATTGAACTAAAATTTAACACATACAAGCATTCGGAAACGCAATAAACTCACGTTGCGTTTGCGTTCGTGTGCGAACGGCAAAGAAAACTTTATTCTATTATTATGTATCTCACGATTTCAAACGGACTTACACCTGCTATCACTAACATCTCTAAATCTGAATTTTCAACTCGAACTTGAGAAGCTGGTTATATTAGAATAGACGTAAATCATTTCAAGAAGCTATAAACGAACTTCTAGTCGCATCTCCAGCGATTATGCAGGGAGAGACGGAGATCAATGAATATAGAAAACTAGAAAGAATAAGAAATTCAAGTCGTTATCTCGCCGGATTTATTTAACCAATACAGCGAGACAGTCTTAAGAGAATTAGAAGACCCACTAGGATTTCTTAACGACGCATATAGCCTTCACAACATAATATACGCGGATGGTAATGAGTTGATAGCAGAAAGAACTGAAAGAAAAGACTCTTACGTCAAGTAGTAAAAGAAAGCAAGAAGAAAGGACTATTAACAGTACGAAAACAGATTGCATGATTTTCAGAACAGACCATGCTTGATATTCACAACCTAAGGATGAGTAGTTTCGTGCTGCAAATTCACTGATATATCCCCTTGCCAAAGAGACGTTGATTTCTGTTCTACTGACAACTCCATACTTACAAAATAACAGTTTGTCTCGGTTCCATGAAATTGCAGGAAAACATTTGCTTTGACTCTCACCAAATGCAAAGGAACTTTTTTCTCTGATATTGTTTTATTTCGTTTCAAATGTTCAAATGTCCTAAATAGAACAACGATTTTTCTAATTTTGAAATCTTTTAATAAATCCATTTTTCATTGGCAGTGACTATCTTGACCAAAAAAGTATGTTTTTCTTTATAGAGCAAGAAGAGAATTGTAACTCTTTAAATGATAACTACAGTTACTCTTCATAAATTTATAATAAAAATCGTCTGAATCTGACCAATCACAGAGACGAACATTTGGATAATTCTTCACTTAAGCGTAATATATAAAGCTATTCCCTGAACGACGTAGAATCGATAAGACCCAGGTTTATAACAAAAGTTATTACAACGGGTAATGATGAACTACGCAGAAAATAAATGCTGAAAACACAGATCTGTTCTTGTACCGCTGACGCCACACGAATTCGTGAAGATGTGACGTGAGCAATCGATGCAGTTTACGCTTGATGAGCATCCAAAGATTTTCCACGTTTCGAGTATGGGTGGTGTCTTCATCAGGATCCAGAAACTGTTGACGAGGAATAGTGACGTCATGAGAATATATCTCTTGGTTGATTCCTCGTTTCCAGCATAAGCAGTCCAACCATCTGAAACAATATGGCTTCTACGGTGAATATACCGCACAATCGTCTCTTTCAGAGACTCCGCTCGCCGATCTGGCACATCGACTAAGAAACACTTTCGCAAACGCTGATCGATGCCACCGAATTCCCAAAGACCAGGGCTCTATTTGTTTCATCTATTTCATTCGATATAAAAATGACAGTTTAATTTACGCCGCTTATGTGAAGGCTTACCAAATAATTTTATGGTTCTAGGAATTAAAAATAAACAATGATTTTTTTGGAGATGATAAAAAAAAACAAAAAAAAAACGAACATTTTTAAACTTCTAGAAATTTCTAATAAAGAATTATGCTTCCGTTCCACCCTCTATTCACACAGGCTCGTTAGATAGATGACTCTCTGCCTTTCTTGTCCTTTTTGCCTTCGATACGCCCTCTGAGTGTTAATTTTCCAAGCCATTCTTTCTCATTATGGGTCCAAGAAATTTCGGCTACATTTCTGTTGTCTCTTCATCTGTAAGAAAATTATCCAGCATTCACTGCCATATTGGAAAATTGATTTTACATGGCAGTTCAGCACTCTTTTCTTTGTTTCTAACGATATTTTTTCCTGTTTCTTAATTATTTGTTTAGTTTTTGAAAGACACCTCTTCGCTGTTTCAATGCGCGCTCGGATTTCGGTGTCACATTTTCCGTGCTCTGTTAAAACACTTACGTAAACAAAAACTGAAATGAGTGAATCTGCTTAAAAGAGTCTAACATATTTATAAACATCTTCCATTTTGGGGATAAAAAGAAAATGAACTTTAAAACTACTTTTAGAATTGAATAACGTTAACAATATATATTTTATCTGATAATTTCAAAATGCTTCTTTGTAATTCTTATAAAGTTGTACCAGCAAAGAACTTGCAACAGGATGAGGGTGACCCTCCACCTGTTGAGGTATGTAAAACTCCTCAGGAGGCTTGAAGCGGCCAGTTATAAGCCAAGTGAGATCCTGTTTTGGTATATGAGTCTAGTAGAAAAATAAAGAAAAACTTGTCAATTAATCTGATTGCGGATTGGTATGAATTAAACCCCCCCCCACACACACACACATACAAAAAAATAACGGAAAATGTTAGATGCAATAAATAAAATCAACCTAGAATAAATGGAAGACCATGGCGAGGGTTGAACCACTGGACAACTTGGTAAAACGTATGAAATCGTGTATAACTAAGTAAATATCCAACCTCGCTCCTCTCACCCCCCCCCTAGATTTGTCTGAGTGAGTTAACGGTTATCTGTGTGCCAAAATCCATATCTGTTTTAAATACTATTCCATCAAAATCCTTACTTCCATAAGGAAAGAAAGCTTGATTTGAAAATTTCACGAACAAAATTTAGCTGTCAATAAGTGGACAGCTGAGATTTCGAACAATGGCGCAACTTGATGACATCTGGGTAATTCTCAATCTAAGTAAACGAAGGGGTGACTGAGGAGGCGTTTTTTTATTTGAGCATGAACAAGGACAGATCATTCGCTGCCACCTGTAGTCACGTGATAAATTCCTGCATGAACAGAGAGACTTGTAACAAACACACATACACAATAGCTCCAACCATTAATGAATGTAAGTCAGACATAATTCTCTCTCTCTCTCTCTCTCTTTCTCTCTCTCTCTCTCTCTCTCTCTCTCTCTCTCTCTCTCTCGTTACATAATGAATCAGTTGCTAGGAAGGCATTTTGGTCACCTCAAGACTTGGATAGGTTTACTAATATTTTCAAGGCATATCCCATCACCCAAGATACAGAACATAATTAAAACTTTTCTTAAGAATTTAATATTAAATGTTGTATTCCGAAAAGAAATCTCAAACACATTCTTTATTTGTGTCATCATCGCTCGACTGAATCCCACCCGAGAACATTTCGACTGAATCTGAGAGACTTCGTCGTTTGATAAATAGCGTTTCAGGCTCCACTAACAGAGTTGGACACTCACAGGACACAATGGCGGCAAGAGGGACAGAGAGAAACATGGAGTATCATCCTTAAATACCTTCTGTAAATGTACGACAGAACAGGGACTGGAAGGGAGAGTAAGAGAACCAACATTGCTTAGAGATACAAATAGGGACTCGTGAAGAGCCATAACCATCGTCGTCATGAAGGGCCAAAACATATAAAAGAACTTAAAAACTGCTTTTATTTAATCATCATACAGAACCTTTTCTTCCTGTCATCAACATGGCTGTTGTTAACCTCCAGGAAAGCAACTCATTACGCCTTCTTGGGCTCACGATCTTCCGTTAATATGAAGTGCAGTGATTATATTGAAACAACTGGAAGGTCTACAGGTAGCAAAGTTTGTTTACTGTGTCTTGCCAGATAATTTTCCTTGTCAGAATCCATCTTTCACATGTATAAATCTACTAATCGGCCGTGCCTTGAATATTACTACCATCGTCTTGTGCCTCTACTAAATATCTCGAGATTCTTGACAAAGTTCAAAGGGTCTGTAATGTAAATCTATCCTGACCTGATATCACGACTTTAATCATTTTCTCACCGACGTGACGTGGCTTCCATATTTCTATAAATATTTTAATGGCAATTGGTGATTCGTCTGCGTGAATTCAAGCGTACGACCAGATAGGCAACTGAGTTTCGCCGTTTTATTGTTGAACTAGCTTGATTCAACTGTATGTTCTATTCTAATAGTTTATTTTCTTGCACCTTCTCAAATGTAGATCTCACTTCCGGTTTCTTGATTCTGTGACACCTACAATCTACAAAAAATTAAATGCAACGCCAATCTCCATCTTCTATGTTCCTAAACCCTCTTCTTTTATTGTCCTTTCAACTCACTAAAGTCTTCTCATTCTCTTTCCCTCCCAGTAACCATTTGTACATTAGTGGCATTATCGCCTTGTTTGGGATGAAAAGATTAAAAAAAAAAGAATTATGGCTGAATCCCACCAATCACAGAAAAGAATATTTTTCATGATTCTAGCAATTGAGAATAAAAAAAATGCTTTCAAATTTACTGTCCTTCCCACCATCGTTCCCTCATCCTTTCATACAAGCTCGTTAGGTAGATGACCAGCTGCCTTTCTGTCCTTTTTGCTTTCAATATGTCTTGCGGGTGTTAAACTTTCTAATCCCACTCCTATCTCATTATGAGTATAACTGTCTTTTTTATTGTTGCTGTTGGCATTTTCCTTTTTCTTAAAATTATTCTAATAGATTATTTTCTTGCAACTTCTCACCTGTGAAACTCACTTCCGATGTCTTGCTTCCCTGCCGGTTACAATCGCCAAAAAATTAAATGCGACGCCAATCTCCATCTTCTGTCTTCCTGAACCCTCTTCTTTTATTGTCCTTTCAATTGACTAAAGTCTTCTCATTCTCTTTCACTCCTACTAACTCCCGTGTACCATAGTGGCATTATCGCCTTGGTTGGAGTGAAAGGATTAAAAAACAATTATTGTTTGTTAATGAATATCATCCATGTTTTTCGGAGTTGCTTACATTCTTCAGATTTTAAATATTTCTGATAAACAAAACATAAATATGTACGAATATATACGTCCATATCGACATGCGTGTATTCTAATGAAAAGGGATACATATTTACAGATTCATACAAATATAATCAAACAAATGCGCAGTAACAACCAGATCTATTTAAACAAAAATAAATACGCATGCGCATATGACTTATATCGAATGACTTGATCTCACGAAGCTCAAACGAAAACGTGTCCCGTTTGTCTTGGTATTGATGGCTGGTAAACAACACTGAAGCGGTAAATAAAGTTATGGCGCCCGGCGATTTAGATTTAATATTGTGTTTGTAAGTTTATTAGTCACGCATTCTGAGATTGAAATAATTAAGAATCGTGTCCCAAATATCGACTGAAATATAGATTAGTTGATTGTGAATGTATGATCATGAACCTAACACGCCAAGAAGTGAGCCTACTTGTGTAAGACAGAGAAAATATTACAATAATCTAATATTAAAAGAAATATATCCAGAGATTAACCTAAGCTGCTTTAATTTCCCATAAGAAACCAAAGTAGAAATGCAACGGCGCAGAGATCTTAACAGTATTCATTTTGTACAGGGTGGGATGGGTAAATTGTCGCCATTTCATATTTTTAATTTCGCGCATGCGTGTTGTTTGTTCTTTTATTTTGTCGACTGCACAGTGTAGTAATGAAAATAACACTGACATTTCATTTTAACAGATATATTTACCAAAAATGACACAAAAATATCTTGAAATACTAGAGTAAATTTATTCAATAAAATCTCCTGGAACTCTTCTGGACGGTCTCCTTATTTAAGTCGGTGAATGCTGCCATAATCCTTGCCTTCAGTTCATCTTTGGTGTTACAGGGAGTTTTGCTGGTGTCTCGCTCAACTGCGTCCCACACATAATAATCAAGGGGGTTGCAATCTGGGGAGTTATGTGGCCATATGTAAGGGGAGATTTGATCGCAGATTTGATCTGCCAGCCATGACTGGGTTCTCCTGTTTGTATGGCATGATGCAGAGTCCTGTTGCCAGACATAGAGTCTTCCAGCAGCAACCCTCTTGACCTAAAGCAGCAACACGATGTAGGTCTCCGTGTTCAGTCTGATTTGTGTCTGACTATTGCCACCTGCTTTAAACTCAGAATTGTGTGAAAGGTGAAGAACAAATATATATTTATTACTTGTATAAATTTTAGTTCTGTTAGAGAGGCTTACGACCACATCATGAGGAAACATTGGATCCCGTACTATCACCGAAGTTAAGCAACGTCGAGCGTGGTCAATACCTCGATAGGTGACCGCTTGGGGATACCAGGTGTTGTAAGTTTGGCAGTGCGGGTGGTGTAATGGATAATGGCTCGGAATTGTTAATTTGAGAGCCGAGTTCCAATTCCAGTGGATTCGTTATATTCGATTATGTGGAAATCCCTTTGGGAAAGACATAAATCCGTGAACCTTCCCGCTCCCCAACCGTGGGCTAATTAGTAAGACTTATGTTGCTAAAAGCATTATCATCTCCAAAAAAATAAACTTGCGTACAAAATATTTAGATTCCGGCATTAAATAATGCATAGAGTTTAATATGCTACTAAACAAAAACAATAAAAAGAATTTTACGTCGAATGTCTGTTTTATTAACACCAGCACTCATTCTGTGCTATTTTGTGTGCAAATCTCGTCTCGTTTGTATGCGGGATTTTCAAGTAAAAAGAGCGTTAATTACTTCGGCTGTTAACCATATTTTTAAATTCGATTGCTCTAAATTCTTAAATATTTACCTTAATCTTTAATCGACGCATTTCACCTTCACCTGGCTTATTTCACTCAAATTTTGATCATCCTATTACCTACGCTTTTGTTCCTATTTGCATCTACTTGTTCGACCTAGATCTTATTATTTAAAATTAAAAGTCTCGTAAATGTTCATCAGTAACTGTTTAAACATATCCGGCTTAATTTAATAGCACCTCTTTAAGATAAGACGTCACACGTATGTAGATGATTTTCATAAAACGTTGGCCTTGTAAAATCCTAGCTAGCCTTGATCAATTGCGTTAAAGCTGAACGCTGTACGCTCAGTAGCGCATTTATCTGTCATCCCGCTTCAGGACGTTGACGATCATGGCTCTCTAAAACTATCAGGTCATCCCATAAGTTCTGTCCGAATTTTAACTTTTTTTTAAATGAACGAAATTTAAAGAGTATTTTATAATATCTAATGGAGCTGAACATTATTTTTATGTTTAGATGCATTTAAACTGATCAAATTTTATTTCAGAGAACAATAAAATTAAATTTGGTATGATTAAAACTCTGCTAACATGGAAGTACCAAAGAATCATTTGAGGCACATAATGCTTTATGAGTTCAAGAAAGGAAACTCAGCAGCCGAAGCGGATAGAAACATTCACTCAGTTTATGGAGATGAATGTGTGAATGAAAGAACTTGCAGAAGATAGTTTCCAAAATTCAAAGCTGGAGATTTCACCCTTGAAGATGAAGATCGAACCGGACGTCCAGCTGAGTTTGATGAAAAGCTTCTTGAAGCAGCCCTTGAAGAAAATTCTGCTTTATCAGTTGAGGAATTGGCAGTGATTCTCAGTTCAAACCATACAACTGTTCATCGACATCTTCAACAACTTGGAAAAGTTCCTAAACTTGGAAAATGGGTGCCGCATGAATTGTCTGAAAACAACCTCAAACCCCGAGTTGACATCTACTCTTCTCTTCTCTCCATTCTCACCAACTTTTTTCACCTTTTTTGGATAGACTGGTGACTAGCGACGAAAAATCGATCTTTTATCGAAATGTTTAAGCGGCGTAGACAGTGGCTTGGTAAAGGGGAAGGATCCCCAGCCACAGCCGAGAAGGGAACTTCATGGGCAAAAGATTCTTCTTTCAATATGGTGGGATCGCCAAGGAATAATCCACTTTGAATTCTTACCACCTAATGCAACAATTAATGCTCAAATATACTGTCAGCAATTAGAGCGTTTGAACCAAGCTTTGAGGAAAAAAACACCTGCTCTAGTGAATCGAAAATGGGTGATGTTTCATCAGAACAATGCGCGACCCCACACAGCAAGAATCACGTCACAAAAGATCGAAGAACTTGGTTGGGATAAAATTCTTCATCCACCTTATTCTCCCGATCTTGCTCCTTCAGACTACCATTTGTTTCGTAGCTTACAGAATCATTTGGAAGAAACAGCTTTTGTAACACAGGAAGAGGTTAAAACTGACATTTGTGAGTTCTTCGAATGAAAGCATAAAGAATTTTACAGTAATGGAATTAGTAAGCTTGTTAATAGATGGAAGGAATTCATAGATAATCAGGGAAAATACATTGTTGATTGAATCTGTAATTAAATGTAACATTTGGTCACTTGTTTTCTTTATTCAAAATTCGGACAGAACTTATGGGATGACCTGATAAGTAACTTCTGATGCTTCACCGCCCTTCTGTGTCGCCGTTCTGCCATCTATTCGCACAAACTAGTTAAGTAGGCTACTAGCTGTTTCTCTTGTCCTCAATATGTCCTGTGAGCATTAAATTTTCCAGTCGTCTTTTTCTCATTGTGTCTCAGAAATTTCAACTGCCTCTTATTGATTGCAAATATCGGTTTCCTTGTTGACTCTATTTTCATAAAACTTACTTCCTCCGTTGCTCACAAGCTGTCATAGTAGTTGTCGATAGAATCACATATCTGTCGCATCAAGTCTCTTCTTCATTTATGAAAAGATTGTCCATAGCAGTTAAGAACTTTCATACTTCCCTCAACTATAGGTTAAATAGTAGGACATGTATCTGAAAAAAATTAGTATTATTCTAAAATAGTCTTAATGTAATATTCAAACGCAAAAAAAAATTAAAACGCAAAATATTTTGATTTTAAATAACCCACAAAGGAAATGATACGCCGTAAAAATCAATCAATTCTAACATTTTTCCTATGTCTTAATACTTTGCTTATTTTCTGGAAGACATTTTTCGCTACTCCTTTGGGTTTCTGTATTATATTTCCGTTGTCAGTTACTACACTACCCAGATAGTTACATTTATTTAATACTATAATGCTTAAAAATTAATAACGCGTACATTCGTCACAGTCCATATAAAAGTAGGTACCTGCACTAATTCGGTATACGTAGGATTTAAAATAATTTTTTAAAAATGAAAAAGCTTTCATTTTAGCTTTAATTGAAAGCTAAAGGATTTAATTTTTACTATTTCCAGTGAGAAAATACTCTGTGGTGCATTTCAAAGAGAAATTATATTGATTAGAATCATTTTTTTCCAGAAAAATCGATGAAATCGGCCATTTTGACACATCTGTAAACAAAAGTTAATTCTCGGTTTACAAATTTTGTAAAAATAAAAAATATATTTCTGAAACGTTATTTGAGGAAAATTAGTAAATTTGAAGTTAAATTAATGATTTGAAACAAATATTACTTATAGCATAAAGTGTTGCATACAAGCATTTCTTAACTACGCGGTCTTGTTTTTCTGACATGTTAATCGATTTATTGACAGCCGAATGACCACGGAACGTGGTCATAGTTAAGTATGGGGGAGCAGACAATAAAGTTTACATGAGGGTTTTTTTTCGTGTGTGGGGAGAACCCTTAAAACACGTGACCTTCTAATGATAATGTTAGGTCTGATTGAAAATTCTGTACATATATACACATACATGATTCGTAAATACGCTTTTAAGTAGGCGCACAAGGGGGTCGTCAGTGATGTTTTGACTTGGCTCATCAGGGAGTTTCGGGTCTTTCAACATCATACTCCCCATCACCAAGTCGACCCAATCAGGGGAGATCAACCCCTTTTGATTGAACACTAACAGCTACTCTGGCCTTTTTTAAAGAATAAGAGGAAGAATGACCACGTGTTCCGGACATCTGATTGGATGTTAGTAACAACCAATCTGCTGCGCGGACTAAGTTTTAAATGGCCCGCGGTTGGGACTGGTTTCTTTTCTTATTTCGGTGGATTGCAGTTTCGATGGTTAACTGAGGAGGTAATCTTAATATTCCTAAATCTTACCCTATTTCCTTGAGTATTTTATGGTTTAATTATTTGCCGTTTTTATTTTGTACTTTTTCCTTTTGACGGGGATACTTGAACTCAACGCTATTATCACATTTTATCGTTAGCCTGTTTCTTAATACAAATAATATATACAAAAGAGGGAAATGTTCGTATAAATAAAGATAAAATAAATTAGCCAAATGTCTTACGTTCGAATAAACATTTTTTAAATTATATTTATATATATGTATCGCTAAAAAACCGATGACAAACTGATAAAATAAAAAGATATAGATACAAACGATATATGGTAATGATCAAGAAGAAAAACACTATATATGCGTTATGGTTCCGATTTAAAATATACAAAAATGTGAAATGTTCGTCTAAAATAAAATTAAATAAATAAATTAGACAAAAGGTCCGACGTTCGAATAAGGCCTTACGTTCGAATAAAAATTAAATAAATAGTCTTACGTTCGAATAAAAAAAAAAAAGACGAAAGGTCTTACGTTCGAATAAGAATTAAATAAATAAATAAATAGACAAAAAGTCTTACGTTCGAATAAAAAAAAAAAAACAAAAAAACAATCGAAATTCTTTTTAAAATATTCGGGGTCGTCAGATTGTAATAAGGTATACAATATATGATTAGTAAATATAGTTTTACTTAATAACAATATTTCCTAAGAGTTACCCCTGAAACTCTATTTTAAAAGATCACTGTTTCAAACTTGACATTTGTAAATATTAGGTTGGTGCAAAAATAATGACGTAATAATGTCGTTTTTTGACGTCAAAAAACGACATTATTACGTCATTATTTTTGCACCAACCTAATAAAATGAAATACAGATAACTCTTTAGGGATTCAGGGTTTCATTTTATATTGTGTTTATACTATAAAAATGACCCTTTTAGAATTAAAAAAATTAATATTTTTAGATTCTCAGAATTATTGTTGCTCGAGGAAGGTCTAATGAATACGAACATACATATGAGCCATCGCTAAAGATGCAGGTAAAATGGACAGTTCCCTGTAACCGCTCTAGTAAGTACCTGACTCCACGTGCTATCCTCTACCTTTACAAGAGCCAGATCAGGCAAAAAAAAATGGAGTACTGCTGTCCTATTTGAACGGGAGCTGCCCAGATCGCACTTTCCAGCCTCGACAGAGTCCAAGAGCGTCTCCGAGCCCTTGTGGGTGACGAATTATTTTCTATCCTCCAATCTCTTTCTCACAGGCGGGATGTGGCGAACCTTTCGTTGCTCTATCAGTACTTCCATGGGGGAGTTCTCGGATAAACTACATTCCTTGGTTTCGCCAGGTCTAACCTTGACGGCAAGGACCCTCTACACCACATTGCTACTACATTGTAGCAAACCACCCACATTCCCTCAGTATTCCATTCGGGAGAAGAACAGCTTCTCAAGAACCACTGTTCTGTGGAAGCGACTTCAAAGAGGATGTTTTCCCCCGAATTAACCTGTTCAGGTTTAGGAATAACCGTTATCTCCCCTTCCTATCCGTACAAACTGCCTCCTAACATAACTCTCTATCTCGAGTGGCCCCGGGCCTTGTACAGGGTAAAAATTACTGTAATTTTTTTTTTAAATATACAAAAATTATTTCCCAAAATATTCTTCCTTATATTTTATGAGCGAACCAGCCAATTTAAGTAGTGTAAGTAACTTAGTTCACTTGATAATATCCATCATCAGACTTACTATATAACAATATATAAGAACCGATAAATAAATAAAAAAAATAGAGATCAAATCTTTAGCATCAGTCCTTATTACAGTGGCAGATTACACTTTGGTAGCGCAGGAAACTTTCTTTGTAAAGATCACTTATTTCATTGTAAAAGCTAAAATATATATTGTAAAGAATATCAACTGAAAATCCCTGAACTGAAAAAAAAAAAAAATCTTTAGTTGAAACACTTTAATCGAGAAAAACTAATTTATTTTTTATTTAATGCCTAGAAAATTATAAAACCAGTGCTGTAAAAAGCCGGTCCCTAATTACAAATGTATATTCCTTCTTGGATTTTCTAAAGCTATTATATATAAACTATATTCTTTTAAAGTAGTGCACCATTTTCACACTTTACGAAGTTCAGTGTTTTATCAAAAGAAAATACTGCCGTTCATGGTGTCCAAGGGCTGCAAATGGAGATACAACGACTTTGTTGTCTGTCTATATTTCTGAGATGAAGTATTATGTACATTATTTACATTATTCGGACTACTGTCCTCATCTTTGTCGCCATATTTATCACGTTTCGGCCGTTGTACGCTCCGGCCTTCTTCAGGTGGTTGGAATGTCGAACTGAACCCTTTATTTCACTCACAGGGGTAGACTGTTCTAGTTCCACGTGCCATGTTTGATGGATGTCAGTTATCAGTAATCTCCTGTTAATTTCCCTCTGAAGGTTCTTCACTGCCTTAACCGGGTATTGAACTCACACTCTTTGGGTCTTGTCACTGGATCTAACCAACGCCTTTATCCACTGTGCCATGTGTCCTTGGCACGTGGAACTAGAACAGTCTACCCCAGTGAGCGAAATAAAGGGTTCAATTCGACATTCCAACCACCTGAAGAAGGCCGGAGCGTACAACGGCCGAAACGTTGTGATAAATATGGCGACAAAGATGAGGACAATAGTCCGAATAATGTAAATAATGAACGACTTTGTTTCTCGCCTAAATCGCGTGACTTAAAGAAAATCATCCTAGCCTCGTTCTTTTGATTGTCACTTCCACGGCTATTTGTGTTTCGTCTCTGCGATTATTTGATTATAATTATTTACGGAAACACGTTTCTGGGCAAAGAAAAAGAATACACAACTTCTACGAAAGAGAAACCACTTTGACAGTAAAATCATTCTTCTTTTTTTTTTCTTTTTTTTTTTAAACGTTTTTCCTTTATTTCTTTTCGCTTTTGGTCAAAAGTCACCAACAGGTTTCTTGTTAATGATTTTTAAAAAATTAACAGCTTAACAGCAGATGAAATAATTCGAAAAACAAAAGTAAGAGAAATGTAATTAATATTGATGATATTGCTGTAGTCTCTAACATTGTTTGGTCACCATTATATTTTATTATTATAAGACGAAGAACGTACGCTGATGCATTCTGCTTTCTTCTAAGCAGAATGAAAATACGAAGAGAAAAATAAAAGCGGAAAAGAGACAAGAACTAAATACAATAAGAACAAAAACAATGACTTGTAAAGAAACAAGATGAAATTAAGAGAAAGAAGATAATAGAAAGAAATCAAAGGAATTGAACCCGAGATACCAAAGCGGGAATGAAGAAAATAAAAAATGTCACAAATTAAGAAAGAAATGATGTAAAAATTAAGATACAAAAAAGAAAGAATTAACAAAAAATATCTTAAGATCAGGGGAATGGATTCTCTTTCCAATTCACTAACCAGATAAAAAAATAATTAAAAAAAAAATACCAGCCGTAGGTATTTATATTTTTTTAATTATCAGTTAAATTGTTTTCTGTGATAGGAATTTGTACGGTTCTGTCGGGAAAATCATTAACTCATGTGTTCTAAAGGACGAATTGAGTGAGAGTTAACATCGCCTCTATTTTCTTCCACGGAGTAATTTTCTCTCGAAGAAATTCTAACCATATGGCACCGTAAAAGAGCAGGATGGCAATGACAAAGACATGAAAAGTTCAAAGCTACAAAAAAAAAAAAAAAAAAAAAAAAAAAAAAAAAAAAAAAAAAGACGATAACCTATGTTCGACAGTTACAAGCGAATACCTTCTTTTTTTCATTTACAAATAATAAAATAATTCTTTAAAAAGAAAATTTGGCATCACTTTCCTCTCACCGTGCTTCATACTTAGGTAAAAAAAATTTTTTAAATAAAAATAAAAATGAAAAAGTCTAACTAACAACTATATGCACAAGATCGTGAAATCCGTCAGGACCTGTTTAGGAATAAAGTCTTTTTTTAGCTACTGAATCATTCTTTAGAACTGAATTTGCATCTCTTGCTCCATAACAATAACATTATTCAGTTACCAATGCCATGCACGTAAGTGGCACATTAAATTTATACTTTCAAAGAATTAAAAACGAGATACTATGGTGGAGGGATCTTTCCTTTAGGTGGAAATAAGATGTTCTCCAACTGCCTAAATAGCGTAACTGAAATTCTCTTTTAGTACTGATAGCCTCAGAAATATTATAAGCTACAAAATATTTTATCAGAAACTGTCAAATCAAAAAAAAAAAAAAAAAAAAAAAAAAAAGAAAATATTAAGGGTTGAAGTTGGGGTTAGAATGAGGCTTAGGAAGGTTGGTTCACTGTGTCGTACTAGACTTTTTTTCTCGCCAGAATCTTACATATCTACAAGTCTATTCGTCTATGCTTAGAATATTGCTGCCACATATGGTCTGGTGTTCCTGCTATATATTTAGAGATCGTTGATAAAATGCAAATAAGGATCTGCAATGTTATTGGTCCTGACCTGACATCTCGGCTTCAGTCACTTTCCCACTGACGTAATGTAGCTTCCTTATGCCTTTGCTATATTTCAATACTATACTTATTTCTATACTTCAATGGTAAATGTTCTGATGAATTATCCTCTATGGTACCTAGACTTTATGAATTTATGCGAATTACTAGATCGGATACAAGACCTCATCATTTTACAGCCTAAATGGCTAGATGTAACCGTAAGTTTTATGCAAGAAGTTTCTTTTCTCGCTTGTGGAACTCTTGCTTTTCATTCAAATTTGAACTTCAAAAATGTAAAAGCAAGTCAATCGTTATTTTCTGTTCTCTTAAATTCTGTTTTTTGGGGTTTTTTTTTAAATTGTTCTTGCTTCTTAATAATGCTTTTCTTATATTTTTTTTTTTTTTTGCATTCAGTACCCCCACTCCCGCGTATTAGTGCCTTTCTGCTCTTGCTTGGGGTGAAATGATAAAAAAAATAATAATGAAATAAAAATGTCCAATTTCTACTGTAAAATGCAAGTGGCTACGCAGAAAAATATAAATATAAATAAATAAAATTACTCGTAGACTCACACGTGCATGACAAAAGTAACAGATTTCTATTCTGAAACAAATGTTTATTCAATGATTCAAATAATTCAAGAATAAATTAAAATTCTATGGTTAAGGTTTACTCTTTCAGACATCAAATTTATCAGATTTGTTAACTTATCCCGTGGAATATTCTATGTTTTCTTATTTCACACTCTAAAATAGTTCAGATATGTTTAAATGGATTTATATCAGTAGACTGACTTGATAAATGATTTTTGCGCCTCGTTTTTTTTTTCAAAATTATGTAAATTCAAACGCTATTATTTAGTGGATACTCGTATTTGAAATAGACGCCCCATTTTTATTTTTTACTTTAAACAATGTGTATTACATCTATCGGCATGTGTATTCGAGAAATCTTAATAAAGAAAATGTTCTCTCCTCCAGGAATCGAACCTGCATATGGTGTGCTTTACCACACCACTACAAAAGGTGTATTCTCCTACAAAGGGAAAGCAGATTCAACCAAAGTTGAGTGAAAATTGAGAAACCCTTAAAGAATTCCACAAACAAGAAGTACAAAAGAAGAAACTGCTAGCATAGAACTTACAATTAGCCATTTAAACAGGAAAATGATGAGTTATAGCTGACAATCTAGTACTCTGCTTAAATTCATAAAGTCGAGATACAGGGCATTTACAATGTGTCAGTGGGAAAGTAACTGAAGCCAAGATGCCAGGTCAGGACCAATAATATTGCAGATTCTTCTTTGGATTTTATCAAGAATCACTAAATCCATAGAAGCACCAAACCTGATGTGGCAGCAATATTCAAAAGAAGGCCAAACTTATAGAAAACCAAAAACAGAGAGAATTGGTAATTGGAATTGGTCCATCAAGTTGCATCTATCACCAAGAAGGAACACAGGGTTAACTTGATTAGCAATAGGATAAAGAGGAAAAATTATATTAACGATATCACCACAGCAACAACTTCAGACCAAACCTTCTCTTGCACTCCTGTCTCATTTCTGCCCAGCATTAGATTTATCATCCACCTGCAATCATTGCAGCAGATGTGAACTGCCCCCTTCTATGAGCTTCATTCATAAAGTCAAGACAAGAAGAAATACAAAGAAATGTAGTTTTAATGTTGTTTTATTTGGAAAAGCAATAAGAGAAATAAAAATATAAAAATATAAAATTTCAAGATTAAATGCCACTTTCTCTCTCTTTCAACTTTCATAAAGTTCTTTCATTTTCACAATCATGCAAAGCATTTAAAAAAAAAAAAAAAAAGAATCCAGCTCGAGTCATTATTTAAATAATGGCATATTGCAAAACATTCTATTTTTATGTTATTAGAAGAATTTTGCAATTGCAAACATTTTTCAAACAAAATTTTAAAAAAGCAAAATTTAAGTTTTAAATTTTTACCTGCACCACACTGGCAGATGAAAAGCTTTCTGATATCTACATCTATGCAAATGAGACCATTATTAATGTCACTGCTAAAATACCAATATTTGATTTTTTGCCGTTAATGTATATGTTAATAAGACATTTATTGCTTTCTTAAGTGTAATAATGAACAAAGATTTGCCAAACTCAGTTAACAAAAGTTAAGCAAACTTTCTTTGTTTTTTTTTTGAGTGAGCTGGAAGCCACAATATCCAGACAATACAACATGACAATGCAATATACTTAATCTATTACATTAAGGATGAATAAAACACATTTTACAATGCTACATTTGGACATTGTAAGCAGCCTTTTATTATATTGGTAATGATAAACTTATACATTAGGATTTGCTAAAACAAAAAAAAAAAAAAACTAGAATAACTGTTTTTTCTGAATATGATAAAAAATAATATTTTGTTGACCAACCAACATATATGCAATTAGGTTATTTGATCCAAGTAAAATCTAATCAGATACAGGTATCAGCTTTTCAGCTTTAATCATTGCAACCATTTTTAATTTTTAGATATGAAGACAGTTTTCTTTCATTTTTCTGTTGATCTGTCATCTTTGATATTATTTATGATAATGAGACAAGATAAATCTTTACACAATGAAAAATAATTTCAATCTGTTCTGATTTGTAATAAAAAATTCCAGGATGAGATTAAACTTATATATGATTCCCAAAATTAAAACCTGCAAAAAGTTTCTAAAGTGACTTTATAAATGTCTTGGATTGAAGCTGAATGGAAAAAATATATTTTAGCTATTTTACAGAAAGTAACAATGAAAACAGTTAGATTTGTAAGTTTTTGCAAAATCAGGATTCACAAAAGACAATAACATTGAAAATATCAGGCAGACTAAATAAAGAAAAGAATAAATTCTTCAAATTATAGAAGAATAATAATTATTAAGAAACTCTTTATGAAAAGACTGCAGAGTATTTACAAAATCTCTTAATGATAATTTGGAAACACAATTCAAAATATTATAAAAAGAAAAGGAAAATAGTCATGAATAAAAAAATTATAAATGCCAGCAAGATCTCTTTTCATGAGTAAATCATACTGGAATAATTCATTAAAATGAGTAACCAGTTCTATTTATACAGGTCATGTCCTTTGAATCTCCAGCTGTCAGTGATTCCAGTTAATGACATCTTCTAGCAAGTCCTTTTAAGAATCACATGAACGTTTCCGAGATTGACCCACCTGTTCAGTTATAAAATCTGCCTCCTGCAAAAAAGGAAAATAATCAATTAATACAACAGTTATATGTTGCAGTTCTTCTAGAATATCTATAGATATCAGTTTAATGTCATTACAATGCAATTATTCTAAAATTATTTGCACATGAAAAAAGTCTTTGATTTCAACAGCTGTAGATTAGAATTGGACCCCTGACATTTTGATTCAAATAAGATATTTACAAAACCAACTTTTAGTTTTATGGTAACAAACTATATTGCATACATAATGTCACTGTTGTTATATTTATAACTGATTTTTATGACATTATCTAGAAACAGTCATTCAAAATGTCAGTATAATGCAATAATAAACATTAGCAAGTTGTTAACAGGAAAAAAACAATTTGACAACAAATATGTATGATACATGAAAATAAGCATATCTAAGAAAGGAAAACAATTTACTTAAATTGATTATTTTGTGTTCAAATACATGTGAAGGTATCAAATTCTGAGGTAAGTTATTCTAACATATAGTTATTACATTAGCATTCGGACCACAGTTTGAATCTCATCATGGTCAATTTATCAAGAAGGTGATTTCTTGATAATTACAACCAGGGAAGAAAATTTCAGCATGTGACACCATTGGGGACACGCCTAAAAGGCTCACCATGGCTTGGCCCTAACCTTATGAAAACAGTTTTTGAAGCTGTCAATGTTTTGTCCTAGGACAAAGTCACAATTCATTGTGACCAAGGGTTTGAGTGTACTGGCCTTGCTCAAAATAGTGATTACACTAAATCAGGGTTTTTCAAACTGTGGGTCTAGACTTTTTCATGGGTCATGTGATAAATAAAATGGGCCGCAACAAAAAGGAAAAAAAAAATACAACTGAGAGCAAAGTGCAAAATATAAACAATTCTAATTGTTGCACAGCACTCTTAAATCATTGCTAGTTTTTCACTATATTAAATTTAATTTTTTAAATACAATTTTATATATATATATATATATATATATATAATGAAATGGACAAAGTCCAACAATTATTTTAAGACATTTTTATGTTTATACATTCTTTTTATAGATACAAATATTTAAGTAAATGCTCTGTTTATAATAAACAGTATTCAGGCCAGTAAATGTTGTTTAATACTGTTTATTATAAACAGAGCATTTACTTAAATATTTGTATCTATAAAAAGAATGTATAAACATAAAAATGTCTTAAAATATATGTGTGTGTGTGTGTTCTCATTGAGTTTATGTACCATGTTCATCAAACTCATTACATACTGAGTGATGTCAGTTGTCTCTCACAAAGAGACCTCATGCCAAAACTTATCTACAAAGGTGTGCAGTGTGTTCGACTTTGTGGCCAGTGAGAACCATTAAGATTGTTGAATAATTTAGTTGCATCGGAAATCAGGGCTAAAAGTGAATTTCTTGACTGTCAAAGTTGAGTACTGGCATATTCTTTCTGTGGTAGTAAGATGATGTGTTGTGTTCATTTGAAGTCTCGGAAATTTTGGTCAGTTGGCTGTTGTTTCGATGAAATTCAAGAACGAGCTAGTTTTTTATTTTTATTTTTAACTTTAATTGTAATATTTGAAACTTGTGCTATTAGGTTGGTGCAAAAATAATGACGTAATAATGTCGTTTTTCGACGTTAAAAAATACGTCAAAAAACGACATTATTACGTCATTATTTTTGCACCAACCTAATATTTAAAGATTTCAGAAACAACCCTACTGATGGATTTTGTTATATCATTAGAATAAGGATCAACAATAAAGGAACAGGAGGTCCATCAACATTAACAAATACATTTGAAAATGCAACTTCCATGAAATGTCAAAGTTGATAACCTTTCCATGTAAACGCTGACTTCTTTTGAGACACCTAAGAAGAAGATGAAATTTTCTTTTTATTTGTTTTTTTCTTTTAAAGTAATAATTTTATATTCATACAAATAGATACATACAATTCCAATATGTGCAGATCATAAGAAACATACATATAAATTTTCAATGCTAAATAAATGAACCTAGCAAACAGAGGTTGCCTTTGATTTATTATATATATGTATAATGGATCACAATGCAAAATGTGGTTTTTGCTGTTGGTCACAGTAAAAAAAAACGTTTGAAAAATGCTGTACTAGATTATGTGCTCTCTTTCCCAGAAAGTGATATCTGCTCAGCTTAGTTGCACTATAAACGTATGTTAGCTTTTTGGATATTGACAAAGACAAATGTACCTGAGCAGGTGTCTGCAATAGGGATTTGGTTGCCACCCTAGGACCCAGACATACTCAGATATGAGCAGCCAGTCATACATGCCAAATTTATTCATGCTATTCTAAAATCTACCAGATCAAGAATTTAAATATTTTTCATGCTTCTGACAATTATTTTATATATAGATATTCATACTTATTGATTATTATAATTAAATTAAAATCTTACATTTACTGCCATTTCTTTTATCCAATCAATAAACTTTATTTTTTGCTTGCATATAAATGTCTCTGGAAGCTCAAAGGAATTTTTTTGTAAGTGTTAATAAAACTTCTTGAATTTTGTTAAAAATGTTTTTTCATTTCAATATTAATCTTGAATTTAAGTACAAAATTTAAATGAGATTTAAACTTCAAGACTTCCTTAAGAATAAAATACTGTCTACTACATTTGAGAAGATATAATCATAGATAAATTTAATTTAGAAGTTCAGCTTCGTCTTAGATGGAAATGAATAGAGCTTCCATTTTTTTTTTCTTTAGAGGAGCCTTTTCAATTCCAAGGTTAATTAACTGCAATGTTAAATAATGACAGAATATAATAATTAAATTAATCAACAGAAGTTAAAAGATGTATTTTCAGTTGGGTCTCCTGTTGTTCTGGTTCCTTATGTTGGGGTCATAGAACTGTTGCTCATATTGTCCTTACATGTCGTTCACATAATATATACCATTAATTGTGAATATTAAAAAAAAAAAAGAAAAATATAGGCAGACAATGCAGCATTGTCACCAGTTTTATAACAGGTACAGGATTGCCAGATGCTAATGCAAAAACAATGACATGAACGAATCTCATAATGACTCTCTATTCACCTGCTTCAACAAAGAAAACTGGTGAACTTCAATAACCTGTAATATCAACAAACTGTAATGAGAAAGGGCCTCATCCACTTCAATAAGAATTACATTCAATTCACTTCATCAACTGAAAATTGGCTTCAAAAATTTTAGATAATAACTCAAAATATAGAAGCAAAAGAGTAACCATGACATCTCAAATTGGTTGTCAGTAAAGCAACAAAAAATATATATTAGGAGATGGCAGGAGTAAATAGACAGCAATTTTCAAACAAAAGTCTTTATTCAATAATCTAAGCAAGTCAACAATATTTTATTAAATTAAAATTTAATGAACCTGCCTTTAGCAGATGTTAAAGCTTTTAATTTTCATACATCAAGTTTTTTTTATATTTTCTGCCTACTCTTGTAGACCAATCAGACTGAATTCAAATTGTAAAGCAAATCTCCTTCCGTAAAAGCTCTTATAGATATTTTTCTTACTCCTTAGCATTTTTAAATCATTTCCCCACCAAGCAAAATGATAATGCCATTAGTATGCAAGGAGTTACTGGGAGTGAAAGAGAATGAGAAGACAGTGAGGAGAAGTGAAGAAAAAGGACAATAAAAGAACAGCAGGAAGACAAAAGATACCAGTTGGCACTGCATTTAAATTTTTGAAGATTGTAGGTGGCAGGGAAGCAAAAAATTGAAAGGGAGTTCTACAGGTGAGAAACGCAAGAAAAGAAACTATTAAAATACAAAATACTGTTGCATCCAAAAATGCTAATATATTCAATAGGATTCATATCTGACTTTGATTGACTTTACCATAAAAGTCACTTTTTAACCTGCCATTCATAATTGTTGCATTGTATGTACAAGTGTGGATCAACAACTCCATAACTCAACATTTATTTATTAGCCGAATTTATATCAGAAATTTTCATTTTATAAATGCATTAACATTTTCATTTATTAAATGCATTAACAAGAGATTATATTGAAACATAAATATTTATTGTGCAAAATAAATTATTTTTTCATCTTTAGGCTATGGATTTATTGATTTATCCATGAAGCTGCCTTGTTCCTGAAAAGAAAATATGCTGCTTTCATTCAAATAATTAACAGTGAATATTGGGACCAATATCTCCTGTAAAATGGATATCTATTTTTCTGAATCAATATTCCCCACACATTCCAAAATCTTTGACACTAGAAACTTTGGGATTTCCCCAAATTAAAATGAAAAATCTATTTGATGCAGGCAATTCAAACAAATATTTGAAAATATTTTACTGAGTCATTCTCCGAAACCATAAACAACTGCTGTTCAAAAATAGATTAAATTATGACTGATCATAAAAAGTGACAGTGTGCAGAAACTCCAAGAGTCTGTCCAACACCTCAATTGCCATTACTTTCACTGATCTATACTTATTTGTTTATGAAGTGGCTTTCTTTTGGTTGCTCTACCAAAATCACACCTGTGTTTAATATTACTATATGGCTATTCTTGAATTTAACACACTCCCAGATCTGTGATTTGCAATAGGAATTTAAAAAAAAAATTCTCAACTCATCACAGACACATTTTTGATGGAACAGATCAGCTTGAATGAGAAATATTTCTTTTTCTTTATTAGTGAATTATGCAATCCTATGGTTTATTGATGAAATGCAAATTTCTAATTTCAAATGTTACTTAACACTGACTATAGTTCCTTATTCAGAACAGCCAACAATAAGCCTTCTTTTCAAACAAGACATTTCCCCGAAACCTGCACTATAAATGGTGAAAATGATTTTACTATAATTTCTCATGTTTTTTTTTTTTTTTGTTTTTATACAAGATGTATAACTGACAGCAATATCAAATTTGATTAAAATAATGTTGTATATCTACTTAGATATCTGTACATTTGCTGGATATCTTACTTTCAATGCAACTTGACACTGTCTTATTTCACTTTCATTTTGACCAAGAATACACTCACAATTATAAACCTAATAATTCTCAGATGTGGGGAGTATGAGGTATTGTGAAAAAAGTGTAGTTATTCCTCTTTTGTTTTATATGAAATTGAATATATCTTTATTGAATCTTAAATTTACAAAGAATATACATTTCCAACTCTTGTGATATTTATAATACCAATACATTATAGTTTCCATTTGAATTTTGTAAGTACCATTTTTAAAAAGACTTCTACTGAAATCTTTTTTGGGGGGAGAATTTTAGAGGAAAATCACTAGAGTAGTGCTGTGTGCTTGAATTGCTTAAAGTTTGTAAATTGGCAAAGTCAAGATTTATTATTAACTAGCATATTAACATACTTGCAGACAAAGACACCATAGAGGATAGCATATGATAGTAGCTGATGAAACCAGTTTTGTCAGTTTTTTTATTACATTACAGGATCAATTTATCTTTCAATTAGTGCCATGGAAACAAATGACAGTAGCCTAATAGAATTCTGATTGAAAAATTGATTAGAATTATTATATATATATATATATATATATATATATATATATATATTGTGTGTGTGTGTTCAAATATTGCAATACTGTAAAAGGATCTTCATTATAATTACTGATTATATATTTAAAATTGTCAGCATAATAAAAAACAAATATCAATATATAAAATAACAAGAAAAATTGAATTTAAAATTTTTATTGACATAAAAGTAACTTTTTTTAGAAGTTATTTCAAGCAAAAAAAAAAAAGAAAACACAAAAACAAACTAGCATGGCTTCTGATTTTGAGTAATTTTTAAATTTCAAAAAAGAAGCAGATCAGAAAAATGTTTAATTTTATTCAAACTAATTGCAAACCAGTTTTCTCCAATACTAAAAAGTATGGCAGTTACAAAAGTATTGATCCAATAAATGCTTTAAGACATATATTTGATTTTTGTAAAAAAGCAAATATTTGGAATCTAAATTATTCTGTCCTAATTATATTCCTTAGAATTTTCCTGTCAAAATATTTAATATCAAGTCAAATATTTGCACTTTTCAATTTCTTATGAGATAACCTGTTGATACAGTCAGTCAAACTTCTACCTGAATTAATCATGCATTCAGGAGGACATCAATGCTAGACGCTTACTAAGCCTTCATCTTTTTAGAGGAGAACTAAATTATCAATGGAAATGCATAAACTCTGTTCAAGCAACATTGAAATATAACCAGCTTTCTTTATATATCAGCAATTCCTTCTCAGAAGACAATCTATAAATGAGGACTATTTCAAATCATTCATCTATTGCAGCTGAGAATGTCAGAATAGCAGAAAATAAATCTTAGCAATGTTCTCTAAGATTAGGCTCTATTCAAAATGGTTTGGCAAGTGAGAACAGAAATAAATTTAAACTCAACCATACAGTAATAACCCACTGTTTAACCTTTTCAGTGCACAGGATACAAATGGCCAATGTATTTTAAATAGCTGCTTTCCAGGTCTTGTAATTTTTGAATGGAAAATAAAAATAACTTTCATCTTTCATCAAAAATATTATCTTTTAACAATATTTAATGAAAACATTCTTTAACATACTGAAAATAATTATATTATTTCTAAATGCTAAGGCAATTTTCTTGTGACATGTTTGTTTTATATGGACCTAATCATGGTTTCTCCACATCAATTTTAACAATGCAAAATTTCAACAATTGCAAATTAAAGCAAAACTCCATTTTAAAACTCATGCAAGTTAGGATGGAAGAAGCACATAAGTTTAATGACTTGGCCTATTTCTACAAATGCATTCACAAGGTAGACAATCATTTCTCTAATGGCAAATATTAAAAAGGTTTTCTTAACATGTTTTGTCATATGCAGAATTAGATTATTTCAAGTTGGGCAGTTTTCATATGCAGTATAAAAAATTAATATTTCAATTCTATGCAAGAATGCAAATCAGGTGTTGAATATTGTATATAAATGTTTAAAAGATTATTTTACACACACACACACATATATATCTATATAAATAAAGCACAGCGTACATGTGTCTGTCCGTTTTTTTAATCTTGGCAAATCATAAACAAACCAAAGTAACTACTGTCATTACACACAATTAAAAATTAAATAACTCATTTTAAGTTAGATTTAAATATCAAACAATATGAAAGTTTGAAGAAAATTCTTTATTGAAGGTTTAACTTTAATTTTGCTTTTTGTCACAATTCCAATTAGCTATCATCTAATTAAACTGTAATCACGGTACATTGCTCATATGTTTTTTTTTTCTTTTTCTAGCATGCGTACTGTGACGTATTTGAAATATTATATAGTTAAAGTTTCCTAATACCTTTTAAGAATGACTTTATGTGAAGAGATCATAAAGAATGTGGATTTTAAAAGAAAATAAAAATTGCACACAAAATAAATGTAAACAAACTACAATCGGTTGCATATACTAAGGAAGATTATGCTGACTGAAGGTGTTGAATAAGGATAAAATAATTTCATTATTTCATAAATTCTTATAGATTTTATGTACCTAGGATGCAGAAGGTAAAATGTTGAAGGCCCAAAGCCCCTCTGCAGGAGCTAGCCTAAGGTCTGCCTGAAGGGCAGTTTCTAAGCTAGTGTATATATAATATAATATATATATATATATATATATATATATATATATATATATATATATATATATATATATATATAAAGTATTGCACATTACATGCTGGTGTTAATAAAATAGTGCTTGATGCAGTGTAACAAAACTATAAACTATATATTAATAAGTTTCCATATTTTTCCTCACCGGTACTACTTCTTGGAGTTTCATGCACTACTCAATTTTCAGGTTAATTCAGTACCTAGTGATGAAAAATGTAAAAATATTCTACACGGAATTAAAAGACATTAAACAAGCTCTCATTAATAATGATTTTCCTAATTACATTGTTGATGAACAATTTAGACAAGCTATTAGAAATATTAACATAAATTAAACATAACATAATACTTCTGAAAACCTAAACATATTAACCTACTATGCTGCAATCAAATACACTTTAACTACAAACAGGATGAAAAAATCCTAAAAATACTACTAATATATACTAATATAGTACTAATATATCCCCCATTGATCCCATTAAAAAAAAAAATAAAAATAAAACTACTCATATACTATACTAAATTTAATATGGCGGCGTAGCTGGGGCACAGCCTGCTGTCTTTGGTCAGGATCGATCCTGGTATTGGAGAAGAAGCCGTCAGCCCACACTCATCGGTCGTTGATGGCGTTTGACACAGCAGCTGGTCAACTAAGACCTCTCTTACTCACATTGTGATTTTTGATCTTAAGAGGGTCAAGCCGAATTATCATTGGGGTATCTCAACCAAGCTAAACCAAGGAGTTGAATACATGCACACAAAATTGAAAATAAAATAGACGACACCTAAAACCTGAATAAGTCACAATATGATGTTTATATCAAAATAAAAAAAATATTTACAGTTCTTTTTTTCTCTTCTTCTTCTTTTCCCAACCTGTTTCTAATATTTGGTAACAGAACAGAAATTTCGGCTAACATCTCTAAGGGTGGCCAGACTTGACAACTGGATTTATTTTCAAGTATTGTTGTTTGTACTTTCCAGGAAGGCACAAGGTTATCCTCTGAGTTTTTTTTCTTCAGTGACAACTGGATTTAACTTCAAGTACTGTTGTTTGTACTTTCCAGGATGGCACAAGGTTATTGTTAGAGTTTTTCTTCAACAAAAGATTATTATTATTATCATTAGGTTGGCAAAACAGCATAATGGCAGAAATTTCTTAACTCCCCGTCCGTAACTTCAACTCCAACTAACTTTAGTCCCCGTAGGCACTTGTATTTATAGGTGTCCCTTCCAACTGGTGTGGTACAGGTGAATAGGTGGGTTTTATGCAAATCTCCTAAAATTCAACCAGTCTGCTTCTTTTGTTTTCTGTTTCACACTTCCTATTTTGGAAAATCTCCTCCTCTTTCAGGAGAAGCCATTATATGACGTCAGCCTTACTGACGTCATCTTCTGCCTTCACAATTGCTCATTCTGTTTTCACAATTATAATTTTTTCTCAGGGAAATTTTGGCTGACAATTTTCTCAGCACATATACATCGGACACCTTTCAACAGACGACCTTAATTCTGGCCTTTAACTCCTGCACATGTTTGCTGTCTCTCACCAGGCAGAGACGATAGTATTCTGTATATTTTTTTTCAACCAAATTCATACATACCATGGGAAAATAAGTCTCTTTCTGACAAAAAATAAAATCATTTTCTTTAACCCTTTTCGTCCATACGCCATATTAAATATTGTTACATTAATACAACAAACTTAATCATCTGCAATAACTTTTCTCTATCAACCAATGTTTTGCAAAAGACCAACATTGTATATCAATTTAAATGTCTTTTGGGAGATTGTATCTCTGACAAAAACATGATTATATATGTTGGTTTCACAACAATGACACTATCAAGAAGGTTTACTGTCAGATTCGAGCTCTATTGCACAACATTTAAAAGAACATTCCTGTCCATGCTTATGTTTTAGAGAAATATTAATTGAAAATATTATATGTGGACCGTTGAAATCAACACCAAGTCTGTTTCATGCTTAAACAAAATCTTAGTTTGAATATGTTTATGCATGAAACAGGCTGTCACTGCCATTTTATAGTTTTACAGTTGCATATGCTCTAATTCTGATATTGAGCAATGTACCCATAAATATAGCATACCATAAAACTATATAACATTTCACCCCAAGCAAGGCAATAAAGCTACTAAGATACAAGGGGTTACAGAGTGTTAGTGAATATGAGAAATAAACTATTAAGGAGAGGGGACAAAAACAGAACAAGAAATTAAGAAGACAGAAGATAATGATTGACATTGAAATTTGACATTAAACTTTTGAAGCTCGAAGCTAGCTGGGAATCAAGAAGCTGGATGTGAATTACACAAACAAGAAGTGTGAGAGAAGGAAATGTTAGCATGGAACTTAAGGTTATATCTTGCCATTTCAACAGTAAAAAGATTAGACATTGCTGCCAATCTAGTACAGCACTTAAATTCATAAAGTCGAGGTACCACAGAAGAAAGTTCATCAGAACAATTATCATGAAAGTATTTATAGAAAAGGCACAGAAAAGCTACATTACGACAGTGGGAAAGTGACTGAAACCAAAATGCCAGGTCAAGAGCAGTAACATTGCAGATTATTCATTTGATTTTATCAAGGATCTTTAAATATATAGCAGGAGCATCAAACCAGAGGTGGCAGCATCATTTAAAGCAAGGATGAATGGTAGACTTATAAATATATAAGATTGATTTTGACGAAAATATTGTCTAGCACAGTACAGTGAACCATCTTTCCTAGTTGCAACTGATTCAATATACTCCACTTCATGTCAGCAGATTAGTCCGAGAAGCCATATTGAGTCACTCTCTCTAGAGATTAGCATCAGCCATGCAGATAGAAGGCAAAAAGTGCTCTCTCAAATGATTAAAAAAGTTCAGTTTAGTTTTTTAGTTGTTAAAATTAACAAGCCACTCCTTGCCCCATTTAACAAAAGACAGTAGGTCATTTTTGAGATCAGCTGCCAATTTGACCTTTTTGTACATATCAGACAGGAGTAAATAGTTGTATCATCAGCATAGATACTGAGTTGAGAACTGATGACATCAGGAAGGTCATTTATGAAAATTAGAAACAATGCAGATCCAAGGATAGAGCCCTGGAAACATCTGCATTAATGCAAAAAGATCTAGATGAGCAGCCATTCAAGACAACTTTCATTTTGCGACTTGATAAGAAATACTGAATCAGTTCAAAAATTAATCCAGAAATACTAAAACCTTTCAACTTTCATTCGCTATGCTAAATCCTGTCAAATGCCTTTGAGATATCCTAACCAACAGTCAGAGTTTCATTATTTTTATCTCAAGGTTGATAAAAACTTTCAGCAATAATTGTTAACAAATCAGCAGTTGACATAGAGAAACGAAAGCCAAATTAATTATCTGAATGAAGACCTTGTAAGGTGAGATTCTTAAACAATTCAGAGTTAATTAGAGCCTCTAGTACTTTATCAAAAAGACATAAAAGGCTAATAGGTTTATAGCTAGAAGGATCAGACAGTTCACCTGAGTTCTTAAAGACTTGAACTATAGAAAAGGATTTCCAACACGTAGGAAAGCAAGAAAAGAAGCAAGACATTTATTGTAGAGTTTAGTAAGAACAGAAGACAGTTCAGGAGCATATTTCTGAAGGACTATTGCCGAACACCATCAAGTCCACATGCTTGGTGGGGATCCAGTTTAGAGATAATAGCAGAAACCATGGATTCAATAGAGACTGTGTTCTAAATGGAAAGTCAAGAAAATATACTCCAGTTGAGTCAAGAGTAGAATCTGAAGAGAATTTATGAGTATATATATATATATATATATATATATATATATAGGGTGCAATGGATAAAATGTTGTCTAAATTGACAACATTGACATCTCATTTTAACAAACACTAAAATTACACAAAAATATCTTGAAATACTAAAGAGTAAATTTATTCAATAAAATCACCATTAGATTCAACCAAAGCCTGCAGATGACTTTGGAATCTCCTGCAATTTTTTTGGATAGTCTCCTTGTTTGTTAGTGAATGCTGCCATAATCATTGTCTTCAGTTCATTTTGGTGTTACAAAGAGTTTTGTTAGTCTCTTGCTTAACTGCACCCTACATATAATAATCAAGAGGGTTGCAATTAGGTGGCCAAATGTAAGGGTGATATGGTCACACAAATTGTCTAACATCCAAGGCAGGGTTTTCCTGCTTGTGTGGCATGATGCAGAGTGCTGTTGCCAGACAAAGATTCTTCCAGCAGACACCCTCTTGACCCAGGGATGCACTAACTCCTCACAGTGTTTGATTTAGGCCTCCATGTTGACTGAGACCCTTACCAACAAATATGGGAGTTCTTTACTTATCAGGATGAGTTTTCCAAGCTGCCATACCTTCATAATAACCATTAGACTCATCCAACTCTTTCTGAATCCTCTGCACTCAGACTGACACCTAAACACTCTGAAATGTTCATATTGGATCTTCCAGCATGAATACCTAGTAGTAGAGTATGCAGTTTCCAAATTTCTGGTGGAGTGAATTATGTCATGGTGCTCTTTTTCCCACAGATTGTGTCCAACTGACCCGACTATAGTGTGCAGTTAACAAAATCAAATACATACAATGTGCATGCATGAAATTTAAAATATAGAATGGTGACAATTTAACCATCGCATCCTGTATATATGCATACATGCACATACAAATACAAAGATGTCCTTAAAGGTTCTTGGCCTGATCAAGAAGCACTTCAATAACAAAAACATTAGATGTTTCATCATTTGGTCAAATTTTGGAAAGGAGGTTAGGGGTTGATACACAAAGGTGTACTAAAAAATATCTTAATAAAGAGAAATGTTCTTCTATCGTGACATGTCAAATGTCTTGGAAAGACATCGGATATGGCAAAAATCAAGGCATGTGATAATTAAGGCACTCTGATAATTACCAAATACAAAATTCAACTAAGACCAAAAGAATATACTTGTTAAAACAATAATAAAAATAATAGCAATAAGATTGTCAGTTTCAAAAAATTATTGAATAGTAACAGAAATATTATTAGAATCCTCTTCCAACTTATTTTTGAAAATACATAAATATATTCCAACTTCAATTTTAAGTTCAGAAAAAAAAAATTACTAACATGAATTGTTTTGGGTTTTTGTTTCACAAATTCTGTTTTATTTGGCAATTTATACACTGACTTAATGAAGAAAAATATGAAAAAACAAAATCCAAATATGCAAGTATGCTGTTTTAATGTTGTTTCAATGTCGATGTCAGATGTTTCATTCTAGTAGACCTTCTTCAGGACATAGTTATTAAAACATAATTAAAATTAGACGATATTCAAGTCAACATGAAAAGACGATAGACATAAGACTAATCAAAACAGAATAACTGAAATTTTTAAGATCAGCATTCTGTTTCCCAATACAATCACGTCGACGTCACGTGGGCGATGTTGTGAAAACGTATTCCTAAAATAGAGTATATTTTAAATGAAAAAGAATTTTATTTTAATCTAAAATTTATAAGTACGTTTGTCCAACAGTAATCTTGCCAGAAAAGTGGAAATATTAAAGAAGCTGCGTCTAGTATTCACCGTGCATGAGATATTATGCCTGCCTCATAAATCCGTCTAAGATTTTTATTATGAATACATTTTAAAATTTTCACAAAATCAAAATCGAAATTATGATCAGATTTAGTTATGTGTACAAATAAAATAAATTTTAGATTAAAATAAAATTCTTTTTCATTTAAAATATACTCTATTTTAGGAATACGTTTTCACAACATCACCCACGTGACACCAACATGATCATATTGAAACAGAACGCTGACCTTGAAAAATTTCAGTTGTCTGTTTTGATTAGTCTTACTCTTATGTTCATCGTCTTTTCATGTTGAATTAAATATAGTCTAATGTTAATTATGTTTTATGAATATGTCCTGAAGATGGTCTACTAGACCGAAACATCTGATGTCGACATTGAAACAACATTAAAACAGCATACTTGCATATTCGGATTTTGTTTTTCCATATTTTTCTTCATGCTGTCGGATCTGTGTCCGCATGTTTGCTTGCATACTGACTTAATATATTCTCATTATTTGGCTATATATATACAAATATACTCTCAAGCTAAAATTCTTTAAATTGTGATGAGAAACAATTGTTAACTATTGCTAATGAGTACAAATTTATATACACTAACTGGGATAATGTGATTTATATTTAGTACTTTATATTATATGAGTCTATAAAAAAGTGGAGTGGAAAAAAAGAAAAGTTTATAAACAAATTCAGACAAATTTATAAGCAAATGTACAAATTACTTTTTCTTATTTCAGTTCTATCTAAACAGGTTATTTTCCTCATTCATACTGGTCTAAATAAGTAAATTTATAGTCTGAATTTGCTCTTTAATTAATCAATGTAAGTGATTTAACAAGATTGTAAAGACTAAAATCCCTAGGGCTCAGAGACAGATTATTGATTGGCCTGAGGGTATTGGGATATGAACTTTCATTAAAATCACTGCTATTCATTTATCAAAAAAGACAACGCTTTTAATTTTAGACCATTCTTTAACACATTCAGTACCAATGTTTTTATTTGCTGTCATATGTAAGTCAGGATTAGAACAATAGGGTGTCCCTATAGATTAAATAATATCATTTGAAAGTAGGTGTTAGTCATAGCAGTATGCAGAGGACTAAAATGAAGACAAGGTATGAAATTAATAAAGTTTAATAATAATGTAATGAAAACATCAATTAACATTATTTTTAAACTTGTCCTGTTATTTTGTCAATACTTTCAAAATAGGCAATATTCTAAAATTTTAGGTTTACTGTGTATCCAAATTAAAAATCTTGACAAGGAATGAAATTAAAAAAGGTTGAAATTAATTTCCACTGTCAAACCTATAATTATTTCCCCATGAGAAAGAATCATTTAGATCGAGGGCCACACAGCCAAGTTGCAATGCCAGTCTAAGATTGAAGCAATGGTGTCAAAGAGATAAATGGAGGCTTTTACATTGCCTTTTTTTTAGCCACCGGTCCCACTAATTAAACAGTCAAATTATTAATGATAGTGTTTAGGAATTCAATACATTACAGCCAAAAAAGCATAACATGTCAATATGTCCAGAGTTTTCAACAGAACTGATTCTGACTCTCCAAATTCCAATCAGGCATAAGCCAAGCCAAAACAAGACAGATTCCTAACCTCTTAAAAAGGTTACATTGAATCAACTAATAATCAACATGGCTCAGGAATAGAGTAACAAATTGACAACATAAAACACATTATTGCTTGAGTCTTGATATATGGGGATGTTATAGCAACTACTTTTTATACATGATAAAAAAGTATTGGTAATATCAGCAGCTAAAAACAGTTATCTTTTTTGAACCAGCAATCTGCATTTTAATTCGTTAAAAGCACTGAGGTTTAAGGCTTCATTCCAAATGAGAGCCTTGTGTGACCCATTGATAATTTATTTTGAAAACACAAAATTCTGATATCAAATTCAATATCCAGCAATGTTCAGAAGTTTCCAATTCTGAAATATTTATATTATTAGGTTGGTGCAAAAATAATATCGTTTTTTTTTTTTGACGTTAAAAAATACGTCAAAAAACGATATTATTTTTGCACCAACCTAATAATAATAATTATGATTGATTGATTGTGTTTAATGGCCCCTCATCAACCTCTTGTGGGTCATTTAGAGCCAAATTGCTTGTGCTGTAAACATTTTATAGGTGGTCAAATATGGATATGGGTAAGTTTTATAGTTCTTCAGATATAGTTCAAGGAAAATTTTGTAGTTTGCTAGGTATGGTTGAAAACAAGTTTTATTATTCGTCAAGAATGATTGATAGGAAGTTTTTTGTTTGTGTAAACACTTATAAACATTTTTTTATTATTTTTATTATTTTATATTTTATTGTAAAATCCAATCTTTTTGACAAATTACAGTATGTTATCTGGTTTAATCTTTTCAGAAAAGTTCTCTAAGATTGTTCATTCTGTAATATTTGTTTTAAATTTTCTGGATGCTGAATTATAACAGAATTGAATTTGTAACTTTAACTCAAATAGTAGCATTTCATGTGGTTTATTACCTGAAAATAACCTCAGAGAAAAAGAAAATTGGTATTTTTTTTTTTTTTAATTATTTCACCCCATCCAAGAAAGTAAAGCCACTAAGGCACAAGGGGTTACTGAGTGAGAAAGAATAAGAAAAAAGAGAAACATTTTTAAGGGGCCAGAACAATAGAAGAGTACAAAATAAAGAATCATTTTGATGCAGTGTCAGTTCACCACATGCTGGATGATAACTTTGTGATATAATTATTAAAAAGTATTGAGAATTTCAGAATTAATCTAATTAGTTGATCTCTATTGCCAATGCAAAAGTCATCACTAACCATAAATTGGGAACTGAACTTATTTTACTGTTTTCCAAATTTCGCAGTAAAGGGAGTTATTTTTTTCCTTGAAAACAAAGTTCAATAAGTTATTGATTTGGAAATGACAAGAGTCAGGACATGATAATAGTCTAAATAAACTACATTTGGAGAAGAAAATTGTTTTCTGCTTTTAAAAATTAATTTGGTCATAAATCAAGAATAACAAAAATTATAGAAACTTAATGCACAAGTAAGAATATATTAAAGAAATCTGTAACATCAAATCAAAAAGTGATTAGTTTTAAGCTTCTAAAAGCAACTTTATTCAAACAGACAAAATCTACCAAATATTTTTCATTAAATATATCTTTTCTTCCACTGATGCAGCAACTTGGCACAATTCTACATTATTTAAAGACTTCCTTTTTTATTGATCATTATAATAAGTGTCAAGATCACGTCACAAAAATCTGCATACAGGACTTCTTCTATCATACATATAACGTTTTACTGTTGCAGTCTTATCAGTCTTTTGATGTCATGTAAGTGCTTCCATAGCAAAAGAATTCTCTCAAAGCTGACTTGCAAAGTAAAGCTGACTCTGCCATAGCATAGTGAACTGCTCTATAGACTACTTGGCCTGAAGTCTTATGCTTTCACCCTTCAGCTGCACTTGCATTTACACACCAACAAAATTGATCCACAAGCAATAAGATTGTGTCGCGACACAAGACTTAAAAAGAAAACTTTCTGCTTGAGGCAAAAGACAAAGAAAGCCAATAGCTCTAATAAAAATATACTGAGATTTCAATCTCAGATATTATACAATAGAAAAGAAGGAAAAATAAATCCTTGAAAACAATTTTTGCTATATTTTTCTTGTTGGATTACATTTCTTAGCTTATTGGATTGATCAGACTGCAGAGGAAAACAGGATAAAACTATTTACCTGAGCAGGTTGCAAATATCGAGACAGCTTTTTTGAGAGAAAAGAAAGAAAAAAAAACATTCAGCAGTTTCACTCAGTAAATCTCTAAGCCTAAATCTCTTAGCTTAAAAAAGATTATGAATATTTAGATTCAAATCTCCATCAGAAGAAATAACTGAGTTCAACTGAAGTGTAGCAGCAAAAATCATACAGTGAGAAGGAAATAATTGAACAGTTATTTTAAACTGACTAATGGCATCTTCAACAACTAAGCATAAATAGAAAGCTTAGAATTGTGCCATAAATGGATATTTTAGGTAGTGTCTGTATTCTGAAAACTGACAGTGACTGTCCATCGAATGGCAGACAAGTAAAATGTGTTGGCCAAAGAACATATTTTAGGAAGAAAATACGAGAAAATTCCACGCATCCAAAAATAGATCTTCTCAACTCAAAAACAGTCCTTTTCTTAATGTAAATTTTTTATAGCTTGATAAAAGGGTTTGGTTTACCAATGTGGTCTCCTCATAGTGGCATTTTGGCTTATCTATTTTGGGAATTTCTGGTCTTTTTAAAAACATTTTACCACAAAATTCTTCTTAAATTCTTATATTTTAGATACATAGATGATTCTCTATTAATATATACCAATCTTGTCAACAAAATAATGTTTAATCTACAAGAGATTTTTACCTTTGAATTTGAATCTAATAACACTTTACCCTTTCTAGATATCATGCTGCATAGAACTAATAACAAACTTTAGGTTTACAGAAAATCTGCCAACAGGAATGATCTTATCAATTTCTCTTCTCATCACTGTAACAGGATAAAATCTGGTATAATTATAAGATTCTATTTAAGAGCACTAAGAATCTTCAGCCCCCACTACTTACCTACATAGTAAAAACTATTAAAAAAACCCATATTCTCATTATTTCATCCATAATGCTAAGAGAAAGACACATAGGATAACAATATATAATTTTTTTTTATATATATATATATATCAAGAACAATTTCAAGTGAAAGAAGTTTGATAAAGTGGAAAAAGTTTTCATGTGACATGCTTCATCTTTTAGCATAGTGAACTGCTTAAATAGTTTATGTTTATGTGACTACACACGTGCACAAGCAAAAGATGCTGAGAATTTAAAATTTAAAAACAATGTTTTTTAATATGTGTATTGGTTATATAATCTAGCCAATTTCATTTAGATTCTTATCACTTTTGTTATTAAATATCCCACATTGTGAAATAGAAGATCTGCCAAGAATGTTGTAAGAACCTGGATGCAACTTGTGTGCATACACAGTCACAGCAACATAAACTTAGTCCAATCCAGCCTTAAAGGATA
This sequence comes from Acanthosepion lycidas, assembly GCA_963932145.1. Classification (NCBI taxonomy): domain Eukaryota; kingdom Metazoa; phylum Mollusca; class Cephalopoda; order Sepiida; family Sepiidae; genus Acanthosepion; species Acanthosepion lycidas. The sequence goes on along the minus strand of OZ010587.1, from coordinate 54,811,828 downwards.
AAATATGTCACACTTTGTCATAATTCTTTCCCCTAAAATTTATATAATACACACACACACACACACACACGTGTGTGTGTGTGTGTATCATAAAATTACATTTTGCTGACACATGACTTACTTTGTTTTGCTGCATTGGATTATACTTGTTTTGCTGCATTAAATATACTTTAATTTCTTTTCTTTTTTTTACTTGCACCCCTAATGATGACATAATACAAATTTTGGCTATTTTATACATCAACAGCTCCACATTTACAAAATGTTATTCACATACTTTAAAAATAATTATATACGGAGTATAAGGAGTTTTGTTGGTCTCTCACTCAACTGCATCCCATGCATAATAATCAGAGGGGTTGGAGTCTGGGGAGTTAGGTGGCCAGAGGTAAGGGGTAATGTGGTCACAGAAATTGTCTGACAGTTATGAGTGGGTTCTTCTGCTTGTGTGGCATGATGCAGAGTCCTGTTGTCAGACATAGGGTCTTCCAATAGACATAGGGTCTTCCATCCTTTTGAGCCAGGGCAGCACTACCTCCTGAGTCTGAGGACCTCGCCAACAAATTCAGGAGTTCTTTACTTATCAGAACGATCACAGTGAGTTTTCCAAGCTGTCATACCTTCATAATCGCCATTAGACTCATCCAACACTTTCCAAATCCTCTGCATTGTCGTCAGATTGACACCCAAACACTCTGAAATGTTCATATTGGAGCTTCTGGTGCAAATACCAAGCAGTACAGCATGCCATTTATAAATTTCTAGTGGAGTGAATTGCATCATATTGCTCTTTTTCTCATAGATGGTTACCAATTGACCCTACTATACTATGCAGTCGACAAAATCCAAAACAAACATGCATGCACAAAATTAAAAATATAAAACTGCGACAATTTACTTATCGCACCATATATATATATATATATATATATATATATATATATATATATGAGAAATTGGTTAGGACATTAGAGTTCTAACCATGAGAATAGGGTATAAATTTCATCATGGTTGAATTATCAAGGAGGTGGCTTCTTGATAATATTGGTTTGGGGAGATGATCCCAGTGAGTGACACTATTGGGAAGAACCTGAAAAACATATCATTAGTTGTCCCATGCCTTGTGAGTGATATTAGATACACAAAACTGTTCCAAAGCTGTTGATGGTTGTGCCAGTATGAAGTGACATTTCAGCATGATCTGGGATATATGTGTACTACTGGTTTTGTTCAACTACTGATCCTGCCAGATTGCGCATTTTCTCCCAGAAACTATAGCTAAGTTCTGCTCAGCATAGTTCCAGTATAAGCCACAAATTGGCTCTGTGGATGATGATGAAATACAAATGTGTCTGAGCAGGCAACTGCAATAGGGATTAGCTACTTGCCCTAGTAGTTAGGTATACTTGAAAACAAGCAGCCTGACATTATATATTGTTTAAAATATTTATAAAGAGTGCTATCAGAGTATTTATAGATGTAAACTGTGGATATAGGAATCAACACTGTATTGTGATTGTCAGTTCCACATGAATATGATTTGGCCTGAAGATTGCATTAGAGCATGAAACTGACAGTCACACTATAGTATTGATTATTATGTCCACACTATCTATGTCTCTCTCTCTCTCCCTATATTATATATATATATATATATATATATATAATTTACCAAGATTTTCATTACCTAAATATATATATATATGTATATATTTTATAAATTAACTTGATTTACAATATGGTTTCTTCACTACACAGTAATGACCATGTTTCAAAAACTGAAGCTAAAAACTTTAAATTTAATTATATAATTAAATTAAAAGCATTAGTTCTGTTTCATCTTCAAGCAAATTTTGGAATAACTTATTTTTAAATTTTCTGAGTTTTAAACACACATATTCATAATTTCTAGTTTCCAAGGATACAGAAAAATCCAATCATTTAGACAGGGGTGGTAGCGTGGTCATTTTTATTTACTATTGTTGTATCAATTATGAGTTACGTTCAAAAAAGAGGTTAAGTTTAGGGAGGGTATGGGTGTATTTTCCAACGAATTCTAACATCCGTTAAACACATGTTGTCTGGGTTTTTTTTATTATTAATGACAAAAAGTTTTTTGGCATTTTTTTCATTAAATTCGTACTTGTATACTTAAAGATTCTTTCTAAAAGGGTTGTTTGGGTTAGAATACGTTATATTTAAATACAATTTTAAAACATTATTTTTACTTTTAATTACTAATAGACTATATTTCTTTTTAAATCAAGTAAATGTAATAGAATTACTTAAATTATTTAAAAATCATTTTTTCATATCAAATATAAGTATGTATATTACCAGCTCCCATTTTTTTATTTTTTTTATTTTATTTTATTTCTAAATATTATTTAAGGAAAATTTTTGACAATTATGGCAAAGAATAGCTATTTCATTTCTTTGATTCAGTAAATTTTTATTTTTATAAACTTAGTAATATATAATTTCTCATGTACCCCAAAGAACATGGGTCATTTAATGACCTACATATTCTAACTTTTCTTATTAATTTCCATTTTACTGTGTTTTATTGGTTTCTTTTAAGTGCCAGAAATATTTCAAAAGGGATGTCTGATTTCAGTATCTATTTATCCTAAATGAAGTTTGATGTTGATTGAATCTCTCTTTGAACTCATGGCTTGTGCAACCTATATAGATTTTTATGTTTTCGGGATTCTCAATAGATGAGATATTACATTGGTATACTAATGATTCCGTGTGACATTTATTTTGTAGAGGACAGTTATGAGGATTTCTACAGTTATATAATTTTTGTTTATCTTCATCTCTTTTTATTTTTATTTTTATTTTTATATTGTGCAAATTTCTTTGGTTTAAGTGTTTATTGAAGATATTAGCATTATGCTTCTTAATAATTTTTTTTCTAAGTTTTCAGTACAGCTGTAACCTAATTTTAGTGTATTTTTATTGAAAATAGTACATAGTTTACTATATCTAGGAAAGTGCTTCTGTATCCTTGGAAACAGGAAATTATGAATTTATATGTGCATTTAAAACTCAGTAAATTTAAAAATAAGTTATTCCAAAATTCGCTTGAAGATGAAACAGAACTAATGTTTTTAATTTAATTATATGCAGTGTCATGTTGTCAGACATAGGTTCTTCCAACAGGACTCTGCATCATGCCACACAAGCAGAAGAACCCACTCATGGCTGTCAGACAATTTCTGCGACCACATTACCCCTTACCTCTGGCCACCTAACTCCCCAGACTCCAACCCCTCTGATTATTATGCATGGGATGCAGTTGAGTGAGAGACCAACAAAACTCCTTGTAACATCAAAGATGAACTGAAAGGCAATGATTATGCCAGGATTCACCAACTTAAACAAGGAGATCAACCAGCAGAGTTGCAGGAGATTCCAAAGTCGCCTGGAGGCCATGGTTGAAGCCAACGGGGATTTTATTAAATAAATTTACTCTTTAGTATTTCAAGATAGTCTAGTCCATTGATGATGATTTTGACTCCAGGTGGTGGTTGATGTCCCAGTCACGGTTGGAACAGGACCTTGGACCTTGCCACATTGATGGTGAGTTCATAGTGCATTCTGGAGAAGTTGTACGTGGAGTTATGGAGATCTCTGAGTTCACGGGCCAGGTAAAGTTGTTATTGGTGTATTGGAGTTCAGAGACTTGTGCATTTGTTATTAGAGTCCTGGACCAGAGGCAAGTAGACAGTCATGGTGACATTCTGTGTATGAGAACAAGTCAGCAGCCCAATGTGCAAGCTGTCATCATGCCTGCCAAGCCCCAGTTTGCCACATGGGTGGTATCAGCTAAAATGTGCATGCCATGGAGTGGCTCAAAGACATTTTTTCCAAATTTCTCTTTCTTCAAGTCCTACAATGACAAGGCTGAGGTAACATGGACAGGTTGTGGCTCAGCTGGACGCCTCCAGTCTCCAAATTGCACATAGACGGCAGGTGTGTGATTGCCACATGCCAAAGAAATGATGGTGACTCTGACATAAGGAGTCCTGTATCTGCAGCTGGGCAGGCCTATTTTAGAATTCCCACTGTCCACTACAATCAGGGAAGGCCCTATAAAAGATGGACTATAGATTGGATTCCACCACCTTCACCTGGCTGGAAAACCATACCCAGCGTGTGCCCATTTTTTGCGGTCAACCAAAATCTTCCAATTATTTCAACTATTCTACCTTGGTTCATAGGGCATTGAACATTAGAATGCTCTTCGATCTTCAAGATGGCGCAAGGCCTGAATAGACGACAGCCTTGTCTGCAAGGAGTTTACCAGCTTTGACATTGATGTAGCAGCCCTCAGTGAAACTAGAATATTTGCCAAAAGAATTAACAAATATTAGCTGAAAGAAGAATCGACAAAAGCAGCTCTAGAACAAAGGATACATGAAGTAGCTTGTGCAATCAGAACATCCTTGGTGCATGCTCACAATCTCCTCCCCCAAAGCTATCAATGAGTGCTTAATATCCCCCTTCATTCCTCTTCTTGACACTCATCTCCAACCCTTGACTCTGATGAACCAGTGAAAGAAAAGTTCTACTGACAACTAAATGACCTCATCTCCTCCATTACACCAAGGGAAAAAACTGATCAACCTCGGCAAATTCAATGTCCAAGTGGGGGATGGCAGTGCAATGTGAAGTTCTGTGATCAGAAACAGGGGCCATAAGAACTGCAATGACAATTGGCTTCACCTTCTCAGCATGTTTGCTAAGTGTTATGGGACCTTACCCATAATAACATAATGGACTATTCTATATGTAATAAATACTGTGCCTCAAGAGGAAGCAGAGAGTTCAGTCTGAAGTCTGGAGTGAAGCCCATCAGGAGTCTGTCAGTCAGTTAGAGTGAGCGAGTCAGTCAGTCGAGTCAGAGGCAGTCCGAAACAGAGTCACGTTCAGACAATTACTACAAGACATTGGAATAGTGATACTGGTCAAGACTACATTGTTCTCCCTACTAAACCTGATTGTTCGTACTAATACTTTCTACTTCTTTGTATATATTCCTGTTTGTAATATATCTGTGTTATTCCATATCCGTGTTCAAGTTCTTCTTTATTGGTTCTACCTTGGACTATCACCGTGGTACAAGGAACTGGACCATAACACTAAGTATGAGCTTTAATAACCATTTTCCTGATCCCTGAAGACAACCTGGAAGCATCTTCAATGCAAACAATGGGACATCCTGGACTATTCCATCATCCAACAGAGAGACTGCAAAGACATTCTCATCACACACTATCCCTGGAACTGATGAGTGCTGGATGAACCATCAATTGCTTATGTCCAAACTCAACATCCAAACAAGCAAATGCCCACATGTCAAACAACCAACAACACAGAAATTTGACATGTAAAAATTGACTGATCACAAATGTGGCCAGGGAATACAGAGAGGCAATTGGGCACCATCTTGTGGTGCCAGGTTCTTCTTCCCAACAAATCACAGAAGAGTGAACTTCTCTTCTGGAGACCATGTACAAAGCTTGTGTAACAGCATAATTGTCCATCCCCCAAAAATGTTTAATATTTTAAAAAACCACTGAACTAATTGAGTTTCTTTTTCCAAGTTTTCAGATATTTGGCTGACACCATTTGTCATAAGAATCACTGAAAAATTCTTAGTTATTCAGCTAGAAAGAGAACAGAATAAGATTGTTTTGTGTCACTCTCACTGTTTTCCCAACTGAAGAATTTTAAGAGGAAAAAGATCATTCAAGCTTTCATTAATGGTACCAACATTCAAACTCTGGCTTCCTTCTTCAAAGTCCATTCAAGAACCATCAAGAGAATGGTGAATAAGTTTAAAATGAGGGAACAGTAGAGAGGAAAACTGGATCAGGAGGTCACAACAGCAAGAGGGGTCATCATTGCAACTTAGAGCTAAAAAGATCAATTAGAAAAGATCCAACAATTCATAAGACGTATGGCATGTGAGAGAAGAGTATCACCTATGACAGTCCAAACAGCAGTGAAAAAAGACTTGAAAATGAAATTGTATGTGAAACCTGTGAGGCACCTTGTTACTCCAAGACAGAAAGTTGGGTTAGAGAGGGCAAAGATCATCTTGAATAAGTTGGAAAATGGTCCTGGAATAATATATTTGAACTTTATTTCAATCCTTTATGAGCTTCTAATCCTTAGCTATGATTAATTAATGATGAACATGTCATTTTCAATTCATTTGTTAAGCTTGCAAAATAATTATACATGCTTATTGCTCTAAGTAGAGCCCAATAGTGTTATAATAACCTTGGAGAATTCCAGTATCTTTAATAATTTCTAAGATACAACAGTTCAAAGGTTAATCTAATAAGTGGACAATTTTGGTGTTACACTTGGTGTGTGTGTGTGTGTGTGTATATATATATATAGATATAGATGTATATATATGTAATAATTCGTTTACAACAGAGCATATAAATTACACAAAATAGAAATCCAAATTTACCTCATTAGAATAGCTATTTCAACCAACAAGTCCTATGTTGACATTTTCAAATATAGATGAAGGTTATATTAACCATCTCTATTTAAGACAGACATTTCTGCCTCCCCCTCCCATTATGCTAAGGGTTGGGTTAATTTAATATCTATATTTTCATCGGCTGCCTCCTGCTTCCTTTCTTTCTTTTCTTTTTTTTAAATGTTTAAATTTTAAGTTCCTATTTCATACCTTCAATTCTGAGTTGAACATAGGAATTATTGGTATAAACACCTATTCTGATGAGGTAAATTTATATATATATATATATATATATATATATATATATATATATATATAGTGTAGTGCAGATAAATCTTTTAAGTCTTTTAGGTAACAAAAATATATTTTTCAATGAAAATTTATACACAGGCACATATATAGGCACAAAAATCACACAATGTGGGCAACATTGGCTCTCACAACGTACTCCAGGCAGGGCCAGAAGTTGGAGCAGGCCTTGCTAATGAAGTCCCTGTCCATGTTAGCCATGGCATCCATAATTGTTGCTTCGAGAGTCGGTGTTGCCTTGGTTTTGTAATGCCTGCTGTTCATCTCCCTCTCCTGGACCACCTACACAAAATCATTAGGAGGATTGTAGTCTGGCAATATATGCACATACAAATATACACATGTATCCACATGTATTTACAAACACAGTCTTCTTTACAGGAGATATGGATACAAATATCAATTTACAAATCAATTTATATGTATAAACCTATGCATATACATCAACAACAAGTATTTTCAACTAAATGTCAAAATTCATAAACGAGTGAAATTAGTTTGCCATAACAGTAGAATATTTAAATGACATGCTCAAGTAGACAAAACAAACCTATCTATACATAAAATTGATTTTTTGAAATATACAAATCAAGAGAATTTATTATACATTTAAATATGCAAATCAAGAGAAATTGTTATAAAATTCACTATATGCACTGAAATTAATATGCCTATGTTGTATTTATAGAAATAATTAAAGAGATATCTCCAAATGCTATATGAGTGTGGGATGTGGACAAATAAATGTCCATAAACCAGTGTTGAATATTAATCCCAGAGATCGAACATTATGAAGTTAAAATCGAATGACAAAATAGAAAAAATTTTATGACACATTTTTCATCCTAAAAAAAAAAAGCCTCCTGACTAAAGCAATGTTCTTATTGATGCTATTATATATATATATATATATATATATATATATATATATATATATATATATATATGAAGTGGGAAATATAAACAAAATTATTGGTTAGAATTATGTACCAAGAGGAAACACTGATGATTTTGGAATGGTAAATTTTTATTTTTTTTCAGGCCTTTGAAATATCTAGTCCCACCAACTTGATTTTATTTAGTTTCCTAACACTTTGTTTTTGTCGTCGTTGATTTTAAATATCCTACACTGCACTGACAGAAGATTTAGGAAAATTGAAATGTTAAGAACCTGGATACAAATTCACTGAAGAAAACTCAGAAATTATTGCACTTTCTATACATTTTTGCCTTAATGAATTACATTCACTTTTAATTAGTTTGATAAGGTCCTTTGAAATTTTTTTTCCATTTTGTCATCCAATTACCCAACATTGTTCTGACATAAAAATAATATATTATATTCTCCCATAATTACAATCAAAATTCAGCTACTATATGCTAGGACTTATTGATTCCACCCTGGTACACATACATACACTTTTGGATTGAAATGTTCTTGGCCTAACCCACTTCCCAAAATCAAACCAAATATCAGAATTTGGAGGGAAAATCTTATTTGGATAGAGACATTTTTAGTAGCTCTGTGTGTGTATAGACACTTTATACAATTACCTATGTGTATATATATATATATCACAATATATATGATATATAAAATATAAATCTTATTTAGATAGGCATGAGCAATGTTAACTTGTCCTGCCATCCATTGACAAACTTATTAAGTAGGTTATTTGCCTCTCTTGTCTTCAATATGTCCAGTGTGTTTAAAAACACAGCCAACTCATCAAATTTTATGAAATATTATTTTAAAAAATAAAAGCAAAAAAATTCTATTTAAAAATAAAAATACAAAAAATAAACCACATTAACCTCCAAAAAGAAAAAATCTCAACAATACTTTAAAAAATTGTTTTTAAAGTTATTTCTAATTCTTTATTTTGTTGCCATCAGATTATAGTACAAATGAACTCTAAAATTTGATTTCTTTATGAATTAAGATAACGTTTAGGAAGCAGTGAATGAAAGCAGAAACTAAAGTGCCAAAAAATTACTGACACTACTACAATGGCTGAAAAAGTATTTAATATGACAGAAGAAGCAATTCATTTTAACTGGCAATACCAGTGAAAATTTCAGTTTTCCTACTTTAATTTCCTGATGAATCATAATTCTTAATGTAAAAATTGTATAAGTTCCTTGCAAATTTCAAAACTATAGAATACCTGTGGAAATTCTCCTGTTGCATCCTTAAATATCTGAGTTTGAGAACCTTAACAAAAAATTGCAGTCATAAGTATAAATGCAGGCCACTGTTTAAAGAAGTAAGAAGGCACAAATGAAAAGATAGAAAATTGACAAGGTTTTTGATTTCACTGAAGTAGATGTTAAAGTTTTCCATATCTTTCTTATTTTTATTATTATGTACAAGTTTTTCCATTTTGCTGAAGCAGACATTAAACATGAGAGCATTAATGAGGTTTGATCAGAAAGTATTGGGACTGTTGCTATAGTAATGAAGATAAAGTATGAAGAGTGAATTCACTTGGCACAAATTTACTTTGAACTCTGTCACATATGCACACTAGGTTATAACATTCTCACTTGCTTCCATTGTTTATAACAGTGCTTGGAAGGTAAGTGTGTAGTGTGTGGTCATCTCATCACACCACAGAGGTTCTATCAGTAGCCATGGCATGTGCAGCAGCTTTTGGCCAACAACAACATTCTCTAGGTCTGGCAACCATCATATTCCCTAAATCTCAGCCCTTGTGACTTTTACTCTTTCCAAAAAAGGAATCCCACTTAAATGGATCAAGATTTCAACATGTTGAGGAAATCGAAGAGAATGCAATGAGGCAGCTGCTCACTATCCCAAAAAAGGAATTCCAGCAATGGAAATGATGCTGGATAAAGTGTGTGGCTTTAGAAGGGAACTTCTTCGAAGGAGATTAAATGCCGAATTAATATGTGTTGTAGTTTTAACACTTCAAAGCTTCAACACACACCTGAATCACACATGCTGGAAGTATTTTTGTTTGTTTTTTTTTAAACATTTCACCTTAAGCAAGGTAATAAAGCCACTAGGATGCAAGAGTTTACTCAGTGTTAAAGAATATGAGAAAAAAACTACTATTAAGAAGAGAGGACAATAAAAAAGATAAGAAATTAAGAAGACAAAAGATAACGATTGACAATGCATTTAAATTGTTGCAGATCAAAGTTGACAGGAAAACAAGAAGCCAGAAGGAAGTTTCACAAGAAGTGCCATAGAAGAAACTGTTAGCATAGAACTTAAAGTTACCATTTCAACTGTAAATTGATGAGACCTGGCCTCCAATCTAGTACTGCACTTAAATTCATAAAGTCTAGATACCATAATTACCATGAAAGTATTTGTAGAAAATATACTGGAAAGCTACATTAAGCCAAGATGCCAGGTTAAGAGCAATAACATTGTAGATTCTTCTTTGTATTTTATCAAGAATCACTAGATATATAGCAAGAGCACCAGATCAGATGTGGCATCAATATTCACTACTAGGACAAACGGTATAAATATATAAGATCGATTCTGATGAGAAAAATAATGAACCCACTTTCTTAGCTGCAGACTTAGCAATTGTTTCAATATATTCTTTCCACTTCATGTCAGCTGGAAACATTAGACTGACGTACAATGAGCCACTCTCCTGAATGTTAACATCAACCATGATGGAAAGTAAAAAAAAATTCTCTCAGTCAATTAAAAGTGAGTAGTTTTGTTTTGAGACATTAAAATTACCAAGCCACTTCTTGACCCATTTACCAACAGATTGTAGGTAATTTTTTTAGATCAGCTGCCAATTTGACTTTATCAAATTCATCAGACTTACTATTAAGACAGGTGTAAATAATTGTGTTATCAGCAGAGATACCAAGTTGAGAACTGATGACATCAGGGTTAGAAAATTACTCTGCCCACTGCTGCTATACCAAGAATTTGTGGGCAGCAGACAAGCCAGCAATTTCAGGATGTGATGTACATGCTCACTAAGGGACAAGCAGAATAATAATAATTGATTTTAGGAGAGTAATTTGAAATTTCTAGAAAAATTTTTAACAACACAGTTTTCTAAGCATCATTGAACTATATTAACAATTTTTTTTATCCTATCAAGAAACTCCCTCGGTTATAGTTTGCAAGAATAAAAGTGCATCAGAGCATTTTAAATAACATATTTAAAAAATGCATGCAAATTTAAATCTGTATATAATCCCAACTGTCATTAATGGACATTATAATTACATATGGACAGAGCGATGGTGTATTATATTTTGGAATCAATCTGCTAGTAATGGATTCAATTATAAACCAAATAATTAAACAAGAATATCATTATCAAGCCTGGAAAGAGGGAAAGTGCATCATGTCTCAATACCAACCCATCATAACCATATTGAAACAATCGAATTACAGAGAAATAACCTGTGCATATGCTGTTCAATGTCTACTAATCAGGAGTTGAAAATTATATTATTGATTATAATTAGCAGAAAGCTGATAAAGATACACAAGAAAAAATAGCAATACCAAAAATATTTTTTTAAAAGAAAATTTATGTGCATCATATTTGCTATAACTGTTCCTGAATATTTTAAGTGTTAATATGTTGAACATGTTCTTATTTGTCTGACCACAGGAGCCCGAGTTTCTGAAAACTGTGTATCTTTAATGTTCCAGACAAATGGATTATTCAGCTCAGAAATGTAAGACCCAATGCTTATTTTTTGTCTGTATTAAAAGGGACAACATATAGCAGCAAAGGCAAACTTAAGACCAATGTTAAGCTGTATGAAATCATCATAAGTGAAATCATCATAAGAGTGTTATTCTACATAAGAGAATGAATGCTTTGAATCAGAGAAGCCACCTTGTGTAAATGTCATGTTTAGAACATATAAAGAGAGGGAAAAACAATTTACACAGATGACAATAAACTACACACACACATACACAATTATGTACAGAGATATGCTTATATATCTATAGACCAATAATAAGAAAATAAAAATATAAAAATGGTGTATGCATATATATGCAGATATATACATATGCATATGTATGCACGCATACAGAAAATGCAGAAGCAAATAATACATATACATAAGTGCATAACTACATGTAAATTGAATAAAAGACGTAGATAATAAAAGAGAAAAATTGAAGAGTGCCTGGCTGTCAACTGGAATCATTATCAATGCCTGATGGTTGTGACAATAATATATTCAATAAAACAATTTCTTGTAAAGCATTGCAAAAATAGAAACCAAAATGCAAATAGAAGCCATTGACCAGAGAGGGAATAAAGGAAAAATACAACAATCAGTTAAGACAGAAGAAAAGCTGAAAAAAAAAAAAACAAAAAAAATACAGAAAAAAAAAAAGACAATATTTTGGAGTGTAAATCCAGATAGAAAAACAGTGATAAGACAAAAATGGAATGCAAAAGAAAAAAATTAATACAAGAAATGGGGAAAATTTTCCTCGTTTCATTATTTTCTTTTATAAGTTGTACTGAAATGAAACATTTGACAGCTTGTCTGACCCCAAAGTACAAAAAATCTACATTCAAGTCTTGCACATAAATTTCACATATAAAGAGGTTTATGTTCAAAAATCTCTTATATAGTAAAGTTTCAATTTATATATGGTTTATACTATGAAGAACATGGTCATGAGGTTGGATGCTCAAATCTCATTGAGCCAAAGCAATATACAAAAGAAAGAAAAAAAAAATGAAATTCTATATAATAAAACATTTTGCAGGTTTTATCCCTTTTTCTAATTGTCATTTTCTGATGCTATTATATTCAGAACTAATGTGATCCTAAAAAATACAATTCAAAGCCTACTGAGTCAGTTCTGTTAATGTCAGAGTTAGGAAAACTTTATAACAATCTTCTTCTATATGGTATGTCTCTTCAGAACAATGGTGATCTTGGCCTCTTCCCAACTTCCTGCCCTTTGTAGTTTTTAGTAAGGTTTGTCTTTTTGCGATCTCTCCTTATCCCAACTGTGCCAATCAATTGCACAAGCTTGTTAAGTAGGTTATTCATTGCTTTCCTCTGTCCCTCTTGCCTTCAATATGTCCAATGAGTGTCAAATTTTCCAAGCCCTCTTTCCTCATTACGTAAAGTAGAAATTTAAATTGCCTCTCTCTGATTCTAAGTGTCCTTTAGGTTTCCATTTTCCCTTTCCTCGCTACTCACATGTTCTGTCAATGGCATTGTAAACATCCTCCTGTAGAACCACATGTTCTGTTGCCTCAATTCCCTCCTTCATCTTTGAGGAGATTGTCCAGCATTCACTGAGAAGGACCAATATTACGTAACAGCTGAGTACGCTTTTTTATTTCTAATGATGTTTTTCTATTTCTTAATATTTTGCTTAGCTTTTGAAAGGTATTTTTTTGCTAATCTAATCAGCCTTCAGATTTCAGTGTCACATTTTCCATCCTCTGTTAAAACATCTCCTAGATATTTAAAGTTTTGTGTTTGCTTGATTTTAGTGTCTCTAATTCATAGGTAATATCTTGGGCTATTCACTTATTAGAACCTACAAAGCAAACAGCTGAAGCCTTAAATATCATAACTAATAACAAAATATCATTAGATAATGGCTGCTAACATATTACCACAGATTTAAAATCAGATGAACTAACAACTTAGATTATATCAACGGTAAATTACGTTAGATTATTGCAGAGAAGGATTCAGTATCAAAGTTTGCTTCCTATTTGTAGAAATTAAGAGAGAATTTCCACTTCTTTAAAAAAAAAAAATGATATGAATGAAAAAGAAAAAATGTTTTCAGTTTTTACATTGATGTTAAATATATAGAAAACAATTCAATGACCATTTTATGACTGAGTGGATTATGAAATTCAGATTAAAATGCATTTGAAGTTAATTTATTTGAACACACACATTATATATATGGTCAGGATCAGCAATTTACTGCTTATATTTTTTCCTTTTTATATATTTAACATTGATGAAAGTTTTTTCTGTATTTTTGTGTTCATGTCTGCATTTGTGCACGGCCAGACCTGCACCCATCTCTGTGAATGTGTGTGCACAGATGTGTTTATGTGTAGGATGTCATGATCATTTGTCCATTTTTTTTGGGGGGGGGTCACTTTACACTCTTTAGCCTTTTCTCTTTTTTCTTTTTTTCTTTCAACAGTTGCCATTTTTGTGGTGAATTGTTCCAATCTCCAGACATGCCACCGATTTTTAATTTTGGGGTATTCTAAATGTTTTGTTTTTTTGCTAGGGAAGTTCTTTCATTTTTACATAAATAAATAAATATATAATTGATATTAATATATTAATGTATAAATGATATATATGTGTGTGTGTGTGTGTGTGTGTGAGTGTGTAATTGACACTTCTTGAAAGAAGGCCATCTTTTCAATTTTGGAGTGATTGAGCACCAAAGGCCCACTTCTATTTTGTAGGCTTTCCTGCATATATGGCAGATGAAAGATTTGCGTATGGCTTTTAAGTTTAACCAGTTCTTATGCACTTTTATGCAACTCTTCAAACCTGCTGCTGACCCATATACTTTGATACAAAACTGGCATAAATTTCCTTTAAGTCATTGTGGATGTCTGTCAATGTAGTCTGCTGGCATTGCTTACCATCATGGGATCTGAAATGACTTACAAATCCTGCTTTGTATAAGAAGCCACTATCACAGATATTGTATGTATGCTATAATATTAAAATAACCACCCCCCATCTCCCCTCTTGCTTGTAACCAGTCACTATAATAAACATTTTCACCTGAAGTAGTCAAATAAAGCTGCATAAGCTTCTACATTATATATACTCAGGCTGAAGATTATTAATAATAATGGAATAATTTATCTAATAACCTGTTTCAAGATTGCACAATCAAACTTCTTTTCCTCAAGTGCTTTAAAACCATCCTTTACCATTTTTTGCCAGCATTTTTATCAACAGCACTCAGCATAAATAGCAAGAGTTTTAAGATTGTTTTTAACAAGATTCTTAAAATGATTTGTAATTTATTTACATTATTCCGACTGCTATCCTCATCTTCGTTGCTATATTCACATTTCAGACATTGTACACTCTGGTCATCTTCAGGTGACTGGAATTTTGAACCGAACCCTTTATTCCATCCACTGGAGTAGATTGTTCTAGTTCCACATACCATGCCTCTTCCGTATGTCTCAGTTATTGCCCTTTAACTCAACTTTCCAAATTTTTTGATTCACCACTGTTGTAGCCTGGTATTGAACTCACAACTCATTGGGTCTAGTCACTGGATCTAGCCTTTATCCACTAGCTAATCACCTGAAGAAGGCTGGAGCATACAATGACCGAAAAGTTGTGAATAAGACAATGAAGATGAGGATAACAGTCTGAATAATGTAAATAATGTAAATAATCACAATACCTCATCTCGGAGATATAGATTTTTAATTTGTTTTTCAGATGTTTATCATATGGTTAATTCTCTCTAAAATAACTTCTTAAGATATCCATCATTTCCTATCCTAATAAGGTGTACAAGTTCATCTTAACTGTTTATATATATGGAGCTTTTCAACACTAGATGTATTGGCCCACTAAAGAACAATGGTGTAAAGGACTGCTACTTGATGCTAAAGATTATCCAATGATACTTTCCAGGAGTCTCTCCAATACTTTAAAGTGATGGTGATATATGGTCCAAGTCTCAGAGGAGTAACATAAGGTGAACAACAAACACATTTCAGAATTGAAGTCTGACCAGACTCATTTCTCTACTTCTCCAAAGACTTTCTTGATTTTTACTTTTTAATATGTAGACAATGATAGACTTTACAACAGTATACATGAGAAAAAGAAAAGCCACAAGCATAAAAAAAAAATCATCTTGTGAAATTAAGTTATCATTCCAAAAATGTAAAAAAATGGAGATGTTGGATTTAGATTGCAGTGACAACAAAACAATTTCTCACACACAAAAAAAAAAGAAAAGAACACAAAATTTAACTTTCCTGGATCTACTAGTTCAAAATTATAATTATAGCTGACCAATTTTAAAAAACAATCAGTAAAATTTTCCATAAGTTTGTAAAGTGTTGACAATAAATAAAATACAGTTGCCATGATTCTGTGCAGTTAAGAAATTTTGTGCAATTTTTTTTCTTTCTTTTAGCTATAAGAAAGAGAAACAGTGAGACACTTTTGGGCACATTTTCCTAAGTTCTCTATAGAATCACACCATTCAAAGTTCTCATTTATTAGTCACTCATAGAGTTATAAAAATAACTACATCTCAAGAGAATGACTATTTGCTCAAATAGGAAATATATGTAATCATTACTAAAAATAGTGAGAATTTTTGAGAAGCTTACAAACTTATGTGAATCTGTGCACATGTACTTATTTTCATAGAAGAAAAAAATCTTTACTTTGTACATTATTTATACATTGACCAAGTTTTCTAAAAGATAAAACAATATTGGAAAAGCTGAGTATTTTTAAGCAAAAAAAAAACAAAAGACACAAATTTAGCTAATACATGAAAGACTAGACAAGTATAACCATCATGTTAAAATTATTAGAAATCAAATGACATGTTTTCAGTATTTCTCTGAGAATAGATTCAATACATTTCTAATGAATTAAGTAGATTAACATGTAAATATTACTTTTATTTTCCATTCATATATTTTATCA
The DNA here is from genome assembly GCA_963932145.1 of Acanthosepion lycidas. Lineage (NCBI taxonomy): Eukaryota > Metazoa > Mollusca > Cephalopoda > Sepiida > Sepiidae > Acanthosepion > Acanthosepion lycidas. Next base: position 54,795,324 of record OZ010587.1, on the reverse strand, counting down.
GTGATACTAACACTTAGAATGTTATCAAAGTAGAAGAAACAAGAAAATAGTACTACATGACTCATTTAAGCAAAAATAGTACTGCATGACCCATTTAAGCTGAAAAGTTCTCAGTCAAACCAAGAAGCTCTTAAGTGGATCAGGGCCAAGAACATTTCAGCATTTCCTTGTAGATATTAATGGACAAATAAATATAATCAACATTCCTGTTTAGACACAGTAATAATAACTAAAAAAAAATTAGAAGGATACTTGCTAGGAAAAAACATAAAAAGATCTATCAATGACTTAGTGCCATACATGATACACTCTTGGGTGATCATGCCTCTTTCAATTCATAACTGACTAGGCAGAAGATTTTCTCACAGTAGGTTGCCACTTCTTTCTATCAATGATTACTTTGAGCAAAATAATAAATACTGCACTTTGAATGATTCATTGAACAAATCATCATTTTACAGTTGAAATTGCAAGATGTAACCAAAGATCAAAGCTAAGTTTCTTCTCTTGCACTTCTTGCTTGTGGAACTCTCTTTCAGCTCCATGCTTTCAAAGAAATTTAAATGTAATGTCATTCATTATCTTCTGTCTCTCCTTGAATCATGTTTTTTTTTATTCTCCTCTCTCCTTAATAATTATTTTCTAAAATTATTTCACTGTCAGTAACCCGTCACACCTTAGTGGCTTTATCACTGTGCTTGGGATTAAATGAAAAACTTTAAATTTTTGAAGATTATAGTTATTAGGGAAGCAAGAAATCAGAATGGAGTTCCACCCGTGAGAAGTGTGAGAAAAAAACAGTTGGACTAGAAATAATGGTTGCATCTAGTTAGTTCAACAGTAAAATGGTGACACCTAGTTGCCAATCTAGTTGCAAGCTTAAATGCATGTAGTTGGGGCACCAGGGAAAAAAGCTTGCCCGAGCATTTACCATGAAAGTATTTGGAGAACAGGCAAAAGGAAGTAGCATAAATTCAGTGAGAAAGTGACTGGAGTCAAGATGCCTGGTCAGGATCAATTGTATTGCAGATCCTTCTCTGGATTTTGTCAAGAATCTCGAGATGCACTGTAGGAGCACCAGACCAGATATGGCAACAGTATCCAATACACAGACAAATGGTAGGTTTATAAATGTGAAAGATGGATTCTGAGAAGAAGAATTTTTGGGGCACAACACTGAATCAAACTTCCTTGCGGCAGACATAGCAATTGACTTGAAATAGTCAGTCCACTTCATGTCAGTGGAAAACATGAGACCAAGAAAACATAGTGTTGCTCTCCTAGAGTTCAGCATCAGTCATCCTGATGATAGGTAGAAAAGGTTCTCTTTAATAATTACATGAAACCAGTTTTGTTTTGGAAGCAGTGAAATTTACAAGACATTTTTGGCTGCAGTTAACCACTGAGTGGAACTCCTCTTCAAGAGTAGTTGATAGGTTTTGTTAGATTTCCTACTCAGGCAAGAGTAAAAGTTAGCATCATCTACATAAATACCTAGTTGGGGAACTGATGACATCAAGATGATCATTGATGAAGATTAGAAACAGTGTAGGTGCAAAGATAAAGCCCTGGGAATCCCCACATTAGTATGAAATGATCTGGAAGCATGCCCGTTCAATACAACCTTCATTACTTGGTTGGGTTGGAATGATTAGATTAAACCAAATATACATCCTGTGACACCTTATCCCTAGAGCTTGCATAGAAGGTCAGCATGCCAAACCATGTTAAACACCTTTGGGATATCGAGAGCCACCACCAGAGATTCACCATTCTTATCTAAGGCTTGAATGGATAACTTCAGAGATGGCTGTTAACATGTCAGGAGGGTAATTCCATAGACTAATAGTACATCCTGCTTAAAAGGTGGTTCCCCAGAGAAAAGAAATATATACAGTCCATCTGAAGTTATTTTGCAAGTCACATAAACCACAATAACTTGAATTTGCTTTGAAAAAAATTATAATTTAATAAAACATGTTGAAACAATCTAAAACTTTAACTTGAGCTTTGTTTTTGATACCTAAATTAATCAATTAAAATGTGGCAAAAGGTTTTCAAAGAAAATTCATGATATTGAGGTTTGTGTGATTTGCATAATAACTTCAGACTAACTGTATACAGGGTGCAATGGGTAAATTGTCACCATTTTATATTTTTAATTTTGTGCATGTGCATTGTTTGTCTTTGATTTTCTCAACTGTATAATATATTATAGTTATTTGGGCACCATCTGTGAGAAAAAGAGCACAATGATGCAATTCACACTGCCAGAAATTTGGAAATGGCATGCTGTACTGCTTGGTATTTGCGCTGGAAGCTCCAATATGAACAGTGTATTTGGGTATCAATCTGAGAACAATACAGAGGATTCATAAAGAGTTGGATATATCTAATGGTGATTACAATTGTGTTTGGAGTGATCACTAATGATGGTGATGTTACACCTCCATTCATTTTTCCACAACACAGAGGCCTACATGAAGTGCCTTGAGGGGGTACTGCTGCCCTGAGTCAAGGGGGTGGCTGCTGAAAGACCCTATATCTGGCAACAGGACTCTGCATCATGTCACACAAGGAGAACCCAGTTTTGGCCATTAAACAATTTCTGTGACCACATCACCCTTTACATCTGGCCACTTAACTCCCCAAACTGCAACCCCCTTTATTATTATGTATGGGGCACAGTTGAGCAATAAACAAACAAAATTCATTGTAATACCAAAGATAAACTGAAGGCAAGGATTATGGCAACATTCACAAACTTAAACAAGGAGACAGTCCATAAGAGTTGCAGGAGATTCTAAAGTCATCCGGAGGCCATGGTTGAGCCAACAGCGATTTTATTGAATAAATTTAATCTTTAATATTTCAAGATATTTTTGTGCAATTTTGGTAAATATATCTGTTAAAATGAGATGTCAGTGTTATTTTTCTTTTTTATACAATTTAGACAACAATTTATCCATCATACCCTCTGTGTGTGTGTGTGTGTGTGTGTGTGTATAACTGAAAGCACATCAACATTTCTTTTAAATTCTTTTTATTTTAGTGTATTTTTCCTTTTCAAAGGATGAACTATTTCAGAAAAAAATACACAAAGTAACTGAACCAATTACCTCAAAATGATTACCCACCTAATTTTTTTTTTTTTTTTTTGTCTATATGTGTATATGTATTAATGTTTCCTTTTACAAACATGTTTTCTTTTTAAGAAGGAATAATGAATTTTGGACATTTTTTGCTAGAAAGTTTGTATGTCTGTGTGTGTGTGTAAAGACATACATACACATACACTCATGAAAAACAGGTATGCAAGCATTGTTGCTTAACTTTTATCAGGAAAAATGTTTTCCTATAATCAATCAACATTCCAACATATTACAGCAGTAAATAGAGGTGAAGCACAAAAGCTATAAAATGAGAAATTAAAGTAAAAACACAGATGAAAGTGGAGTTAAAAAATGTAGTTTAGTTTTGTCTGCTCCAGTAGGAACACTGATAATAAACTGAAGAGAGATAAACATTAAGTAACAAGAGCTGCATTGGTGGAAATCAAAACAAATACACAATGTTTGAATTGCAAAAGAGAAAAAACATTAGGTTTAAATCTTCTCTAGGGTGCAATTTGCAATGTTTGAAGTTTATTTCTCTTATAGCTTTCTTCTGTTTCATTTGCATCTCCTTTTTTAATTTATTTTTATTTTGCATCTCATATTTTATGTATTTGCCTTCTGTTGTACATGTGACAGAGTGAACCAAGTTTATAAATCGTAGGCTTATAAAGAAATCTTTGTGGAAAGACAAGATAAAGACCTTTTTACCAAATGTAATGTGTATACATATGCAAAAAAATCTGCAGGAGGTGTGATGAGATTTGTGTGAAGTAAAAAGTAAAAAATAAAAACTGAGAGGGGGAATATGTACAAGGTGTACATGAGAGTGTCAAGTGCATATGTGCAGAGAGTACATGAAAATATGCATAATAAACTGTTGTATTTCTAAGAATGTATATAGAATTAAATTGTTTGAGTTTACATAAGTGAACAAATTTACAAGAATGTGTTTGAAAATATTTTTAAAACAGAACAGTGAAGACAAGTGTGTGCAAGAAGCATGGTAGAGTTTTAGACACCTGTGAATAACCTATTGATAAAGTATTATACACAGATGCATAACTTAAATATCAACGTGTATAACAAACAATTCTTGCAGTTAATATATACTCAGTAAATTATGCAAGGAATATTAAAATATTATTTAAGGCTTGGAACATTGATTTTAGGCATGATTGTCAATCAGTTATATTAGGACATATATAAGTGAAAGAAGAAGCCTCTCAACTCCATGTACAGGTCATTAAGAACTAACTCTACTTATAGATACAAGTCCTTCTAATTAACCTATCAGCTCTCTGAATTCCAATTCTGAGCCATTATCTATTACACCACCTACACATCAAGTTTGATATTCCTTAGTGGTTACCCATCTAGATAATGACCAGACTCAACAATGCTTAACTTTAGTGATCACGCGAGAACTGGTGTTTCAGTTAAAATATGTAAAAGCAGTGGGAATTGTATTTTTTGAAGGAACTATATATGTAGATTGCTTGCAGGTGACTATGTAATATATAAGTGGATGATGAGTAAATTGTCACCATTTTATATTTTTAATTTCAAGCATGCACATTGTTTGCTTTTGATTTTGTCAACTGCACAGTATAGTATGGTCAGTTGGGCACCATCTGTGAGAAAAGGACCACCATGATGCAATTCTCTAAGCCAGAAATTTGGAAACAGCACGCTGTACTACTTGGCATTTGCACTGGAAGCTCCAATACAAACATTTCAGAGTGTCTAGAGTGTTAATCTATGGACAGTGAAGAGGATTCAGAAATAGTTGGACAAGTCTAATGGTGATTATAAAGACGTTTGGAGTGCCTCCATTCATCTTCTCACAAGACTTCAGTCAACATGGAGGCCTACATCAAGTGCCTTGAGGAGGTAGTGCTGCAAGACCCTATCACAACAGGACTATGCACCATGTCACACAAGGAGAACATAGTCATGGCTGTTAGACAATTTCTGTGACCATATCACCCCTTACATCTGGCCACCTTCATATTATGTTTGGGGTGCAGTTGAGCAAGAGACTAACAAAACTTCTTGCAATACCAAAAATGAACAAGGATTATGGCAGCTTAAACAAGGAGACCATCCAGAAGTGTTACAGGAGATTCCAAAGTCATCTGAAGGCCATTGAATAAATTTACTCTTTAGTATTTCAAGATATTTTTGCATAGTTTTGATAAATATATCTGTTAAAATAAGATGTCTGTGTTATTTTCATTTTTGAATAATTTAGACGACAATTTACTCATCGCACCCTGTAGAAGATAAAACAGTGTGTATGTGTTTGAGATGATTTTAAGAAATGTTTTATTCTGAAACTGGATAAATTGTTGATAAAGTATTATACACAGACACAGAATTTCAACTTTGTACATCAATCTACATAAACAATTATTGCAATCAATACAATATGTGGCAGAAATACCTCCCACATAATGGTATGACATTAGTGGTAATGGTGTCTTCATCTAGGTAATGTTTTACCATTATGTGGGAAGTATTTCTGCCAAACTCTGTAAAAGAATTGTTTAAGTTAAAATATGTAAATTGATTGATTGAGTGATTTGCTTTCTATGGTTTATTAACCATTCATAGATTATTTCAAGACAGAAAATATTTTTAGATTGTAAGAATTTTTTGAGATAATAATGATTTGGCAATACAAGTCCTAATAATTAACCCATAGCTGGGGGGATAATAGATGGAGTCATACCTTAGCCAAGGTTAATTGAGCATAGATGGATATAACAAACCCAACTGGTATTGGAACTCTGAGCTCCAATTTCAAATTCTGAACTATTATCCTTACACCACCTACACATCCAGACTTACAGCATCTGATATTATCCAAGTGTTACCTATCTAGATACTGACCAGGCTCAATATTGCTTAACTTCAGGGATCATACAAGAACCAGTGTTTTAGTCAAAATATGTAAACACACTGGAAATTGTATCTTTTGAGGAAACTGTGTACTCAACTATTTAGGTTTTGAATACAGAGTTGTCCTTCTCGTAGACCAGTTGCCACCCAAGGTTATAGGACCTAGTCTATCTTGCTAATTCTCTATAGCTGGAGGAGAGAGAAGAGATAAATTTCTACTTTACCCAAGAGGATTTTCACAAGTGAATGTATCAAACTCAACTGCAATTCGAACATGGTTCTCCACTTGCTCAATCTGAGTCAGTATCCATTACTCCACTGTGTCGCTAAGTACAACACATATCGAGAGAAAATGGTAGAAGCATTTGCATATGAAGAAATACAACTGGGTAAACTGTATCAGTTGCTGAATGCTAAAACCTGTACATAAGCAAGATAGTCACATGTTAAAGGGAGAGAATAAGAGAGAAAAGGCAGTGCCATACGAGAGATTTATTAGAGTATGTGGTGGTGTGAATGGAAACTTAGTAAATATTGATCTGAAGGAAGATACACGAGGGGAAAAGAATGTGCAAATTTGCTAATTTAAATAAAGAACATAAAGAAGATAACATCTTAAAATAATTAAAAACACACACAGAGACACAAAAAAAAAAGAAAGAAAGAAAAAGGCAACACAAGAGTTCCAATCCAATTTCCAAGTCTGCTCACGCACCAAGATGAAGAAGCTAGCATCGAAGCAGATTCACTTCTGCTATCACCACCATCGACACCAAAATCATCTGCTGCTTGGGTTCCAGCCATTATTTACAGGAATCAAGATAAACAGTTTATCCAAGTTTGTAGAGATGAAGTGAAGCGCCACAAAGTGCCAGTCAACAAGCTGACAATCTAAACAGTGCAAGCATACCATGGTAGTGCTAACGCCGACATCCTGTGGCAGTGAGAAAATATGTGCTCAAATAGATTCCGTCTAAATTTCCAACAAACTCTCAAAAAAAAAAAAAAAAAAAAAAAAATTCTCTAAAACTATTATTGGCAGTCGAAGCAGCAAAACAAATGTTTAAGAACTGAGGAGAGGCTGAACTGAGGCAATATTTTATACAGCAAAAAATAAAACAGTCGTAGATCACGTAGGAGGAAAACACAGTAATTTATCAATAATCTATTTCTTTGTGGTTTAGCTTTGTATCTCTTTATTTCTCTTCCTACTTTCATTAGTGTGGGTGTGTGAAGAAGAGAAAGTCTGGTCAAAGATAGTATTTCATGAATATAAAAACATATTGAATTGCACATTTAAAACTGAAGTATATGAGCAGACATTTATTTTTGTAATGATTACAAAGAAAAACATATGCATATCTGTAAATTAGAATATTTAAGCTGACACTCGTACCAATTCCTTATGTCTATAGAGAATCAATATTTTGTTCTCAACTTGATGTTATGAATAGTAAAGTAAATAATATCCATATTATGCCATATTGAAAATAAAATAGATTGTTTTTTTTTGTCCTTTCACCATATGCAAGGTGATGATACAATGGCTCACAGGGTGGGGGTGAAAAATAGGAAATAATTAATGAAAAGACAGGAAGAATAAAGAAGAGGAATTCAGGAGACAAAAGATGAAAGTGCATTTAAATTTTTGAAGATCATAGGTGACAGGACAGCAAGGTGACAGAAGAGAGTTCTAGAGGTAAGAAAAGAAACTACTAGAATAGAATCTAGTTACATCTAGTTATTTTAACATTAAAACAATGAGACCTAGTTGCCAATCTAGTCATAAATTTATCTTTAATTTATGCAGTCAAGATTCCAAGGAAGAAAGCTTAGAACAATTGCCATGAAAATATTTATAGAAAAGATACAAGGAAATCATGTCACAGCAGTGGGAAAGTGACTGAAGTCAAGATGCCAAGTCAGGACCAATAACATTATTATTCTTTAAATTTTGTTAAGCATCCTGAGATATATAGCAGGAGCACAAGACTAGATATAGCAGCAATATTCAATACACAGAGAAATGGTAGATTTATAAATCTGCTTACAGGAAGGTGACTGGTAGGACTTAATATACACTGATTCCCAAATTTTCAAGTGATACTCAAAAACAGCACTGCTCAGTACTGAAAACATGTCCAACCAATAAGAGCAGGTAGGCCAGTGACTTTTAATCAAATGTTCAGCCATTACTGAACCTGTTGCATTTACACACCTATATGATTTATCCACCTTTCCCTTGCGAATATTGGCTGATCTGTGCTTCCAACCCTTGACCTGTTCTGCCTACATAGTCAGCATTGCACTGACATATAAATTGGTAAATTACCAAATTAATATGATGTGTAGACAGAATATCTTCCCGGACTGGATTTCAACACAGGTCAGGCACCAAAAACAATATATATATATATATATATATATATATATATATATATATATATATATATGTGAAAAAAATGAGTTTTTATTTTTATATCAACAGGAATCTGCTTAGCAAATCTTGCACTCATCTCACTCATCTCACCATGCAAATAGATGAGACATTTCTGGAAACCAATCAGCCTAGACTTACAATGTTGTCACATTTTCTCCCAAATGCTGAACACCACAATAGCCAAAAGGTATCCATTCTCTCCAAGAACCTTACAAATAAATTCAATTTCAGAATTTAATCTTTTATATTAGTCTTTTGATATGTCTGTTTTTATTGCACTAACAAAATCTTGATTTAACACATTGAACAAACAAAATACTAAGACCTGAAACAGAAGCAGAAATACTTCCGACATCTGTGTAAAACATTCAAATAGAGTATATCTGTAAAAGGACAATATAAATATAGACAAAAAGATATGCTGTTATTTAATCTTATCAAAAAATAAATCTGTGCCCCGGATTCTTCCCAATATCTCCTTTTCTGAAAGCCAAGATACATGATCACAAAAATACTAAAAAATTAAAAGAAAACGGTTAAATCCATAAACTCATGTTATTCAAAACCTATAACACATAAATCAATCCCAATCCAAAATAACTTTAATACTAATTTACACACACTGTTATGTAGTGTTTTCACAGTGGAGGCTTGTATTTGTACTAAGTCAGTCCTAAAATAGGTTTGACATACAAAACGTTAGGAACTTGATATAATAGGTAATGACGCAGTAATCTAGTTGGGGTGGCTGATACTTTAATATCCGACTAACAGTCGTCCGACATCAACTGACTGACCAACTCCCTCCCGACTGCTACTACTACTCCTACTTATTATAGGTGGGAGAGTCTATTAACTATAGAATAGGTGTGTTCCACTATAACACACACACACATATATATATATATATATATATATATATATATATATATATATATATATATATATATATATATATATATATAAAAACAGAATCACCTACTTACTTTCATTTATTAAACATTGAATTATTAGGTTGGTGCAAAAATAATGACGTAATAATGTCGTTTTTTGATGTATTTTTTAATGTCAAAAAACGACATTATTAAGTCATTATTTTTGCACCAAACTAATATATCACCTCAAGTCCATGAACTTATCTGACTTCTCCACTAACTTGATTAATATTCATGAGCACATTTTTGTTCTTATATACAAATACTTGTCACTAAATAAAATTCTTACATTTGCCTTGATAATGTCTCTCAAAGGATGAATCATGTCGGTTAAGATAAGTTTTCTTTCTGTCTTTATTCATATTTCCACACATAGCTTTCACATATACCACCCAGAAATACCTCCCACATTAAGGCATTAGTGGCAATGGTGTCTTCCTCTAGCTAATGTCTTACCATTATCTGGAAGGTATATTTGGGTGGTATTTCTCGTTCACTCTGTAAAATCATAATGTATCTTTCACTGTGCTTATTCTATATTAAAATAACTTGTAGAAGAAAAATTAATTTCACTTTTATACTAGATTTTCAAATATTAAATATTATCCTGTATTAGAAAATTGGCAAATATCTTGTTAATGAAAAATGTCTTTTGAGTTAAAATATTTAATCTGTATGTGTAATTGGCATTTTGTTTTGCTGTATTTTGAGTTGACATTTTCATTGCTAAATTTACAAAATGCTTTTGGACAACATATAAAGCCACGAGTTATGCAGAAAAAATGAAATTTTAAAATTTTTAATTGGCAAGAGAAACAGTTATCTCTTCTTGGCACTAATTACAGCTGCAGAGAAGAGAAGAAACTTGTTTGTTATTTCATGAATTGTCAGAAATCAAAGCTATTTTACTACTGTTGTCAAATGATTTAGTCAACTCTGTGAATTTCATTTTTCCAGTTGATGGGAATTTTTTCATTCTATTTGTTTTGTAGGACCTAAAAAGATTTAATTTAAAGAAATATTTAATCTACCTTTATAAAAATAGTGTACAGCCTTATTTTATAAAATAATCAAATTTTATGGCTTTCTTTAATTTTTTACATGATTCTCAAATTTTTTAGTATCTTTGTTTACTGCAAAAAGTGCCTTTACAAAATTATGATAGGTTTGTTTAATGGCATATCAACTCCTTATAGGTCATTTAATGCTGAAGTTTAATTTTCTTGGGAGTTTTGAAGTAATAAAAATGTTATTCTGCTTTCACAATTTAATAAATGGTAGATGATACTCAGCTTTTGTACATAGATATGTTTGTGTAAACATAATTAATAGAGGCAGTGACGTGTTTTTTGTGTTGCAGTTTTGTTGAAGTTATATTTTGGAATACAGTTGGATTTAAGAAATTGTAGGATATTATATGGATTAATGTCATGAAAGAGTTCTTTCATGTTGGTTGATTTTGTTTAGCTGCATATCAACCTCTATGGGTTATTTAATCCCAAAATCTAAATATTTTCGAACACAATTGCATGCCTTCAACTACAGATAAAATATACTATTAGTCAGATTTTTTTATAGAAAAATGTATTACTGGTATTTTTACTATAAAAATGCATTTTTATACTTTCATCATGTTTTGCTTTTGTTTGGGGGGTTCACTATTTGCCCATAGTTGAGACCCTAACAGGTGCTACTACCCCAGATTAGAGCAGACCTGGTAACAACAACAATTAAGAGGTAGTTCCATGCTCCTCAAAACCTCCAATCTCCCAATCTTGCTGCCAGATGTAGTTTATCATTATACCCAGGACTAAAAACTTTAATAAGAATAAACATAGAAAAATTACTCTGGAAAGATAAATGCATTTAGTAATTTTGAGCAAAATATCAACTATTAGAAAAGTCACGCAAGCCAGGAAGAAGAGTTGATACAGTTGATATAAGTACAAGTTTCAAATTATTAGATTGCTACTCTCTCAATACGTTTGTCTACGTATCTTTCTTGTCATTATGATATTATTGATTTAAAACTTTGAAAAGAATGTTAATGTTCTTAAGAGCTATATAAATTATGAGATTAGACACAAAATCCTTCTGTTATTAAACACAAACTTAATTAATATTTACACTAAATGCACCCTGCATTATACAGAATCTATTCAAAACCACAATCATTTCCCACTTATTCTATAATTCTGTTTATTTATTTAACTTATCAGTCTATTATTACACTCATTTACCAATCAAATTAAAAATTAGAAACTTGTAAAAACATCAAATTGACAAAGAGTAGTCATATTTTTAATCAAGTATAAATCATTTATATTCAAGCCTTTGGTTTTTCCCATTCTGTATGTAAACACTTTTGCAAAATTTAAATCTGGTTTGTCAATATGCTTTATGCCATTGAGATTGAGGATTTAATTACATTTCTACAAAGATGTTTAGCTACAGAAACAGAAAGATAAGTTGAGTCAAATTTATCAAATAAAATCAAAAAATGATATAGTTTTGAATCAATATTGTAAATAAATTGAAAAAAAACTTGATTTCAACAAACAAGTTCCATCTAAAAAAAAATAAGTTTTTTGATTATACTTTGAAAAAATTCTAGATTTCTTTTGAATAGCATTTTTGATTAGGTGGAGACCATTTTTTTTCTCTGCCATAACAAATGATCAATGTGCTTGAACAGTCTTAAGTTGTACTTGGGACAAAATATTTAACATGATCTTCATTCAAAGGTTTGCTCACACATTTATTCTCATTTCTACACTTAAAAAAAAAAAAGAGAAAAAAGAAAAGAACAACCAACTTAACAATGCATGTAAAAAAGAATTTTCATTAAAAGCTGTCTAGTATTTCTAAACAAAAAAGATAACTTGTAAATAGCAAACAGGTAATATTAATTACTACAAGTTAAATCCAACAGTTATTTTACCTTGTTGACTATAATAATCAACACTTCCAGTGCTGTTTGTCTATAGAATAAAACACAAGTAAATTGTAATGAAATATGATTTTCTTCATATTTTCTCCGTCTATCGGGAATCAGTAGTCATATATCATATTCTGCCCCTCCCCTGACTGCTTGGGCACATTGTCTCTATGTCTTAGGTATGCTAAGTAGGCAGTCATTGATATATAACTACAATTAAATAAGGAACAAGTAAGAAAAATTAATATAGTAGTCTACCACTATTAGGCGAACCAGTTTACCGTGGCACCCGGTGAACTGCGGGTGGGTGGTGGACCTCAAGATTTTGCTCTTGTACCCTCAATATCACTCACTTTTTTTTTTTTTTTAGAAATTCCACCCTATTTTACCAATTTCTGTGCCATCTTCTTCACAATAGACAGAACAAACAGCTATCATCAGATGGGTCCTAATCAGTTTTAATAATTACACCCCTTTTACATATGTTTTATCTTGATTCTAATGATCAAACAGCACAAATTTTGTGAAATTTTAACACCTCAGCCGTTTCACACCTAATCCAATTGTATTGGTAATAATTACACATGATTACATTATATTTCTATTTCGCATGCAATCAAAGAGTTCCTATCATATTTGTTATAGTGGAACACACCTATTCTATAGTTAATAGACTCCCCCACCTATAATAAGTAGGAGTCGCTCAGGGAGTTGGTCAGTGAGTCGATGTCGGATGACCATTAGTCGGATACTAAAAGTATCATCGACCACCACTAGATTTCTCTGCGTCATTACCTATTATATCAAGTTCCTAACGTTTTGTACGTCGAACCTATTTTAGGACGGACTTAGTACAAATACAAGCCTCCACTGTGAAACCACTACAACATTTAATGACGAGGATTCGAACTCATACCGAGGAAGAAAAACTTTCGTTCGCCTACAACACTTGGTGACGATCTAATCGGATTCATACGGAAGAAGAAAAACATTCGTACTCCATAACACACTTGGCCATGAGGATTCGAAATTCATAGGGTGGAAGAAAAAAAAAAAAATTTCACCCACCATAACAAATTTGGCCACGAGTATTCAAACTCATATGGAGGAAAAAAAAATTGCATTCACCACAGTATTATTCGACGAAGGGATTTGGATTCATACGGTGGAAGAAAAAAAAAAAAAAAAAAAATTCGCTCGCCACATTATTTGGTGACCAAATTCGTACTCATACCGAGGAAAAAGAAAAAAAAAATGCTTGTCACAATTTTCGGCGACTATATCTCGGATTCACATTTGAAAAAAAAAAAAAAAAAAAAAAACTTGGCAAAGTTTTTCAAAAGACAAGATGTCAACTTACTGACGAAAAAATCAGTTGTATTCTCAACTGAGAAAAGAATTTTTTTTTCTCGATAAGACAGTTTGCTCAAATAGGTCATGAATTGCAAATTCGTAGGACCCCCCTCTACAATATTTAAGCATCATGTAAACTTTTTGCAAAGTGGCGGAATGTAAAAATATATTCAAGGAATTTTTTAAGTTCCAGACAGAACAACAGATGACAATATTAGAGCAACAGAAAACATTCCAGATGCAATTACAGGAGGAAACTTTTAATAGACAGATGCAGTTTCAATGATAAATGGAACAGATGCATAAGGAGTTTCAAAACAAAATTCTAGAAATAACTGAGAAGAGGAAAGAGAAAAATCTACAAAATGATTCTTTCCAAGAGAATACAATATGGAATTCAACTGAAATATTCACGTACAGTCCGGATGAAGAGATAACTTTTGAGGAGTATTATAAAAAATATATGGACGTGTATAACGAGGACTGCCACTCGTGGTCTGAAGGAAAGAAGGTTAGACTTCTTTTAAACAAGTTAGGAACTGCTGAGCATAACAAATTGGTAAACTACATTTTACCGAAAAAACTAGCAAGTTGACTTTTACCAAGGCGGTAAATATATTAAGTGAATTATTTAGTAAAAAGACATCTTTGTTTCACAAGAGGTGGAAATGTTTGAATCTGATGAAAGATGACAAACAAGACTATATAACGTATGCAGCCAATGTGAATAAGCATCGTGAAGAATTCAAGCTGGCAGAGTTAAGCGCTGACAATTTTAAGTGCTTAGCGTTTGTTCAAGGGCTGGTATCGGAAAGAGATGCAGAGTTGAGAAAATTAGTACTGTCAAAATTCGAAAATGAACCAAGGATTTCGATATAGAGGTTGGCAGAAGACTGCACAAGATATGTTAGCATAAAGAAAGATTCGAAAAAGATAGAACAGTCTGGTGTTTCGCATGTAAGGAAAATACACTACAAAAAAGAAAGTCAGTCTACCAAAAAGAATTCTAAAATTGCTGGTTATCAAACAAAACGTGAAATACCAGAGAAAAATAAACAAAAACTCCCAAAGCCATGTTTTGCTTGCAGCGAACTTCACTGGTACAGATATTGCAATTTTAGGAATAAAAAATGTTTCAACTGTAAAAGAGTGGGTCATAAAAGCTCACACTGCAGGTCAAAAAATAAAGACAATAAAATAAGAAAATTAAAGTCCGACAAGGTGAATGATGGTATAACCAGAAAATTTGTTACCGTCAAAATAAGTAATAAAAAAATAAGAATGCAACTTGACACTGATTCCGACCTATCTATCATAAATTTGCATAATGGAAAAAGTTGGGGAAACCAACTTTAATTAAAACAAATAAAATCACGAGGTCAGTGACAAGAGAAAAAATACAATTTATTAGAGAATTTGTTACAAATGTCATGTTAAATAAAAAAATGCGAAAAGTTAAACTATTTGTCATAGAAAATAGCACGAACCTACTTGGTACGAATTGGATAACAGAATTTCAATTATGGGATCTACCAATAAATTGTTACAAGGTTGAAAGTTTAAACTCAGAAGCCCAAAAATTAGTAAAGAAACTTAAGGGAGCTTTTCCTACTCTTTTTTCTCCAGGTTTGGGAATGTGTACCAAGATGGAGGCAAAATTCCAGCTAAAAGAAAACGCTCAGGAGGTATTCAAAAAGAAAAGGAATGTGCTGAACAGATAGATAAAGAATTGGACAGATTAGAGAAAACCGGTGTATTTAAAAAAGTTGAATGGGTAACACCGACGATATATGTGAAAATCAAGCTCCAGAAAGTAAAAATGAAGCTGACACCAAGAAAAACTGGGGAGCAAGTTACCCGCAGCCAAGAACATGCAGTATTATTAAATGATTTAAGTCAACTGAAGTCACCACAGAAAACGTTAAGAAGCACAAGATCAACAAAAGAGAAGTTAAAGGCTGAACAAATAGAACCACAAGAAGAACCTACAGAAACTGTGACTCCATCCTTAAGAAGCTCAAAGCGGAAGGTTGTTTCTAGTAACACTATGGAGGTATAAAAAAAAAATAGAAAAGCGGATTGGCTATATGATGTACTTAATGAAAGGCAAAAAATTCACGTGCAGTAAACAGATTCAGACGTGGTTGACAGCGGTCCCACGGAAAAAACGCCGATGGAGGTGATTTTCAATACGTTTGATCTAACAATGCCTGCAACAATTTTACCTGAGGTACGCCGATCCAGAAGAAAAAAGAAAGGCAACTGATCGTTTAAAAGTGGATCAAAAAATGTAGGAGATACGCTACGATGTTGCTAAAAAAAAAAAAAAAAAAATTCTGTAAAAAATGTAAAATAAATAAAGAAAACTTTACTCCGTAGGAGTAAAGTTTTAGTGGGGGATGTTATAGTGGAACACACCCATTCTATAGTTAATAGACTCCCCCACCTATAATAAGTAGGAGTCGCTCAGGGAGTTGGTCAGTGAGTCGATGTCGGACAACCGTTAGTCGGATACTAAAAGTATCAGCGACCACTACTAGATTTCTCTGCGTCATTACCTATTATATCAAGTTCCTAATGTTTTGTACGTTGAACCTATTTTAGGACCAACTTAGTACAAATACAAGCCTTCACAGTGAAACCACTCTACAACAATATTGGACTAATTAACAGGAATTCAATCACTACAATCAGATACCATGGATGGAGTATAAATAGGAGTACTTTTCTCTTGTTGATCATGTTCAATTTGACTGTCCAACAGTAGACATCAAGAATCTCTCATAAATAAACAAATATAAATAGCGCATAGTAATTAGGGGTCGCAAGTGTGAATTGCAAGAGGAAATACTTTTGAGGACGATTAAAATATATTGTATAAAAAATCTGCTGTAAAAAACTGAAATAAGTTGAAATTTGGGGTAATTTGCTTTTTAAGCTCTGAGCTAAGTATCTAATAAAAATTTCCCAAATAGTTGTATCTACATGTAAATTTACATACTTAATTCAAAAATAAAAAAGAAATTTTGATAAAATCTACCTTTTTGGAGTTATCGACAATAAAAGTACGGACTCATTCACATCGCGGCTGCCATTACTGAAGTTGTTTGCATATATTTGCTGCGGAATAGACATTCAGTTGTCTCAATTATTGCACACACACACACACTGATGCAAACAATGCCAATAATGGCTGCCGTGCAATAGCCGACAACAGCATGAATGAGTCCAAACTTTTATTGTCGATAACTCCAAAATGGTAGATTTTATAAAAATTTCTTTGTTATTTTTTAATTAGGCATGTAAATTTAGAATAAAAAAATAACTGATTGGGAAATATTCATTAGATACTCAGAGCAGGGGCTTAAAAAGCAAATTACCGAAATTTCTTATGGAATCATTGACATAAATTAGTATAATTTTTTGAGGTTCTTTTCAAGCCATTATCTACAGTATATATCACAAAATAGGGCAAATAGGACCCAAAAATCAACCTCCTATTATCGCAAACCTAAAACAATCCAACCCCCAGCCCACCCCAACTAACGCAGTTCACTTGCAGCACAGATCAGCCAGCTTGGACAACAAGGCTTGCGCTATAGTGATGGACTATTGTAAAATCTTTCCCTAAAAACAATTTTCAGGAAAACAGGCTTCTCAAATCAACTGTTATTACTGTTATGAATACAGTCTTTATAACTTAGCTATGCTAATTAGGCAGTCATTTACATATCACTGCATAAATGAAATAGAAAAGGGTTTGGAACTACAAACTATAATAATGCAGTGCAAAATCATCTTTTCCATTGCTTTTTTTTCCCCCTAAAATCAAAGTGTAATAACTTGTTTTTGTTATCTGAATGAAAATGGACTTGAATACTTTATGTCAATGTCTAGGAATGACCCAAATAAAAAAAAAAAAAAAAAAACAACAACCTAGGGACACATTCTTATATTTCTCTAAGTCTAAGGTTTTGTATTTCTAGTACTTATTTTTGATTTATAGATTTTAGAGACAGCTTCAGAGTCATTGGTTTTATAAATACCCAAACTAAAATAACTGTTGGCAGAAGTGACAGGGGAAAAAATAAATGAAAAGAGAAATGCTTAGGAGACAGTGTAGTCTCAAAGACGTTGATGTGATCAAGGTAAATAGATGGCTAAAAAACAAATAACAGAATATTTAAAAAGCAACTTTTGCTTTTATTTAACAATGAAAAAAAAATTCAGTGAAAGTCTGCAAGAAAAAAAGGGGCTAACGGCTAATTAGAAAGAGAAAAGAAAAACAAATCTACAAGACTATAGATCAACAAAAACTGAAAAGTACTAAAAGATGAAAATATACACAGGTGCAGTCATCTCAGACAGTAATTAAAAAGCCAAGGTTTAACAAACACTAGAAATATAGGCAACAAGTGTGACTGAAATGCTGATTTAAAGGTATACGATAACTATACCAACAACTTATGAGCAAGAACAAATTATAAAAGCATGCTTGGGAATTCCACAAGTGCCAAATGGATGTTACAGGTATTATATAGAATTCTGTTTCCATGTAATTGCAAAAATGGCTTATGTGATGTATTATAATAGGACATTAAAAAAAATTCAACAATGAACCAAGAAAATGCCAAAGTGTTAAAAACCTGGACCAGTATTTTTACACAAAATGTGCAAAGTAGGATTCGCTGCCAAAAAAACCTATAGGGGTCAGTTTTACACTTGTTCACAAGCTACTGAAAGTAATCTTTATATTTAGTTAGACCAGGTGTACCAGAAATGCAATTGGCTTAATCTAACAATGACAGACCTACAAGTTCATTGTTTTTAATATACAGATACAATGATGATAAAATATTAGGATTTAAGAAGCAAAGGAGCACTAAAATAATTATGAAAGAAGAAACTTAAATAGGATCAAGTGATAGTCAAACTCTCAGTTAAAAATGTATAAATAAATTAGTATTTTACTTCTCCTTGGTTTGTTAACCAAAATCTTTATTCAGCAAGAGATGGAAACTCAATACATATTCTCTTTTCCTTTCTTCCAGCATTTGGTACACCACTAAAACATACAACAAAACCAATTTTATTAATCTGAGCCAAAAAATGGTTTAGATGGTTATTTAATGTCATTTCTTACACATGTATTTATTAGTGTCAATTGATAAAAATAAAAATAATTGTTAAAACAGAATCTTGATTAATAAACTGAGTGACAACACTTCACCAAACAAACAGAAAAATGTTCCCCGAGGAGAAATTTCAATAAACTTAGATAATGCCTAAAGGTTAAATCCACTTTGGCAGGAAGGGAGACAAGCTACTGTCACTGCTTAGAGCACATCTATTAAGCCGAGACTAGTATATCTAGAAATTTGATAGCCAAGGATGGTGATTTCAATCCCAGATAGGATCACAAGAGTCAGCATAGTTAACAATGATGAAAATCTTTTTTTACTAAGCAAGGTTTTGTTTTGATTAATTCTAACAAATATTTTATCTTCATTAGATCAGCCCATTCTTCAAATAACCTTTTCATACAGGGAATTATTACAGGGCGAATATACTATCAGATTTTGCTTTTACCATAATTGAAGAATATTCATTACTCTGTCGCTCAGAATAAAGTGTACGTGCATATAGATAAGACGGACAAAAGGAAGAGAATTCTGCAAATAAAAGCAGAAAATGATATTTTTTTTCCCATTTTCTTGATAAAGCAAAACAAATGAAAGAATAAGTGACCAACATGTACATATGCAAGAATTATTTTATTTATTTATTGGAAGATAGGCATAAAAATGAAGACAAAATGAAACAGAGATGAAGATAAGAAAAAAATTGAGATAATAGATATATTCATTTCTTTTTTTAACTTTATTTTTTCAGTCCTTTGCAAGATCAGCAAATCAAAGCAAAGGAATATGAAATGAAGACATTGTTGCATTAAAATATCTTATCAAAGTGAAAAACAGTTGTGTGGCTTGCCTTGCAGCCATCCACTTATATGCACTGACTAGACAAAAGACATGGTGAAGAAATAAGAAAGCCTTACAGCAACAAAATCAGGAACCAACTATACTGATCTATTCTACTTCTTCAACTGTTTTTCTAGAAAAAGAATAAAAGAAAAAATGGAAGCTTCAATCTGCAAGAAGACAGACAGAACCTGCAGGTATATGGGTAGTGTCAGGGCACATAAACAAATTAAATGTCGACTTTTACATTAGAAGTTCTGACAGTCTTATTTTTTGGTTGATCAACTCAACATCTCTGACTTTTCAATTTCAGCACTTGCAAGCTTTGGCTTGGTGGTTAGAGCAGCAGGCTGACAATGAAGATTGTATATGCCAAGATTAGGCCATATCTCCTACTTATCAAAAAAAAAGGAAACTAATTTTAAACCAATGCAAAGACCATTTCCTACTATTAACTAATCAACTACTAAAATGTATGATTAATATAACAGTATTATTTTTTGTGTGTGTTCGGCTGACTTTGCAGTAATAAGGGGATTCAATTTCATTCAAGTGGTTATCACTTAACCACTTGGAACCAACTGATGATTTTTTTCATTTTTCCCCAAGCAAAGCAATAAGGCTTGCTTGGGGTAAAATGATTTAAAACAAAAAAACAATGGGTTACTGACTGAGAGAACATAAAAAAAAAAACATTATTAAGGATCAAGAACAATAAAAGAACAAGAATTAAGAGGACAGAAGATGATGATTGACATTGCATTTAAATTTTTGAAGATCAAAGTTGACTGGAAAGTAAGAAGCCAGATGAGAGTTCTACAAACGAGAAGTGTCAGAGAAGAAACTGTCAGCATAGAACATCTAGCCATTTCAACTGTAAAATTACGAGACCTTGTCGCCAATCTAGTACTACGCTTAAATTCATAAAATCTAGGTACCATACAACAAAGTTCATCAGGACATTTACCCTGAAAATATTTATAGTACATATCTTAAACTAAAATTTTATTTTCAATATAGAAGGCATAGAGATCTTGAGAAACCATAAAAAAATTATACCAATTTAATCCTGGTAGCTCAATCAGCAACACAATTACGAATATTCAAAGGTCATAGAAATATTCATCTCATGCTATTAGACAAAAAGCCAAATTTAACAGCATGTAACTGAAAATACAGGCTTCAAACAAGTTAAAAATCATTATAAATGTAATGTCATATAGGTAGTCTTGAAGTAAAAGATAATGCTAATGGAATCAATAATTCTTAGATTAGACCATCCTAAAAGCAAATGTGTAAAAATGACATACAAGCACAAATTTGGCTGATCACATAAGTTTCATTTCAACAGTTAATGACTTGCAACTTCGTCCGATATTTTTCTTCTAAAATGATTGAAATATTTGACTGATGAAATATCATAAATCAACAGTTGATATTATATAGAACATCAAGAGAAAAGTGATATTTTTCATTAAATTTTTTTAAAACTCCCAACTAAAGCAAAATGTTTTTAAAACTATACCAGTCTCTCATGGTTAAACATGATACAGATGTGCTAGTATCATATCTTTATACAAACTTATATTAGTAATTTACAATAACTTTTACTTAAATGCAATTTACATAATTATTCTTACATAGATCAACATCATATTCATTACAAATAATTTTAAAAAAATCCTATGCCTTATTCTTTTCTATTATCATAAAAAAAAAACTATTTAAAGCAGAATCTCTATCTATAAAAGGCAGGATGTGTGTGTTTGTGAGTAACAAATGCATGTCTACAATTTTCGATGGATTTGCACCAAAATTTACATGCACATGCTCCAAATTAGCGGGAAGGCCAAGACCGACTTTGCATTTCCCAACTCCCATCGATAGTGGAAATAATTGATTTTTTCATGCTTCTATGGCAGTTTTCATGTAGTTTGCGGCCATTTTCTACTGGCCAGAGTGAGAGCCTGTAGCTGGCTGCCAGGAAGATTCTATTGGCCAGCGTGAGAGCCAACAGCTGACTGACACGAATGTTAACTGGCATGCTAGCATGCAAAAAAAAAAAAAATCGATAGCTGCATTCGTCACAAGTGGGAAAAATTTAAATCTGCATGGCACTTTACTCCAATTGGCTCATTCTCATGCTTAAACTCAACGTTGATTCTGATTCCGCAGAACTGGGTTGGCTGTGAAAAAGTATTTGTTGTTAACATACTTTTTTCATTCGGTTTTTCCAGTTATGAGTCCTTTTTTAAAGCTGATCGTTTTGTGTTCATTTTGTTCAGTTCTTTTTTCACAACAGATTTAATGTTTAGTATAGAGCTTAGAAAAAATTTGCAGTGTGAGATAGGCAAGAAGTAAGGCATGTAGCAACATCAGCACAGCAAAGGGTACTCCTTTAAAGGCAAGGAAGGGCAAAAATATTTTAAGTGATAGCGATTGCTGTATGAGTTGTACGATTTTTGAATCGAGCACGGGCAATGCCGGGCCATGCTGCTAGTATAGATATTAGGTTGGTGCAAACATAATGTTGTTTTCTCACATATGTTACTATGAGAAAACGACATTATTTTTGTACCATCCTAATATATGCTAGGATATCAAGATGTAACCTACAGGCTTGTAAAGAGAATAAAAAGTAATAATTTGAAAATGAAGTCATTTAAAATGCATAATGCTAATCAGGTATCTTGAATTCTGTTTTTCAAATATTTAGTAAATGCAAAATTTTTTGTCACCATTTTTGCATAATATTTGAGAAATCTTAGAATTGCCTTTAAAGTCTACTCAACTGTTTACTGGCTGTGCAATCAGTACATTGTTTACAAGCTTTACACAAGATTCAGAATATAGAAAAACTTAAATTGAAAAGAAAATCAGTCAATGCATAAATATTTCCATTTATTTTCTTCCTCTACACAAAAAAAATAGTTTTGGAATAAGACAAGCACTGAAAAATGGATTTATTATGAATATCAAAAACAAAAAAAAAATTACTAGATCATAGGTACCCTTTAAAATCTCAAGCTAAACACAAATTTGTGGGGTGATGGGGAGTTACCCAGTGTTTGTTGGAAGTCAAAGTGAATATTTTATGAATTGCTGAAACCTGGATACAAAGTGTTACTGCATCAATGCTGCAGTAAGTAATTAGATTACTGTTTAAATAAAAAGTCAGCCAGTGATATTGCTTTCATGACAACAACATCCATTTTCATGTTGCATATATGATACTATAAATACTCATGGAGCCATAAGAGGAAGTTCTTCCACAAAAATCGTGCATTCCTAAAACATGTTAACTTCAGACTTGCCTAGTTCCATTCAACTTTTTAACTGATCAATGGTTTCAGTAAAATGAAGACAATGAGCACAATCCATCAAACCAAAGCTGAATCAAAAAACACAATATATCAGATATGACTGCAATATTCCCTTCTTGGTCTGATCTGACTCTTGTTCAGATAGAGTATGGCAGGAATTTGGTATTTTCTGGAATGATACAAGAAAGCAATCATTCTTCCAGTATCTTTCATGATGGCAAAAATATACAAGTTCTATTTTAGGTCTGGAGTGAGCATTAGACCCAATAGGCTAGGAGTGTCTTTAGAATTGGAGTAAATTTAGGGTCTGCACAGTGGTGATAAAATGTTATCAGCTTTGTTCTTGAGGTATTACATTATACAAACCAGTCTTTTCCCCATTGAGCCGTGGGTTTTAGGTCAGAGGAGAGATCAGCTGCCAGACACTGGTTCTCCAGATATTTAGAGGGGCACCCACAGACCTTTGTATCATCTGCATATACATTTACTGAAAATGTTCTTAGGCTGAGTATTAATGTAAAGTAGAAAGAGGGTAGGGCTAAGGAGAAAGCTTTGTGGGGAAATGTCAGCATTGATATCATGTGTCTCAGAGGATTGGCCATTAACAATGACCTTCAGAGACCTACTCGATTGAAAGACTTGATAACTGAGAAGACTCTCACAGAAATTCCATAGCTGGCAAGTTTGTGCAGCAGCCCCCTATGCTACATGTTGTCAAAGGCTTTTGATATCTAAGGCAATTAGTCTCAAGTGTTTATTATCAAGCATGTCACTGATTCCATGTACGATGATACTTAAACTATCAGCAGTGAGCCTAGAGAAGTGAAAACCATATCGTCTGTTGCTCAGGAGGATGTTCCCGTTGAGTTGATCAACAACTTTCTTGTTGATGACAGCTTCAAAAGGTTTGCTGATAACACTAAGGAGGCTGCTGAGATGATAGTGTGATAAGGACATGGGCTCATATGCATTCTTGTAAACAGGGCATACACTAGACACCTTCTATGGATTTGGGAAATTTTTCTACTTCAGACAGCAGTTAAACAGCTTTGCCAAAATTGGTGATAATTCTGAGTTTCAAGCTCTTTTGAATAACTACAGGGATTTTATCCAAACCAATAACCTTCACAGTTTCAAGACTTTTGATAAACCTAGAAACCTCCTGAACCAATATCACAAAGCTTGTGCTCCATGAGGCGGGAGTGGGGGGGTGTCAAATAAGGAATTTTCTTTGTTGTCTAATGTGGAGTTAAGTTCATTGCAAAGGGATGAAACAACCTCAAGATCATTTATAAAGGAGGGCACTGATGGTTTGCCTCTCTTGAGAATTGCATTTGCAATTCTCCAGAACTCATAAGATCCAAGATTGTTGTTTTCTATTTTGGCTTGGACAGCCTGCATTTAGCCACTCTCTGCATTTTCCAGAACTCTCTTGCATTGATTCTGCACAGTTCTGAAAGAGGCAAAGAGTTCTGCTCCACCATTCACTCTAATATAGATGGTAGTAGTGGTTACAGTGAATCATGACCACTGCACATTCAGGTTTGAACCATGGCTGGCTATTTTGGTTTCTGTTGGTATTTTTGTGGAAGATAAAACTTTCTGTGCTGGAGAGAATCCATTCAGAAATGAGGTAGGTTGTTCCAGATGGTCTATTTTATAAGAAAGCCAACAGATGTGTTTCTGCTATGTAAGATCATAAGCTATGCCAGTTAGCTTTAATATATTATTAGATTGTCCTATGACATGGCATATCTGAGAATTGGTTTGGCATCAACCTTGTCATAGATCAATGAATGGCCTGAGGTGCCCAAAGGAGAGGTAACACCTCATCAGAACATTGATCAGGGCAGAAGGTGAGGAAGAGGTCTAAAAGGTTAGCATGATGTCCAGTTGTATTTGGAGGATGAGTAGGCTTATCCACAATCAGGATCAGCTCGTAAGCTATAAAGAAGTCATAACATTATTTCCCTTCTTTGCTGGTTCGTTTGAGTGGAATAGACACACCTTGAGGTGATTGTTAACCATTACAATGCTAATTTCTTTCTAGAACTGTTCCCCCTGCCACTGCATATTTTTTTTTGAGGGTGGAAAAACATGAACACTTACTGTTTTAAAATTATTATAACTTTCTTTGTATTATGCATATAGATTTTAATTTTTATACACTAATAAAAGAATGAATGAGTAATATTTTGATATAATGCATTATGTTTGCATGCATGTTTTGACATTAAAAACAAAAAAAATTGAAACACAAAATAAAAAAACATGAAATAAAAAACAAATACATTAAAAAATTAATAAATAATTCAACTTACTTTAACTTTTATTACTCCTTATGGAGTTCTGGGGGTGCAATAAGAAGCAAAATTGCTAAGGAGACTTGCATTTTGTCAAAAAAGTGATGCGTTTCTTTATGTTTACATACAAGAAGACACTAGCATTTGTTTGCTCTTTCATTCACCTGACTCATATTTATGTCTCATTAACATGTTCTTGTTAATGAATAAAGTTATTATTTTGTCATTTATAAATAGACAAAATAATTCACTTTCAGAAAGGCCATCAGGCATATTCATGGTTGCCAGTAGATTCCATAAAATTGTCAAGCATGGATGATAGTAGCCACTAGTGGTCATCATCGCTTTCCTCCATGTCACTAGCATGGTTATCATCTTTAACCACTTCACCGTGAATATCCACTCAAGTAAAGCCTTCAAAATCATCATCAGAGTCTTAATCAAAGAAAAACTCCTGAATAAAGTCTTTGTTGGGTATTAATGTGGCCATTATTGTTTACAAAAAAATCACGAAAAAATTGACATGGGTTTAATCAGTGTTACACCTTGTGTAGCATATAGAAGAATTCAAAATGTCATTGAAAAATGGAAATTTAACCTTGTTCCAAAGTAGTAGTAGGTGATTTCCAGCTTAAAATACTGGAAATAACAGTTGACATGTGTTTATTTATAGCAACTGTCTCAAGGTGACAGAATGTGCCTAGAGCAGCAAAGGGAGAGAATTCTACAAAAACCTGCAGCATGGTAAAGGTTAAAAGTGCCACAAATATGAATGGTATTAGGTTGGTGCAAAAATAATGACATAATAATGTCGTTTTTTGACGTATTTTTAACGTCAAAAAACGATATTATTACGTCATTATTTTTGCACCAACCTAATAATTGAGGGATGAACAGAAAGGATGTTATCAATCTTCTCCACGATTTCTGTTAAACATTGCAGTACCATCATACTGAAGACAATAAACAGTGAAGACAAAGGACAAACTATGAACAAGGGCCACCTGCAAGCATATGAATGAGAAATCAAGGTTCTCATTTTTTAAATGTCTGTCACCAGGGAAAACTTCCTTGATATAAATTGCAACCAGCGGCCGTATTGATTTAGAAGGTCATATTTTGTGAGTAGTGGCAAGTAACTCAGGAACATGAATTCTTGAACTGGGATAGAATGGTTGAATCCAGTTTTGGATATGAACAGGAGATCAGGTGTGGTCTCAATGATATAGTTCAACCACTGGATAGTTGGATTGTAGACTTCTTATGTTAATGAAGGAGATGAAGAAATTGAGACGAGCAGTCAAGATAAAAAAACAGTAACACCTCAAGTGGTATATGAAGGAAAAAAGCTCACACAGATTGATCACCACAAAGCCATAACTGTGCAGATCATCATGGGATTGAGAGGACCCATCAGTCCAGATCCAATTCACAAAATGGCACGATATTATCTGCCTACTGATAAGATAGCCTCCTTGGAAGTTTCTGTAAGCTTTTAATCCCTGACTATTAGGCAGATAATGCCAGCCCAGAGAAACGTTTACCTCCAGAAATCTTGATGATGAGACAACCAATCCAGGAAAAAATTACAGGCATACTATTTGAAAAGAAATCATGATGTTAACGCAGAATGGCATTTTTAATTATTCAGTTGAGATAGCTCAGATGTTCATGAGTCTATCATGCTAACCATCATGGTCCTGCATCAAAGTCAAAAGATCAATAGGATGGCATTCTGTGTCATAACAGAGTTGGTCAATGTAGGTAATTGCTGAGTGACCAACCAGTCTTGCACCATGGTTGGGTGTTCAGAGTAGTAGATCACTTGCAAGTTCTTGTTTTGCTCACCAGCAGTGTTTTACAAAGTGCATTCTGCAGTTGCCTAAAATTGTAGAAATACTAGGGATGGCTCCATAGAGATGTAATTTAGTTGGATGTTGTCTCCAAGTGATATTAAGTATAGCTTTTAGGATCCAAGTGTAGATTCCACCAAGCTTAGACTCAAGGATTTTAGTTAATGTCCAAGCAGTGAAACCATACATCAAAACTGTCCCTGCAGTGGCTCAAAAGAATCTCCATTTGAGGTTGTCTGGTAGATCAGATTTTCAGATTAGGCTATGCAGAGTTTCACATCCTTTTCAGTAGAATATATTTTGCTTTCTAGGTATGTAAAAGATTCAACAGATTTTATTGATTCTCCCAGCAAGACTCAATACAAACTGTCTCAGGATGGCATAAGAGAGAGAAAATATTTTGATGATGATTGAATAACAAAGCTATGAATTTATGCAAATACAATATTTTGTCAAAAACTTTTGCATCAACTTCATAATTTCTCTATCATGAACATCATATTGGATAAATTACGATGTCACTAAATTAACTAACCTATCCATTAAGCTATTTTCCCATTAACTTGGTGACATTAATTGTGAGTTCAATCCTTGGACTGGGTTGTAGAGACTAAGACACAATAGAAAAAGGGTAGGAATTAACTGAGCATTACTAAAAAGAACAAGATATCCCTAGACATGAACAATGGAATGAGAACAACCTAAACTTATAGATTAAGAAAGGGTTCAGTTCAAAATTCCTTGAAGGTTACCCAGATAAACAAATATCTAAGGAAGGCTGGAGGGCCCAATGAAGCATTGTAATAATAACAAAGATGAGGACATTTGCTTGAAAGGTAGAGTTAGGTCAGAAAAAGCAAAAAAAATAATAAAGCTATAAATTTATATGAAAAGATTTTGTCAAAAATATGTTGGAAAGGTTTGTATCAACCAAATTTTTCATGTAGTTACACAAACACACACACACATATATATATATACATAGATTTAAAAACAAGGCTGATCTCTTAAATCAAAGATATGAACAGTTAATTGTAAACACCTTATAAATTTAACTTATTATAGGGGTTGTATACTTTAAATGATAATGATATGTCGCTGTAAGTTTAATAAATTATAACTTTTATTGCCTGATGGTCATTCTGACGATATGAATGTGTATTGTATAACTACATAGTGTTATTCGTTTTTGTCTATGTGTGTGTATATATGTATGTTTGTACTGTGGAATGTGTATGTTTGTATATTAGTGTATTTATATGTTGGTAGGTTTTGTATATATATATGTATGTGTGTGTGTATATATATATATATATATATATGTGTGTGTGTGTGTGTGTGTGTGTGTATGTATATATAAAGTAAGAAGGTAAAAAGAAGAAGAAGAGAAGAGGTTAAAAATATTGATGTGTATGTGTGTATGTGTATATATATATATATATATATATATATATATATATATATATATATGTATGTGTCCTGTTATATTGTGTATCTAAATTTATATTTACGTATATTTCGGTTAGTATGAATGTGTTTATATATGTATGTTAGGATACATGTATTTTGGTGTTTGTATGTATATGGATGTATGTCTATGTATGTGTATGTATGTACGTTTTGTATATGTATTTGGTTGAATGTCGTAGTATTTATGTGTATGTACGTATATATGTGTACTTGTTATTATAGATAGGTATATTTATGTATATATTTGTGTGTGTGTGTGTATATATATATGTGTGTTTATATATGTATGTTTGTGGTTGTATATGGGTATGTTGATACCTATTCTATATAAGATTGTTTGTGTGTATGTGTAGGTATGGAAACTTGGGTATGTCATTACGGTCACATGAGTTAGTCGATGTGTGTATATATGTTTATATTTGTGTATTGCTGTGTGTATATATGTATATATTTGTGTGTATGTGTGTATATATGTATATATTTGTGTGTATTTGTGTATATTTGTAGGTATATATGTATGTATGTGTACTTGTTATCATAAATATGTATATGTATGCACATGTTTATATATTCATATGTATGTATTTCTATGTGTATATATACATATATATGTATATATGTATGTATGTATATGTGTGTTGGTTTATGTTTGCCACCACGTGTATATATGTGTATGTATGTATGTATGTACGTATGAATGTACACTTATTTCTGTAGGTAGTTCTTTTTATCTTATTTCCCTTCACTTAACATATAATAAAATTATTATCAACTTATCTGATTAAAATATATGTTTTTACTGATATTTGTGGGTTTGAAATTTTCGTTTTTTAATATATTAAATAATATTATTTTTAATCATTTTTATCTTTGTATATTTGCTCGCTTAAGTTATATTTTAATAAGTGGTTAGCATTTGTTTAATGACACTTTCAGTCTTAAATATTTATTGGTTGTGGTATCTGATTGTCTGGGTCAATGTCTGTGGATGTGTGTACATGTATTTATAGGTGTCTATGTGTATGAAAAGTGCATTCACTTTTAATTATGTATATATGTACGTATGTGTTGGTTTCCCCTTTTCCTTCCCACCCACTTTTTTTTTTTTCATAAAGGGCCGTGGAGATGTTCCCTGTCTCATCACTTTTTGTGTGTCTGTGTGTGTATATATATATATATATATATATATATATATAAATAAATTTGTCTTGGTGCTTATGTATTATAATCTGATTGTGTTTGTGTTGTTTTACGCGTGAGGTTAGGACCCCATTCACACACTTGGGATTAAAATGTATACATATATATTGTCAGACGACTGGATAAAACATTAGCGTCTAACGTAATTTCAATAAAGAAATAAATTGAATAACATATGTATTTCTTCTTTTCTCCTCAATAATTTTATGGTTGCAAACTTAATAGCGATTAAATCTAGATTTTTGGTAGTTTTTAATTTTAATATTAAATTTTATCATATAAATTTAGTAATTATTGGTTAGAATAAATTCTTTTTTAATATTACCCCTATTTTAAAGATCTGAATAGCTATTATAACATGACTTTGTTGGCAAGCTTTTTGAATTTTCCTATACTTTATTTTGATTGGTTAATCTAGCTTTTGTAACAACATTTTCCCCTTGAGAAGGATTGTTAATTAATTTGAAACTTTTAAAACTATTTATTTTACATTCAACATCATCACTTGATAAGACACCGAGGGTGTTGAAACAAAATGGCTATTTTTGTAGTAATTTTATAACATATTTATGTTATAAATTTTTTTTTGAAATAAATAATTATATATATATATATATATATATATATATATATGCTGCAAAGTGAAGCTTATATATATATATATATATATATATATATATATATATATATATGCTGCAAAGTGAAGCTTATTTGGTTTTATTGTGGATGTGCGGGTGGTGTAACAAATAGCTGCTTGGAATGAGAAACTGATGAGCCAAGTTCAAATTCTTGTTGAGTTTGTTACAACCACTTAAGTGTAAATACCTTTGGGAAAAGTATGAATCCATCTCTTCTCCTCACAGTTATGCGTAAAATAGTAGAACAGGGTTATATATCCTTGTGTAGCAACTGGCCTAGGAGAAAGACAACTCTGAATTCAAAACCTTCAACTATATGTTAAAAAGCCTTACCAAACTGCAACTGGCCAAGCATGGTGAATATGGTTACACTTCTGAAAACTTGGTTAATCAGGGAGGGGTTCTTCCACCAGGAGTGCAAAAGTTGATTTGATTTGATTTATTTGTTTTTTTTAAATCTTATCAATCATTGCAGGTTATTTAAAGCCAGAAAATATTTTTAGATCATAAAAAGGTTTGTTTTTTTTTTTTGTGGGGAAGATAATAATGACTTACTAACACACAGCTGGGGGCAGGGGGAAAAGAGGAGGATATTTTTGCATAAGTGAATATAATGAACCCGACAGGAATTGGAACTCAGCTCTCTGATTTCCAATTCCGAGCTGTTATCCATTACACCACCCACACATCCAAGTTTCCAGCACCTGGTATTTCACCTATCTCAGAACTGACCAGGCTCAACATTGCTTAACTTCAGTGATCACATGTGAACAGGTGTTTCAATGTGATATGTTCATAAGCCAGAGTGTAAAGGATTTGGATATAACTGAAAATAAACATTCTTTTCAGAATATAAATTTGTATTCTTCATTTACAATAAACAAAACATTTTTTTTTTTTTAATAAAAATTGAAAATACAATTAAGACCTGCTATAAAGTGAAAGTAGAAATATTGACCAAATATGAAGATTTGAAATGGCATAGTGATCTTTTACTCACTATTGTTTTCATGAACCATAAGATATCAACTGTCTGTTACAAGCAAAATGATTGGAAGTCCTAACAAAAATAAACAGAAAGTTAATAAAGAAAAGAGAGTGACAGAAGCCAACCTCGAGCTTTTAGAAATGCCCAGAGCAAGATGAACAGTACAAGAAAATGTACATATCAAGCATATTGGTTGGCTATGACCAATCCAACTGTCATGTTTAATTTCACTATAATCTGGTTAGGTTTTGTGAAGCCTGTTGTTCACGTCTGTCTCAAAAGTTTTTCTTAGTTGCTGATATAGGAAAATGGTATGTAAAATAATCTATATTACTTACTATGTCTGGCTACAAACTGATGGCAACATCTTTATCTCATCTTTTATGTACTTAAACACACGAAGCTAAATGTTTACGAATCGTGCTATGAGTTGGTTACAGCATATTGTGTTTTAATGAAGATACCCTGGGATTTTCACTTCATTGGCTTTATTCAATCACTTAAAAGAGCATTGCTAGTTTCTTAACTTTTTCTAGCATTAAAAAATTACTTTCCATACAATGTTCAGTTTGCCAGTTGATGTCACTGGCAAGACATCAATTTTTATTTGAAAACTTTAGACATGAGCCAAAACAGCTCAATTTAGAATTTTTCTTTGCTAAAATTGAATAAATAAAACTAAGGAGACTAACTGTAGATGGGATCATAGAGTCATTGTGAACTACACAATCCTTTCATTAGCTTCATATAGAATGTGCTTTGCCAGTTTTAAATTCAGAGTTGCCATTCTCCTAGACTGGCTTCCAATAAAGGCTGAAGAGCACAATCTGTTTTACTATTTGGCCCATAGCTAGGGGAGCAAAGAAATTAATTTAATTAATTTTAAGAGCATTTGCACATAAGTGAAAGTAACAAACTCAACTGGAATTTGAACACAACACACAGATTTCTCACTCCAAGCCGTTTGGAGATTTTGAATTCAGTGTTGTTCTTTTCCTAGACCAATTGCCACATAAGAATTTAGGACCCAGCTTGTTCTACTATTTAGTACATAGCTGGGGGAGAGGAGATGGATTCATACCTTTCCCAAAGGTATATGCAAGTAAGTGGATGTAACAATCTCAACTAGAATTTGAACTTGGCTCTCCAGTTTCTCATTCCAAGCCACTACCCATTACACCACCCACACATCTACAGTAAAACTAAATAAGTTTCACTTTGCAACATAAGACTGTTTTAATTATTATTTATGATCATATCTATTGATTTAGTATTATTTTATCATATTTCTAATTAGTCAAGTTTCTTGTTATATATAAATAGAGAAATTTTTGAAAAAATTGAAAGAGAATTGTCTAAAACATTACATGTACAAGAGACTGCAGAAGAGTTCTCAGGCTAACCAAGAAGTTCTTCCACAAACAAAAGAAATTGGTCAAATTTCTTAAAGTGGTTTAAAGCTGATAATACTTCAGCACCTCTTCATATATGATTTACACATTTATTACCTGGCCTTTATTATTTAAAACCCAGCTTCATCTTAACTGTTCCTCACCTCATTCCCACACATTAATGATCTATGTTGACGTCATTGTCTATTATTATTACCATTTTCTTTTTAAGTATGTGTTTCCCCAAAAAACATCTACACTACATGAACTGCCCTCAACAAAATAACCTAATGCATCACAGTTTATCTAATTAAAATAGAAATATTTGAAGCTCAAAAATAAAACATTGAACATTTATAATGAAAACTAGTAACATGAAAGTATAAAGATATTTTTTAAATTTCTATTTCCACTTGTATTTTTAAATTCTTTGTAAACAAAGTAAAACACAAAATAATATTTTCTAAATAATAAAACAAAACAAGTACAATTATTGACAAGAGCAAAGATCTAACAGAAAAACTGAATTTTTTTTTTTTCTCAAGGACAAACCTAAAATTAAGTTACAAAATACCTAAACACTTAGTAAAACTCTCTTATCATTATATCAACATAAACAGAAGAATAAATTATGGGTATACACCACTTAAATAAAAAAAAGTTGTACAATTCAAAGACTATCAGTAATACTCCCAAGCTGCAATCTACCCAACACAATCTTGAAGATAACAAATATATAAACAGGTGTACACACAAATGGGTACATCAATAAGTCTGAAGCCAAATGATGAAAAGAAAGTATTTATTTTATGCAAAAAAGAAATATTTTTTTACCATAACCACCTTGTTAATGACTTAATTTGGGGGCAAGTATTAATTACATTGATCAAACATTATACAATGATAATTTCAGATTAAAATTCAGCTAATAGCACCATGTCAGGCTACAAACATATTGATTTACCTTCATATTTATGAATATATAACATGCGCACACAGTAACTTGAGAATAAATATTTGTAACAAAACCTCATATAAAAATTAAATATGACTAGTGGGCTATGTATAAGACACTGAGAATATGAATATTTACAGCAACTTTGAAAGATTGAACTTTTTATAAGAGAAAGAAAAAGAACTACTAAAGTAATACATTTTCTCCTTCTCTAAAGATCAAGGCACAGAGTTATGCAATCTATTTCTTCCTATTGTTTTTCTAGTTAACTTATTTCAGTAGACACTCATACTTCAAAATGTTATCAATCAAAAACTTTATGTATCAATGTTTGATAACCAAAAAATGTTCATTCACTTTGAAAAATGCATCCAGTGTAAACCACACAGATGAGGCATAATTATAAATTTGTTAAAAAAAAATTATTAAATTACAC
This sequence comes from Acanthosepion lycidas, assembly GCA_963932145.1. Lineage (NCBI taxonomy): Eukaryota > Metazoa > Mollusca > Cephalopoda > Sepiida > Sepiidae > Acanthosepion > Acanthosepion lycidas. The sequence goes on along the minus strand of OZ010587.1, from coordinate 54,761,103 downwards.
GGTTTCACAAAAACAAATATCAGTTTCATATCTGTGACGCCTTAGATCAAAAGTATCATATACTCCACTCACCGAGATTGTATCCACTGGGGAAGAATCCTTTGATATTTTTGCAATGAGCCTTTTGCATTTTGCTATATTTTCTGCTGTAGCCAATAAAGCCTCATGAGGATGAGAAACTGAAATAACAACAAAGATCCAGTTTAGTGACAGAATCCGAAATTTTAACAAAGCTGATAAATACAAGATTCCATCCTGAAATATCAGATTGGCGAGGTTTGTTTCCTGATTACCATCTACAGGGAAGATGATTTTAAAATCAAATAGCTGGGCAAATTTTTGTAATATCTACAATAATAATGCAACATAACAAACAAATTACAGAAGGAAAAAACAAAATAAAATGATCATCATAAGAAATAGTAGTTTTAATGAAACCACTTATATTAAATTTCAAGTATGCAAGTTCCAGAAAATTTATTTAAATTTGTGATCACGCAAATCCACATTTTTTTCACACAATATTTGACCTTATAGGAATTAAATTCTATGTATATTTTTCAACCAATAAAATCCCATTAGAAGGTTTTGTTGGACAAACAATCATTACAAAATACAGCCAAAATATTTCTGGACATAGTTGTAAACCTACCACATGTTATTTTTGGACCATTTAGAAAATAACAATAATAACTCCTTTCACCACTCCTGCAAATTCAAGAAAAAGATTTTTATAAGCCAGTGTGAAATTATTTTCTAACCAATGAAAACTTTGTATTCAAAAATTTCACACCTCTATGTGAAATTAGATTTTGAATCCTCTTACAGATATAAAAATAAAAGCATACTGCTTCTCGAGGCTCAAAACAATTTCGGAGGCTAGTTTGATTGACATGTGCATACACACACATCCATCAGGCAATGGAAGAGACCACAGCCAACAGCCAATGACTAAGGACATGTCCATGCACAAAATAGGCAACTGCCTACTAAACCTTTGGCTATGAACTTACAAACACATTAGGCTAACCATCATAAAGTAAGTCTGTTCATATATTTAACACCAAACTAAAAACACTTAATTTTCTTTACAAAACAAACTTCACCACAAGGGAAATTGAACATTTTATTATATTGACTATTTCTGAAGTGTTATTTCAACTGCTATTCCACTTCTACTTTTCCTTCAGAAAATAACTCTTTTTATGTTTCATTTAAATGATGTGTTGTTGCTGTTAAATGTTTGCAATCCAGACACTCAGATAGAAACAAAAACCTGTATAGACAAATCCCAACAACCTCTCCTACAAGTTGAGAGATAATTCCACTTCTTAATAGGCACTGATCTACCAAAAGTCACATTTTCATTATTAGGAGACAACAAAATTTAAACTATGTTAAAATCTAAATAACTAGTTAAAAAAAGTTACCTAAACTCTGAAATTTTATTTATTATTTTTTTTATTTTCGCAATAGGAGTAGATAGGTTTGCTTATCATCCAGTTCACACTCTTCCTGGTCTTTTGAACAGGAGTAGAGGTTCATCCCTGGTTTCCTGTTTCCACTTAAAGTCTTCTCATTCTCTTTCACTTCCAGTATCCCAATGAATCTTAGTGGCCTTGCTTGATGTAAACTGATTGTGTTTCTGGTTCTTTCTAAAGTCTGCTTGAACTGTAAACTTTAACATCTACACCTAAACTCTGAAATTTTATTTACTATTTTTTTTTCTCAATAGTGTAGGTAGCTTTGCCTATTGTCTGATTCACACTCCTCCTAGTCTTTTGAACAGCAATAGAGGTTCATCCCTGGTTTACTGTTTAGGATTGAGTTTCTGGTTCCTTCGAAATTCTTCTCATTCTCTTTCACTCCCAGAAGCTCATTGCATCTTAGTGGCATTATTGCCTTGCTTGAGTTGAATTGATTAAAAAAAAAAAAAAAAAAAAAAACAAGCACATTCTATTACAATTCTATTATGTTTTATTCATAACAACATTGGCACAGAAAATTCTTCCAGACATACTCTTCATTGGATTAAAAACAAAAAATAAAAAGAATCAGGTTATTACTAAAGTCAAGAGTTGTTACTAGAATACTACTAAATATTTTTAATTTAATTTTTGGCATGTTTAGAGTGCTTTTGAAAAACTAAAAAGATCATGATAAATAGTTAATTCCTGTAAATTAAAATAGATTCAAATTCAAATAAAAAGGAATAACACTCTTTACATACAAGAGAATATTTATTCAGCATTTTATAGATAAATGACAAACTGATAAAGCAATGAGCTGATTGGTACAGAGGATCAATCCCCCCTTATTAATACACATCAAATATTTTGTTCCTATATTTGAAAATATATATTTAAAAAAAAATCAGCACAGTGTTGTATAACTTACTTATATATCTAAGTATCAAAAATAATAATAAACCTTTTTAATATCATAAGTTATTGTGATAAGACTTCTTTAATACCACAAGTTATTCAATTTTTGATTGTCTTTTACTTTTGTTTTGATGATATAACCAGAGGGAAATGATAGAAAATGAGGAAGAGTTTGGGTGTGAAGAACACCACTGATAGGCAGAGCATCTATCTCCCTTATGAGGTAACTTATCACTGAAGTAAAAGTATTGAAAACAGTTGATAACAGAGGTGGGAAATGGATAAAGATATATATTTACTTAACAGAAAATAGATACAGGTAATATGAAGCAAGTTTCTTTTGTACACAGTTATATAATGGGAGGGAGTCATGTAAATATATATATATAACTAAGTGCCAGCAAGAGTGCATGGTATATCAAGTAAAAATATACAAGGATAAACTTAGTAATATTGATAAAAATCCAAAAGTATATATAGGACTACCCAAAATAGTTTTAAAACCCGGTATTATAACCATCTTAGTAGTTTTAACAATGAAAGATACAAACATAACACCACGTTATCCACTTACATATGGAAAATTAAACATGACGATAATAAAGATTTTGAAATGGGAAATATTAATGAAATGCCATAAGTATAAAGCAGGTAATAAATTTTGTCCTCTATGTATAGAGGAAAAGTTAGCCATCGCTTTGTATAAAGAATCCAACAATTTGCTAAATCTAAATCTTGACATAGGAAACGCTGATTACTAGAATAGATTTGTTTTGTTTTTTTTTGTTATTGAATAAATATGTATTAACCCCTCCCATGGTCATGTTTTTATGTTGTAGGCTATTTATATTCTTTTCTAATGTTACCTATTTGGTTGGTGTACCCTGACGATCTGCGTAGGTGAAACCTAGGCAGGTTTGCCTGGCTATTTAGGTTCGTAGTTAGATTTGCTCTACTTAGTGTATTGAGCACTTTGATTAGTTATTTTTACTTTACTCATGTTGGAGGTTTTTTTTTCTTTGGACTCTGAGCTTGGATTCTGGTCAATTGTTTTTGCCTGAATTACATGTTCTTGGTTCTTTCATTTATTATTCCTTATTTTTCCTTGGGTATTGGTTTGTTGATTTACAAGAAAATACATCTAAAGTTTTTCTGAATGAGTATACTCACTTATATTTATAAGATTATTATTATTTATATATATATATATATATATATATATATATATATATATATATTTTAGAGAAATACCAATTCTAAGTTCACAGTCAATAAACAGGTGTACTTTAGCTATAGATATCAAACACTTGCACAAAGTAACTGTAATGAAAAGGAAAAGGATGCTAGATCATCACAATTTCCACAAGCCATTAGGGTTGTAAAGATACTACATGTAGAGCAGCCATAAAAGCAGTGGTGTGTCTAGGGCAAGATAGCCCCCATCCTTCTTTATGTTGGTTTTGTATTCAGAGTTGTCCTACTCCTAGACTAGTTGCCTGCTAGCTGAAGGCATGAAAGCCTAATCTGACTTGCTATTTAACCCATAGCTAGAGAAAGATGAATTCATGTCTTTTCCAAGGGCATTAGCACAAAGTGAGCGAATCAAAATCAAGAACTGAACTGAGCATGCCAAATTCACTTTCTGTGCCAATATCTGTAACACTATCTTTATCTCCTTAATGCAAAATCACATAATACTTAAAGCTAAACAACTAAAAGTCACTTTAACAAAGAACAAATTTACAAGTACAATAATAAAAAATTTGTCTATCTACCTCCTGCCTCAGCCATTAGATTACTTAATTCATTCAGTTTTGCCAAAGTCGAATCCAACTGCTTCTGGGAGATGTCTAGGTCAAGAAGTTCTTCTCGGAGTCTTGCAATGGCAATTTTCACCTGGCAACCAAAAGCATAAGAACATTAATAACAAAAATCTACAAGATGAAATAAACAATAGGTGATTAGAAATGCTATTTTGTCCTAAGAGAATAGTGATGGCTTACACAGTATAATGCATATTTCATTTGGAGAAAAATATATTTCATAGAAAGACATAAACTTTAGAAAATACGAATTAAAGTTAGCAGACCATTTTTCTGGAGATTAGACTTATACTATCATTGAGGTCACAATTGTCAGAAAGTTTTAATCATTTGTTAATTATTCCAATAGCAGATTATAATTTATTAATTTTTTCATAAACAAATAGTATCAAATTTTTTTTATTTTTAAATAAATCAGGCAGATTTAAAGAACACAAAATACATAACTTCATCCCAAACAGTAGCACAGTAATCATGCTATCATTTTTAATGCTATATATGATATGCAACAATTAGTTTAAAATATTTAAATGAAATTTCATTGAACTATTTTAAACCATAAAATTAAAATTACTGTCAACAGTATAGTCAGAAATAATAACAATAAATAAAAATAGGAAAAGACATTGAAAAAAATATCAAACAAAATTTATTTTATCAACTGCAAATAGCATATCATATTGTCTACTGTATAAGTCAGTGGTTCCCAAACTCTGGGCCGCATTTTTGGAATGAAAATTTGCTTGTGCCTCATGTGATAAAAAGTACATTTAAAATTAAAAAATAGAGTGAGGGTAAAAAGAAGTAAACTGCAAATTCGAAGTCAGGTCATTATCATTGATAACTCTCTCCTCCAATTTGCAGATCTTAATATATTCTTAATACTTGATATAATGCATAAATATCACAATAATAAAATTGGTCAATACTTATTTATAACTATTTTTATTGGGATTCATGGATGCAATTACAGGTAATCCATAATATTTTAAATTTTGAAGTCATATTTATTTTTGGCATGTGAATGTTTTGATTGTCTTTCATTCTGCCTCACCTGCTATTCTCTTCCGTTGCAGCTATGAAGTACACCACACCATTTCAGAACCACTGATATAAGTTAGGATAGTACAGATTTCAACAGCCAATATTATTTCTTCGCTTAGTGAAAGAATCTCCCCCATGTATAGTTTAGAATTTCCAATATGGCTTGTCTGTATATTTAGTACTACCAAAATGGACAGTGTCAGTTGGTATATTGATAGCCACCATAGTTTTTACTTTATCAGTTATACATGTGACAGACAGTGAAGGTTTAGCTGAAACAGTGATAAAAATAGCAAAAAAAAAAAAGAAAAAAGTTTAACTGTCTAAATAAAATTTATAGAGTTTTAAATAACATTTATATTAAAGTTACAATGAATTAAAAATAATGGTTACTATGTTTCATCCTTTAAAAAAATACAGATATACTATTCATAGTTTAATTTAGTTTATCAAATTAGTATCCAACTTATGAAACAATCTTATCTATAAAGAAATAAAAATAAAACTAATTCATAATGGCATTAAGAGCTGTATTTCAACCTTCAAACCCAGAAGAAAGCTGTTGATGATGTGATTGTTTTTTTTTTTTTTGGTATGTTTTGAGCCCCGTTCGAATCAAAGGGAGATAATCCAAATGATCATAAATTAATAACTTGGTTCCTCATCATAAAATAACAATGTTTGGGCACCTTGACATCGTCTCATGGTTAGTAAGCTTGTCTTGCAAGAACAATTACAACTGAGTAGTGAATTCATTCCTTATTGGGTGCCCCATACTTTCGGTCTTATGCCACACCTAGGCTACACTTAGAAAATCATCATAAAGTAAGCACATTGTAGAAAATTAAAAGCCAATGATATTAAGAACTTAAAACAATTACTTTATTACTTATTTAATTGCATCATTTTACATACAATTATTGTTACATAACGCAAAGAATGGTCAGTGCATAATTTAAACAAATTAGCCATAAATAATTAATCATGTCTTTTTATACCCATCTGTTATTTACTGACACTAAGACAGTTTTTACATTTGTATAAGTAGTTAAGTAATCGTTGTAAGTAACCCCTTAATCAAAATAAGTGCTGAGTAAATTGCTGTAAAATTAAAATCATAAATTTCATTGCAAACAATAAGTTCAAATTTTAAAAACAAGCAACATATGAGTCACACAATTCACTGAGAATCATTGTAA
>OZ010587.1:54429653-54749653 GCA_963932145.1 Acanthosepion lycidas | reverse complement strand
TGCAGGAAGTTGGAAACAACGATTTTACAACCATCGCCAATCCTTTTATAATGAATCAAAAAAACACCAAACTGCACTTTCAAAGCACTATTGGGAGTTATTGGAAAACAAATTAACCCCACAAATAGAATGGAAAATCGTCTCAAGAGCCAAAACTCCGATTAATTTCAGAGACCGATGCAATTTGTGCATTATGGAAAAAATACTAATTATAAAACATAAGGATCCGGACATACTATTGAACAGACATAATGAGTTGATTTGTAAATGTAGGCATAAAAATCACCTCATTTTAACAAAGTATGTGTAGATATATAAATAGAAAATATAAATTGTTTTAAATGAATATATGAAAATACTGACACTGTGCTCTTTGATAAATGTGTTGTGGAACTTGAAATTTTTTTTTTTTTTTTTTTTATGTGAACTTATTTAGATATATATATATGAACATTATAGATAAGGGTAACTATGTATTTATATTGTGGACACATATGTATGGTAGTATGGATATATATGTATAAATAGATATACACGTGTGTGAGTATAAATATACTAATATGAAGCATATTTGAATACTGAATATTTTTTTTTTTTTTTTTTTAACGTGTATGCTGCATGGGTGTGGATGTATATGTATAAATGTTTTTATGTTTGTTTTGTATGTATATGTATATTATATGTGTGTGTACGAGTATATGTGTGTGTACATGTACTTAAACATGTCTGTTTTTATGGATTAAACTACTTGTAATCTATATATGTATATAGACGTAATTACCTTAGAATTTATATTTGGTAAATGTACATATGTATATGTATATATATGTATATATGTATTCTTTTTATATTTTGTTTTGTATGTAGGGTTTTGTGCTTATATATGAATGTATATCTATTTAAGGGTGTGTATGTGTATATGAGTATGTCTCTCTCTCTCTCTCTCTATATATATATATATATATATATATATACAGATGATTAAATGGTTAGATTAATTTTTTGATATATAGATTTGTATATGGATATATGAATTGTATATGTATGTATATGTGTATATATATATATATGTGGATGTATATATGTGTGTGTATGTATATATGTATATATATGTATATGTGTGTGTGTGTATGTATATATGTGCGTACGTGCATGAATTGATTTTAAATGAAATAAAATGAAATATTGGGTCTTTCTAATGACATTTTAAATTTATTTTCTTAATTTGTAATGTCCTTCTTTTATAATATTCTATAGTTTAAATTTTGTTTTCTTCTGAAGGGAGTTTCATTTCTAAATTGATAATTTAAATTTAAATATACCATTCTTTGACTATTAACAATAGTAATAATATTAGCTAAATTCCTTTAAAATGAAACACTTCCGAAATCACATTGATAAAATTAAATTTTAACTGTGAAATCTATATATATTTTGAAATATAGATAAAGATTGTAAAATGTATATATAGTTTATGTACGAGGATAAATGAATTTTTGTGTAAATTATCTCAAGTGTTTCTATGGTTTTTTTTTTTTTTTTTTTTTTGACTTGTTAATGATCGTATGTATGTAGGGATTCACATGAATACATTTGTGAGACATATATGAATAAATGAAAATTAATATTACCCTCAAATTCTATTAAATAATGAAACCTAATCTTTAATTTAGTTTACCAATATAATAAATAAATTACATTCATAAATTAATTTTAAATATTAAAATAGATGTTATTGTTATTTTTTTTTTTTTTTTTTTATATTGTGGAAATACAATTAGTCAGGTGAATAAACTATTAAGATTTTAAATATTTCTTTATGTCCTAGATAAATATGTTTATTACAATAATAGTTATATTTAGTCCTGAAACTATTTACTTAAAAAATTAAACATTTAAGTTAATAACAAAATTTTTTTCAGACATCGAATTTTCTATCAAACATTGTAAACTATCTTTTACATAATTTTGTTAAAACAAAATTATAACAACTCCATCTCTCTTTTCTCCCTCCTATCTCTCTCTTTACCATAAGACTCACTTGTATACATTTTCTACAATTCATTTCCATTTTATTAACCATCTAAAGAGGTCACTCCTCCTACTCCAATAAAAAACATACTTAAGAGAGATATAAAATTAACCCCTCCCTATACTTTATATTGTCTGTTTAACTACCACTCTCAACCCTCTCTATTAAATTACAAAAATTACACTACCCACCAATTTCTAATCCCATTTTTTTTTCTCAATTCGTTGTTGGAAGATTTACCTGATGATCCTGAATCCTTAAAAAAGGATTTAGGTGAAATAAATTATCGTAATGGTACATTAAAGTGGTTTGTTTTTCATTACATATTAGCTCTGTCCTAACATTGAGCTCTCAGGATTTCATCCTCTTTGGATTTACCAAGTTCCTTATAACTTAAATATATATATATATATATATATACAAACTTATATATATATACATACATACATATATTTATATATACATACTTACAAACATACATGTATATATATATATATATATATATATATATATATATATATATATATATATACAAACTTATATATATATACATACATACATACATATATTTATATATACATACTTACAAACATACATGTATATATATATATATATATATATATATATATATATATATACAAACTTATATATATATACATACATACATATATTTATATATACATACTTACAAACATACATTATATATATATATATATATATATATATACAAACTTATATATATATACATACATATATTTATATATACATACTTACAAACATACATTATATATATATATATATATATATATATACAAACTTATATATATATACATACATACATATATTTATATATACATACTTACAAACATACATTATATATATATATATATATATATATATACAAACTTATATATATATACATACATACATATATTTATATATACATACTTACAAACATACATGTATATATATATATATACAAACATATATATATATATATATATATACAAACATATATATATATATATATATATATATATATATATATATTCATACATTTATATATACATACTTACAAACATATATATATATATACATACATTTATCTATACATACTTACAAACATACATGTATATATTACATATATATATATATATATATATATATATATATATATCTCAAAATGTAAACAAATGGACAAAGTCCGACAATTTTATTTATTGTCGGACTTTGTCCATTTCTTAATGTATGATGTCATTTGTTTACATTTGATATGCCATGAGCAGTTATGAATGTCCGAGATTCATGGAAGATTGAAGTTTATAAGCAGTAAATTCGACCTTGTCTACCGAACGATCCTTGGTGGCCGAGAGGTTAGGCACGCCAGCGTAAATGACGGTTCCGTATAGGATGCAGGTTTGAATCCTGTCCAAGGATGAATATTTTCTATGAAAATTTCTCAGATATTCAGGCCGGTAAATGTTATTTAATACTGTTTATAAAAAACAGAGCATTTACTTAAATACTTGTATCTATAAAAAGAACGTTAAACATAAAAATGTCTTTAATAAATAAAATATATATATATATATATATACACACAGACACGTGTTTATATATGTGTATATATACAGACACACATTATATATATATATATATATATATATATATATATATATATATATATATATATACATACATACATACATACATACATACATACACACTATCATACTTAATATAGGTTATGTGTGTATCTGTACATTTATATATTGGATCGGATTTCCTATATTTTTCAACTAATTTCAACAAAACTTCACAGGACTATGTAAAATTACCTTGCGGTGGTCCTAACAGCGCCAAAAATTGGAAAAACAATTGTTTTTGCACAAAATCAATTTGAAAACACAATTAAGAGGCATCGCGAGAATGAAAGGGGGACAATTCATATCGAGTTATACTTATTATAAAACCCAGGTTGTTTGTGTATGTGTGTGTTTGTGTGTGTTTGTTTATATATGCGATCAAATTTCCTACATTTTTCAACCGATTTCAACTTTTTTTTTGGCAGGTAGTGTTTCTTATTGTCTTGCACACTTTTTTTCTTTATTTTTACATTCAGAATGCTTTAAAAATTCATTTTACAAGACAATTGTTTATAATTCTATTCAATCAGTAGAGTCATAATGATTGAAAACAATGTTTTTGTTTGAGTTTGGGTTTGACCAATTCGTAAAAAAAAAAAAAACTAATTAGGACACGCGTGTCTGTCAACCTTAAACAATAATCTTTGTCAATTTTATTTTTCAGTCTGTATGATGGACAATACTTGATCTATCTCTTAATGTTACATCCCCAGGCAACACCGGGCTCTACTGCTAGTATATATATATATATATATATATATATATATATATATATATATATATATAGCACAGGTAATAGTTCTGTTGGTATATAATCCAGGTGGATCCTAGTAATATCAAATATTAAAACTGATCCACTAAGAGCTCAATCTATGTATTATTACAGGGCATATATTTTATACAGCAAAAAATCCAAAATTATCACATGTGGGTATAATCTACTTCCAACTAGCACTGCTCTGTGCCACTTATCCCCAGTCCAAGACTGTCTGGAAACAGTGTATGCAGTTACCAAAAATCATAAAATAAAAACTGAAATAAAACTATGATATTGTTTAATTAGGAAAGCTTTTAATTGCTTTCATAAATATGATTTATTAATGACAATATTGTCTTAAATAAATCTAATTTTTTTGAATGTATTAGGTTGGTGCAAAAATAATGACGGTTTTTGACGTATTTTTTAACGTCAGAAACCGTCATTATTTTTGCACCAACCTAATATAATCTATTTTTACTAGAATTGTTTTCACTTTTTTCAGATTTTAATTATAATAATTTATAATAATATTGTTTAAAATTCCGCATTACTTCCATCCAATTAGGTTATATTAAGTGAAAACTATATTAACAAAGCAAAAATTGAAAAGCTCAAAAGTCATTTCCACCCAATATTTTTCAAAAATTTAAATTTTTTTTTTAGTGTATAAACATTATCCTTAAAAGGTCACATGTTTTAAGAGTTGTCCTACCCTATGAAAAAATTTGCCTGTCTACAATACTTTCATTATTCATTTGTGTTTCATTGTGTTTATGTCTGCAAATCATCCATTCAAAATTTTTATGCCAGTTTTACTTCTTTTCATTCTTATTCCACTACATATTTTCATATATATATTGTTTAGGGTATTGGAATATAATAATCAAAATGTAAACAATTAAGTAATTAATAATAAAATTTGAAGTAGTATAAAAATTTAATAAATAAAATATCTTTAATATTTCATAACCATCATGATAACAATTAATAAAGAATAAATTTAAAAATAAGTAAGATATTAATATTTAAATTAATAATAAATAAAATACCATAACATTTCATAAATTATTTAGTTACCTCTATCATGGTATTTCATTCATTAATATCTCAGTTACTAAATTTTTTAATGAATTTAAGAAATTTTATACTATTTTAAATTTTATTATTTTTTCAGAAAAGCATCTAAAAACTAAAATTCAATAAAATATTAGATACTTGCTGAAAATATGTTAATTTTTAAAAATTACTAGATAGTTAAAAACCAAAAAAAGCATTCAATTAGATTTCATAAATTTATGTCAATTCTAGTCAACCATACTTAGCTGTCAACACATCAGGCTGTCAATAAATCAATCAGCACATCAGAAAAACAAGATTCCATGGTTGAAAAATGCTTGCATACTATGTTTCATTCTATAAGTAATTTTTGTTTCAAATAAGATTAATTTATATTTGCTAATTTTTCTCAAATAACATGTCACAAATATATATTTTATTTTTGGAAGATTTTTAAAACCGAGAATTAAATTTGTTTACAAATGTGACAATTACTTAACATATTTTCTGCTTATACATTATTTTTAATAGATATAATTTATTTAAGTAAATGCTCTGTTTTTTAAAAAAACAGTATTATTTACATTTACTGGCCTGAATTTTCGTGAAATTTTGTAGAAAACATGTGTTCCATGACAGAAATCAAACCTGTGTCCTATATGGAACTGTCAATCGATCTGGCATGCTTTACCACTCAGCTACAGAGAAAGTGTCTGGTTAGCAAAGTACAAATTACTGTTTTTAAACAACAAATAAATTGCATCAAAAATAATGTACAAACAGAATATATATATATATATATATATATATATATATATATATATATATATAGTTCCAAATTATATTATGCAAACAAACTAATTTCTATTTATAAAGAATCCAAAAAATATAGCTCAGAGAACTCATATCCCATATACCTGAATAAATCATTATTATTTTTGGTTGTTAATATGAGCTTCTTGAAATTCTATAACCTTCATCAGAATTTCATTCACTGGTTATGTTAAGTCTTATAGTGTTCTGATTTCAACATTAGTTGCAGCAATTTTTATTCCTTCCTTGTGATCTTTGCTTGAATATTATTTCTTATACAGATCAACCACAGGTTTTCTATTGGATTAATATCTGGACAGGCTGGGGGCCCATTCCATTCATTTAGTGTTTTTGAAACAATAGTCAACTTTCTAACATATGAAGAGGTATTGTTTTGAATTCTCTTAACTTAAAGCTTTCGGTTATGACCTGTACCACTGAAAATGTCTTGTCCAAGTAGCTACAATAACTCTCCACATTTATCTTGATACCATCACCAAGTTTAACCTATACTTTTTGCTCTATCTCCCCCCTGTTGTGTTCTAAGTCTTGTTGATTGACTATTTCCATTACTCAGGATATAGCCTAACCATTACATCTATCCAAGGTAGCTCTGTATTCATCAATTAAAAAGTACTGAGAAACGTTATTACCAAAGTTATATCTTTTCTCTTAGTGAAGTTTACTTAAAAGATGGTAAATTTCATGTCTTTAGCCAATGTTCTTAATATTCTCTACATCTTTTGTATTGAAATTCATAACCCCAACTTCTTCAAATCTTTTCTTGTTGGCCCGTCTACTTATTAAACCCTCAAATCATTTTTTTCGACATTCTTAGTTTTTTTTTCCTTGTCCTGCTTATATTTTCCATCTCTTTATTGCTTGTTGATCTTTGTTCAACTTAATCACAATTTCCAAACTTTTGTCCCCCCATCAGTCAATGACTTTACAATATCTTGTTTCTCTTTTGTTACTATCCCTTTCCAACAACTCAAGGCAATCTTTATATATTTGAAATTCAAAAATAAATATAACTCTACTTATTATTATTTACTTATTTACAATATCATAAACAACCCTTAAGTTACATCTAACCCCACCAAATGAATTACTACAAATATTTGTAATAAAAACACTATATTTTAAGCTGAAATTCAAATGGTATATTTATCATATAAATATATTCTGAACATTTTACTGACATCAGATGGTTAATACCAATTTTATTGTGAAAACACTGACTTGCATAATCTGACAATATATATTAAACATTTTTCATTTAAATAATCCTTACTTCCAGCAGTGTGCAGAGGGTGTGATGGCCCCAGCCATCAATATTAGGAGGGCATCTAATCAAAGAGTGAAATAAAAATTTAGTTTCTATTTAATTTGAATAAAGTGTTTATTTTATGTTTCATCTGTATTTACAGATTTAAAATTTCTTCCTTTCTCACATTCCTCAGTACTAGCCCCTATAGACCCCGCTACTTGAGTTTTAGGGATATACAATCAAGGAGTTGGCCCTGGGCATCACCAAACCTCTGCATGTCACTGCTTGCTTCACATACCTAACATACACTTCTAATACACATTTATATGCACATCCAGGCTTACAGCGACATCACATTGAAACACCACTTCTCATACAATTGCCAAAGCTAAGCAATGTCAAGCATACTCAGTACCTATATGGGTGACTGTTTGAGAATAACAGGTCCTGTAAGTTTAGATGTGTGGGTGGTGTAATAGATAAAGGCTATGAATTGATAATCAAAAAGACATGTCCCAATTACCATTGTATTCATTATATTCACTTATGTGCAAATACTCTTGGGAAAGTTATGAATTCACATATTCTCCCCACCAGCTATGGGTTAATTAATAAGATTTGTACCACTAAACCATTATTCTTTAAAAAAAAAAAAAATTTAAATTCTTATAATCTAAAAATATTTCCTGACTTTAAATAACCTGAAAAGGGTTGATAAACCATAAAATACAAATCAATGAATCAATATGCATATACAAACTATTTTTTGTTTGTATTTTTTCATTTGTCTAATACTTTCTTTATGATGCAGTAAAGTTTGACACACATATTTACTTTCAGTTGATTAAGAAAAGTTTTAATCACCATGAATACTCTCTGATGGATTGTATCTTCAGAGTTATGAGGGTGTGCTGAAAAGTTCTTAGGTTGACTTTGAAGGAGTGATGCTTTTGAAATGATTACTTTTGAACTCTTCTTTGAACAGTCAGATGTCAGTTTACCTGGAGAGAAATGATTCTTATTAATAAGAAGAGTTGAAATTAATGCATGCAAGACTTCACAGTTCTAGCTTCTCTCCTTCAGTCAGCTTATGAACTTTTCAGCCCACCTTCATAGTTCAGCAATTCAATCTACACCCTTTATTTTCTCTTGTGTATAGGAATTTATGTTTATAAACTTTTATATCAAAACTTTAATCCTAACAAAATAGTCAGATTGTTTTGACCCCTTTCTTTTTTTTTTATTGCAATCATCCCAAGCAAGCTAGTAAAGCCATTAATCCACAAGGGGTTACTGTGCGTGGAAGTAACAGAAAACAGAAACATTACTAAGAAGTGAGAACAAAGGAAGAGTAATGAGGAGGACAGTAGATAGCAATTGACATAGCATTTAAACTTTCAAAGAATAAAACTAGAAAGCATGGAGTTGGAAGGGAGTCCCACAAGTGAGAAGTGTGAGAAAAGAAATTGTTAGTATAGAAATTACGGTTACATCTAGCCAACTCAGCTGTAAATTGATGAGGCCTTGATGAATCTAGTAATGCATTTAAATTCATAAAGTCTAGGTACCATCTGAACAATTACCATGAAAGTATTTATAGAAAAGGCAGTGAGAAAGTGACTGAAGCCAAGATGCTATATCAGGGCCAATAATATTGCAGATTCTTTGAATTTTATCAAGGATCTCTAGATATATAGTAGAAATAGTGAACATATGTGACAGCAATATTCTAAGTATAGATGAATGATAGTTTTATAGATATGTAAGATAGATTTCAGGGAGAAAAATTGTCTATAACAAAACAGTGAACCAACTTTCTTAGCAACTGTCCTAGCAATGGATTCAATATAGTCTTTCCACTTCATGTCAGCCGAGAACATTAGCCCAACAAGGTGCAACTAGTCAGTCTCTTGGAAGTTAGCATCAGCCATACTGATGGAAGGCAGAAAGGGGTCTCTCAGATGATTAATAGAGAGTTGTTTAGTTTGGAGGTATTAAAATTAACAAGTCATCCTTTGCCCCGGTTAACAACAAACTGAAGGTTGTTTTTGACATCAGCCATCAATTTTGAAGTTAATGGACTGATTAGACTTATTATTGAGACAGGAGCAAATGGTTGTATTATCAGCATAGATACCAAGTTGAGAATTGATGTCATCGGGAAGGTAATTAATGAAAATTAAAAACAAAGTAAGACCAAAGATAGATCCCTGGGAGTCACCTGCATTAGTACAAAAAGATCCAGAAGAGTGGCCATTCAGAATAACTTTCATTTCATAATTTGATAAGAAAGACTGGATCATTTCAAAAATTTGGCTGGAGACACCATAACTTTTCAAATTGTGAAGAAGAATTATATGCAAAACCCTGTTGAAAGCTTTGGAGATGTCCAAAGCAACAGCCTGCACTTCACCTTTCTTACTTAGAGCTTGATAGACTCTTTTTACAATTATTGTCAGTACATCAGCAGTTGACCTGGAGAAATGAAAGCCATTTTGCTTGTTTGAAAGAAGACCCTGCAGTGTGAGATGCTTAACCAATTCAGCATTAATTAGGGCTTCTAGATGTTTCCCCCAAATAGATAGAAGACTAACAGGTTGATAGCTGGAAAGGTCAGATGGTTCACCTGAGAACTTAAAAACTGGAACAACAGATGAGGATTTCCAACAGGCAGGAAAACAAGAGGCTGCAAGGTATTTATTATACAATTTAGAGAGAATGGGGACCAATTTGGGAGCACACTTCTTAATGACCATTACAGGAATACCATCAGGTCCACATGCTTTGTGATGATCCAGATTAGAGATGATAGCAAAAACCATAGAAGGCATTATATGCATATCACTCAACAAAGACTCAGTTCTCAGTGGGAAGTTAGACAAGGATACTCCAGATAAATCAAGAGTAGAGTTTAAGGAGAATTTATGAGCAAAACATTCAGCTTTATCAGAATATGTTCACATAAAATATATAATGAAAGAGAAATATATAATAAATTAACATGTAATATGATAAAAAGTTGTTTACAAAAATAGATTTAGCAATTAGTTTTTATTAAGCATTAACAAAGAAACAATGTTTGTTAAAGTAATGAAAATGGCTTACATAAAAGGTTAAGATAAATTTGTAGATCTCATTTTGATAAATTAGGCTATTAGACACTAAAAAAAATGAAGAAAAGAAAAAATATCTTTGTGTCCATTCTAAGATGGCAAAACAATGCAAGAACTTCTGCATTAGTTCTATAAGCAAAAATTTCTTTCTTTTTTTTCTTGTTTTCACTGATCGACAATTTCAAAAAGTAAAACATTTTAAACTTTCAAATTTTATCATTTTCTCTTGATAATTACATGAAGAAATAACTAATGGAAAGTTTTTTCTAACAAAATTTTACACAACACACAACTTAAAAGCAAGATATTTGAAAGTAATTCATTACTGTTACAAGTAGATTATTTGTCAGAGTATATTTGCTTGTTCAGCATTTCAGCTCTTAATGCAATAAACATTAAAGGAGAAGTCATCACTAAAGATACCATTATTAAAAGTATATAATCAGTTCTCAACTCTGGTATCTATGCTGATGACACAACTAATTACTCCTGTCTTAATAATAAATCTGATCAGTTCAATAAAGTCAAGCTTACAGCCACATCACGTTGACACACAGGTCACCTACCACCCACATGATTACTGGAGTTAAGCAACACTGCGCCTTGTCAGTACCTAGATACATGATCAATTGGGAATACCAGATTCTGTAAGCTTGGATGTGCAGGTGGTGTAATGGATAATGGCTCAGAATTGTTAATTTGAGAGTAAACTTCCAATTCCAATTGGCTTTGCTATATTCCCTTACCCTTGGGAAAGGTATAAATTCACCTTTTCTCCCTCCCAGTTATGGGTTAATTAGTAAGATTTGTATCACTAAACCATTTTTTATCTTTCAAAAAAAAAAAAAAATTCTTATAATCTAAAAATATTTTTCTGACTTTAAATAACCTCATCAGGTTTGTTAAATCATAGAAATCAAATCAATCAGTCAATCAAGCAATAAGGTCAAATTGGCAGCTGATCTCAAAGATGACCTACGACCTGTTGTTAACTGTGACAAAGAAAGGCTTGTTAATTTTAACACCTCCAAAATGAAACTGCTCTCTTTTAATTATCTGAGACAACTCATTTTGCCTTCTACCAATATGGCTGATGCTAACCTTCAGTAAAGTGATTCACTGCATCTTCTTGACCTAATGTTTTCTGCTGACATGAAGGGGAAATATTATATTGAATCAACTGCTAAGTCTGCTACTAGGAAAGTTGGTTCACTGTGTTGTGCTAGACAACTGCCTAGCACAGCAGTGAAGCTCAGTACTAGATTGGGAGCAAGGTCTCATAATTTTAAAGTTGAATTGACTAGATGTAACCATAAGTTCTATGCTAACAGTTTCTTCTCTTGCTCTTCTCACTTGTAGCTTCTTGCTTTTCAGTTAACTTTGATCTTAAAAAAATGAAATGAAATTTATCTTTGTCTTCTTAATTCTTGTTCTTTTATTGTTCTCTCCTTAATAGTGTTTTTTCTCATATTCTCTCACATTCAATAACTCCTTACTATAACTTATAACTCCCTGACAACAATAAATTCCAATATTATATTGGTCTTTAAAAATCTGATTGTTTTTTGTGTATTGGATTCAGTCAAAATCTTCATATTGTAACTAAAAATGATAAAAATACAAACATCTTGATACTTTTAACATATTGTTCACTTTTAAGAAAATGTTATGGACAAGCTTTTCTATTTCTGTATATTTCTAAGACCTGAAGCCTTTGAAAAATTATTCCTCCATTTGTTAGAGGGTGTAGCCTGACTCCTAAATCAAATGACCAGGTGAGAATTTTATAGCACCTCATCATAATTCTTTGAATAATAGTATCAGCAAATTTTTAGCATACATACCACCCAAAAATGGCGTGTCAAAAGGTCTATTTTTCTTTTGATGCCACGATTACTGTATACACCTTTGATAATTTTTATTGTTTTCAAATGCTATTTTTAGAATTTTAATAAAAACCCAAACATATCAAACTGGATATGTAAATTCTTTTTCTTAAAAATTGAAATAAAAGAATTAAGCACTATTTATTTTATTAGATTGTTTATTTACAAGAATAATTTATATTTAGAAATTTATAAAAATATGTGAACCAAATACAATGCAATATTTATTTTTTATCATATTATAAAGAAATACCAATGAAAACATTTTTTTGTTCATAAATTTATAAA
Source organism: Acanthosepion lycidas (assembly GCA_963932145.1). Taxonomy (NCBI): domain Eukaryota; kingdom Metazoa; phylum Mollusca; class Cephalopoda; order Sepiida; family Sepiidae; genus Acanthosepion; species Acanthosepion lycidas. The sequence continues at coordinate 54,736,789 of OZ010587.1, read as the reverse complement.
AATGCCTGTGAACAAGAAAATTTAAATAAACACATAACTAATTACAAATTTTAAAACAAATCATTTTCTGGGCATTTCTTTCATTTGCTCTCACCACATAAATTCTCAAAAATAAGTTGTGAGCATCAAGATTTATATTTTTAATATTAAAAATGTAAAATACTTGTACTGATAAATCATCAGTTACACTCCCCACCCACCCTTAAAATCTAGGAGGCATAAAAAGCACCCTGTAATATCCATTAGTAGATGAATAGTCAGAGTAAGGTGGAATAAAGCTTTGATATAAGTTTATTCACTGGTTCTGTTTTTACTACAATACTATTTATTTATTAGACTGTTTATTTACAAGCATAGTGTTTAATACTTTTGTTGACAATTCTCAAGAAAAAAAGAGAATGTATAAGTCCAGTTTAATACATTCAGGTTTTATTAAAATTCTAAAAATAGCTTTTTAAAACAATAAAAATTGTCGAGGACATATACAGTAATAGTGGTGACAAGAGAAACCCCCCTTTTTTTTTAGTGGGTGCATATTTCAAACATTGCCAAAGTTGCAACCTCTCACCTTTACAGATTCTTGAAGATTTTCAGGAAACCAAGAATTGGAAATGTAGTGTTGCATTCTTGTTCCCAATAAGAATGTGTAGAAGGTTTCATAACATGAAGGAACCTGATAACAGCATTTGCCAATCAAAATGCATTTATTCCATTCAATAAAAGGAGACATGTTAACTTATTAAAATGTTAATTCAAAGCAGAAAACAAAAAAAAAACAAAAAACAAAAAAAAAAAACATATTTGGTGGACTTCTTAACTCGGATTTAAAACAGCACAGATTGGCTTCCGACAAAGCAGTAAACCTCTGACTTTTGAAATAGAGAAAACACAGTAAAGTCTGAACTTGCTCTAAGCCAATGGTTTTGAAAAGAATCCTACTTTGTCAGAACTGAAGAGAAGCCTTCTTTTTACAAAATGTCTACTCAAAAGAATTTCCTTTTGATAATAAAAAACCTTGGTGCAAGAAAAGTAAAGTGAACTTTAATCAAATTTATTTCACACATTTTCTTCTTTTTTTTTTTAAGGTAAAAGATATCAGCATGGAGAAAAGTGTTACTCATAATTAGATTTAGTAGATTTGCTGAAAGTTGAAGAAAGAGTAAAAGATTAAAAAGTGTTGTCTCCCTGTCACTTGTTTCTGATTTTGACCTCAGAGTTCTTTTGGAAGATTGAAATCTGCACACTGAATTAGATTATACTGAAGGAAACTTGCTTAGAGACTCACTTCATTCTCATTTCCCTACATCCCATCACACTGTGACAACTCTATGCTGGAAATATGTTGCAAAGCCAAGTCTTTACCAAAAGGCATTATCACAAAGTGTTAGCAGCAATTAGTTAGCAAAATGTTAATTTAACTGATAAATTCCATTTTCTAGTGTCTGATCTAGTAAACTGTTTTATATTTTTTGTTTAAGAATATTAAATGTAGAGAAAGAGAGAGAACTAAATGGAAATTAACTAGAGATTTTTGATATTCTAAGATCTCTCTCGTCCAAGCTTTTCATAAGCTTTTCTGTAATTGATTAATTTGTTTTTTCTGGCTTAAAGGTTTATTTAAAGCCAAAACATATTTTAAATTCTAATTTTTTTTTTTTTTTTTGCAAGTGAACATAGCATTAACAATTTTTGGGAGATAAGGATTTTTTCCAGATACAAGTCCTACTATTTAAGCCATAGCTAAGGGGAGAAGATATGGATTCATAACTTTCCCAAGGGTATTTGCATATGAGTGAATGTAACAAACTTGACTAGAATTTGAATTCATCTTTCTGATTTCTCATTTCAACCTACTAATCATTACACTAGGTACCGCCACAGAATTTTCGATACGTAAGGTTTAAAATGAATTTTTAAAAATGAAAAAGCATTCTTGAAGATTTCATTTTAGTTTTAATTGAAAGCTAAATGATTAAATTTATTATTTCCAGTAAGTAAAATTTTCTGGTGTATTTCAGATAGAAATTATATAGTCTTTAACTATCTATTAATAAATTAACATATTTTCAGCAATTATTTAATATTTTATTGACTTTTAGTTACGTTTCAAGATGCTTTATGAAATTTGCGTTTCGTCTCTAGGTTTTTAAGTTTACTAACTTAAACAAAAAATTACTTAATTGAAGTATAACCCAAACTAAAATAAATACATAAAATAAAAATATTTAGTGAAATAGTAATTAAAAAAAGTAAAACTTTGAAATTTTGAAAGGATGATTTGCAAAGACATTAATGATGAAAAAGAACTGAAGCAGGAAATGGAAGGAATTGCAGTGCGTCACACAAAACTTAAATCACATGACATTTTAAGTATTATGACGTGTGGTTTACCATAGATAGAAATTGGGAATGTTTTATAACCTAACAAATTTTTCTTAAAAATTCTTTTAAAAATACATTGGCTCAAACAACTGCTATGAACTTTTCAATTTTTGATTCATAAATGTACTTTTCACTTAACAATGTTACCAAATTGCCACCCTGAAAGCAATGAAGAATTTTAAATAATTTTAAAATATTATAAATTATTTAATTAAAAAAAAAAAAATTCCAAAATAATTTCATTCATTTCTAAATAAGTCCTGAAAGTTTCATTAAAATCTGACAATTATTTGATTTTGGCAAGAATTTCCAAGTTAATGTTTCACCGGAAAAAGCAAAATAAAAAACTAACCTTTATCTTTGGTTTGGCCACTGACATAAACAAAAGATTTTTAGCCAAAATTTCGAATGTGCTAGAAAGGATTAAAAAATTTCAAAAAATAATTAAAAAAGTACTTTGGTCTTTCCTCTTAATAATAACATAAGCATTTTGATGACAAAACTTTGTTTTTGTTAAGATTAACAAATAATAAATTATGCTATACAAGATAAACTGAAAATAATCAAAGAGCAATTCCCATCTGTATAGATAGCAAAGTGAAGTTCTGTTCCACAGAACAGTTATCAATGTCACGATTGCAATAAAAATATTAATATTGAAATAAACATGAAGACATTGCTGATTTAAAGATATCACCCAAGATAATGGACATGTAAGTGGCGTAATGGATAGCAGCTAGGAACGAGAAATCAGTGACATAATTCCAATTAAGTTTTTACATTTACTTACATACAAATACTCTTGAAATATGTATGAATCCATCCCTCTAACTTTAGGTTAAATAGAAGGACTTGTATCTAGATAGCATTACTGCTATCAATAAAGATATGGATATTAGTACCAGTAAATAATCTATAGTAATATAAGTTAAATAACTAACAATTTTGACAGAAAAGTTTTGAGGGTTAAAAGATTATAATAAATATTTCAAGAAAGTCAAAAAGACAGAATCATATTCAAGAAAGAAACTATTAGCTTGAGAAAGGTAAACTCATATTGTTCATGCTGGATTTCACAAAATGTCTTATCTTCTTTCTAATAAGAACTTTTTAAAGATTTACTTACAAGATGTTACATTTTTTTTTTTACTTCTTTTTCTTGCAAAGGTGTTACCATTTTTTTTTTTTTTGACTTGGCATCTTGCCTATGAACTGCTGAGGACTTGTACCTAGGAAGAGCAATGTTATCCCCAAAAAACTGTTAATGCAATATTCACTTGCCACAAAAAAAATTATTCTTACAATCAAAAAATGTTTCAGCCACAAATAACCCACAGAGGGCTGATAACCTCTCAAAAACAAAATCAAGCAACAATCAAACCCAAGATAACACAAGTTACTGGAAGACTATTATGCTTACATTAATATATATATATATATATATATATATATATATATATATATATATATATAATGAAATTATATACAGCAGAAAAATTATAAACTGATAATAAAATGTCAAATATTAGGTTGGTGCAAAAATAATGACGTAATAATGTCGTTTTTTGACGTATTTTTTAACGTCAAAAAACTACATTATTACGTCATTATTTTTGCACCAACCTAATATATACATGCCTACCTGCATGTTTAAGAAGAAAATTTTGACTGTAAAGCTAATATTAATTTTCATAAGTATTAGTATTAAACCCAAATAAGTGAAATATTCAAATACCTTAGCAAGTCACTACAATCATTGAACCTTAGATCAACTTTAAACTCTAAAATGTAATTACAAATACTAGAAAGACATGTGAAAATGTCATGATTTTCCTATTTGAATTTTCTGATGAATCTTAATTCTCTAGTTAAAATTAAATAAGTTAATGGCAAGTTCTACAAAAATAAAATATCTATAGAAATTTGAGCTTTAATGTTAACAAAATTTTGCAATAACAATTATAAATAAAAATGTTGGTCATTATTTTAAGTAAGGGGGTACAAATGAAAAGATTTGAAATTGACAACTTTTTCCATTTCAAGGAAACAGACATTAAACACGCCTATCTTCTTTCCCTTTTTACTTTCATTTTCTCACTGAAACCAAGTAGCGTCTCTGATATGTCATTCTGTCTTTTCACATGGTCAAAATGAAATAGTCCATTATTTATGAGATATTGGCAGGGCATAATGGTCATTCAAACTAACTAAGGAACTATTGAAAGGAGGGACAAACAGAATTATTATATGATGATAAAAAAATGAGCATAAACCACTACAAAAATAACAAAATTCACCCTCATATATTGCATCTCTATCAGTTATAAGTTTATAGTTTATTTGGATTCAAAGATATGACCTTAAAATGTGATGGATCCTTAAGAAAAAATGCTTTTTTTCATAATAAGGTTACATATGTTAAAGTAAATCGAAGTACCAAAACACTATGGACAATTATCTTTCACCCAATACAAGGCCTAGGGCCACTCAAGGTAGAGGATTACTGTGGAATTTTATTAGCATAAGAAAGGGCAAAAAAACAGGAAGGATTTCCAGCTAATTCTAGACTTGAAGAGGTCAAGATTTAATTAGCAAATAAAATTTCAGAGTTCAGGCAGAGACATTAGGAGAGTAGAGTTGAAGTAGATTTTAGAAATGGACTTGAAACCCAATCCTAAACAAGAAAAAAGGGATGAACATCTACTCCTGTTTAAAAGATCAGAGAAGAGTGTGAACCGGACAATAATGCAAACTTATCTACTCCTAATATGAAACTTCTCCTTTGCTTGAACTATACTGGCTACATAACATGGCATAGAGTCTATCAGATAGATATATGTATATAGGAATGTTCCAGAGCTGTCCATGAAGGAGTTGTCTTTATTGGATGTAGCTACAGGTATATTTAATGAATAATTTTCTCTACATGCTCAATGGGGTTTAAATCTGGTGAGTTTGGCAGTCAATGGAGTACCTAGAAGCCTGCCAAGTATTCCTGAAACTAGATTCATATCACCCACACATGATGGGCAAGGTGTGTTTTGTGTTGTTGGAACAAACCATCGATACTGAGAAACTTTTCAAGTGTAAATGTTCTGCAACAACAGTGTTTTAGGTTTTTTTCTTTAATCATTTCACGCCAAGCAAGGCAATAAATAATGCTGACAACATAACATGGCATCAAATCTATCAGATAGATATATCTATATAGGCATATAACTGAGTTGCCTTTATTGAATGTGGCTACAGTTAAATTTAATGAGATCAGAAACATCTCCTTTACATACTCAATGGGGTTTAAATCTGGTGAGTTTGACAGTCAATGGCGCACCTGGAAGTCAGCCAAGTGTTCCTGAAACCAGGTTCATATCATCCACACATGATGGACAAGGTGTGTTTTTCTTGCTAGAACAAACTTTCAATACTGAGAAACATCACAAGTGTAAAGTGCAAATATTCTGTAAGAAATGTTTACATAAAAATAGCAGGTGACAAAGTCTTGCATGGTCACATGACAATTTCTCTAGCTCAGATATGGTATCATAACCAAAGCCATATTGTCAATAACAGTGCCTTGTTGATCAAATGCAGTGCTCACTGTACAGGGTATTGACTGATGGGTTGAGCAGCACCATTGTTAAATACAAATGTGAGTTAATCCAAAATTCCCTTTCAAAGGATGGTTACCATCTTTATAATCACTTTTAGTGAGCGATTACCCAGAGTTTTCAGACACCACCAATATCATATATTCCAGGTATATCTTTGCTACTATTGCACAAGAAAAACCAAAACCAATTGCTACTTCAGAGATAATGTTTTAGTTTTAACATTCATTCTGCAATCAAACAGTTTTAACTCCTGTTCAGGTTCTATGGTCGCCACAGTTACATTACCTTTTTACTTATTACATCAAACATCATCTAAGTGAGTCCAATTTTGCAAGTTAAGGAGAGCAAAACTATCCCATGCATTGTTGTCTCTAATTTTTTGGCACTTCACTTTATATACACAAACTACTTTTGTCTGATATCTTCCCAACCTTCAACAACTATGTTTGCTCTGTACAGCTCCCAAAGCAATTCACTTTGGTAACTATTATTATAAAGAATGTGCACTAGATATAAATTGCATAAATGTAAGTACAATATTGAAAAGAGAAATAATGTTTAGCGTTACTGCTATCAATAAAGATATGGATATTAGTACCAGTAAATAATCTATAGTAATATAAGTTAAATAACTAACAATTTTGACAGAAAAGTTTTGAGGGTTAAAAGATTATAATAAATATTTCAAGAAAGTCAAAAAGACAGAATCATATTCAAGAAAGAAACTATTAGCTTGAGAAAGGTAAACTCATATTGTTCATGCTGGATTTCACAAAATGTCTTATCTTCTTTCTAATAAGAACTTTTTAAAGATTTACTTACAAGATGTTACATTATTTTTACTTATGTTTTTCTTGCAGAAGTTTGACGTTTTTTTTAAACTTGGCATCTTGCCTATGAACTGCTGAGGTAATATTGTTAAACGATGACACAAGGCCACCTCTCTTGTCAGAGATATGTCCTTAACATTCCATCATTCCCAGCAGTGGATAAAGAGCAACAATAAAATCCAATAGTCAATAACTAGTATGGACCAATCAGAGCCAAGAAATGATCAGTTAGCAGTAAAAGAACCATAGATAAATATAACAAAAGGAGTAGAATTAGAGATAGTCAGACTGGGAAACCAAGCATGAATGAGATAAGGATAAACGCAAGTGGATAAGAACATAGAGAAAGAAGGAACATTAAGAAAGAAGAAGAAATAATGAGGAAAACAGCCACAATAAGAAGGAAAGGAAGAAAAATAGAAATCAATAAAAGGAATAGAGAGTAAAGGAGACAGAATGGAAAGTGTTTAGTAGAGAGAGAAAAAGAGAAAGAAAGAAAACAAACAAGACATAGGTGGAGCAATGAAAGAGAAATAGGTTTGAGGAAGAGAAGAAGAGAGACAAAAGGAAGAGACAAAGAGGATAATACATAAAGATAAAAATTTGAGAAGATGGGTAGCAAATTGAACAGATAGAAGCTTAAAAAATTCAAAAATTGTATAAGAGAAAATTTTAAAAAATGTAATAAAAATGCTGATAGATGTAAAAAAAATATCAGCTTTGGAGTTCATTTCAGAAAACATGTAAGGAAATTTGAGTTTATTTGGGAGGAAAAAAATTTTAAGAAAATTAAGAATAAATTCAATAATTACATGAGATTATGTTATCTTATATCATGACAGCATGAACAAAAGTGCATATAATCATATTAATAGAAGCAATAGAATTAGTTAACAAGTAGGAAAATAGTGAATCTCAATCTCTTGATGTTATGACTGAATAATTTTATTTTAACCTGGAATTGAATCATAGCAAATGTCCTTGGGCTAATATTATAGAACAGACACACTAAGCCAAAGAACAAGGATTCAAAGACTTACTTTGATTTTCTTTATATTTCTTTGAATATAAAAACACCTGAATTAAGCGTGCTACTAGATTGGCAAAAAAATGCAACCACCAATTCTACTCCAATAGTTTGTTTTCTCATACTTCCCACCTGTGGAACTCCCTTCCATTTACTTGCATCCCTGATAACTAGAATCTTCTATCTTCTTGAATCCTATTCATCTTATGTACTTCCTTCAATCTTCTTATATTCAGTCATTTTTCTCATTTCCATTCCCAGTACCCCTCTTCCTTACTAGTGGCATTTCTGCTTTGTTTGGGGTGAAATGATTATCAAAAAAAAAAGATAAATAAAAAGAATATTTAGCAAAAATAATGTCTATTTAAAAAAAAAAAAAACATGAAAAATTTGATTTTTTTTTCTTTTTTTACATTATTGATATATTATGAAGAAAAACCAAAAGTATCTTCTTGTGTTGCTCTAAGTAAAAAAAAAAAAAAAAAAAAAAAAAATAAAAAATCCAATCTTTAGTTTTAATGCATACTTACTGCCTTTCCTAGTGACAAACACTATATTTTCTCAAGTTTCAAAAATTTACCCTGCATCCTATGGGTACATTATTCTACTTCATTTTTTTTTTCTTCAAAATTTTGCAATTCAATGTTGGGGTATATTCTCAATCCCAAGAAATACAGTAGATATTTGTACAAATAGTCTCTATCGGGGTTGATAATAGTAACCATACACTACCAAGTCACTCAGTCACTTCTTTTTCAACCTTTACCCATATTGTGATTTGAAGATCCGCACAGGTCAGTTGATAAAGGCTTTGGTTGAAATATCCCTGCAATTCAAGGATACTGTTTGCAAACACAGATGAACAACTCTCTTCTCACATATGAAAGGTTGTGAGCTTCTTGCTATTGCTATTTCCATGGTAATGTTCCGACGAGTGATATTCATTAGTTCCATCAGTTATAACCTTCACAGCTGCCAAGCCACTCGGATAAATTATCCCTATTCCCTTCATATTCCATTAACAAGAATTTAAGCTCAATTCAGAAAGCTTCTTCTCAAGAACTGCTACTTTGATGAAAAGACTCCCAAGGGAATGATTCCTCAATCCCTACAATGTTAACCTTTTCAAGCCTAAGGTCAACTGTTATCTTTCCACTTATAATCTGAACTTCTTACCTCATCCTCTTACATTCTGACAATAACCTCATTCAGTAACCCTCTAACTTTAGTAGCCTCTGGGCCTTCTATCAGGTGATCAATTAGTTAAAAGAAAAAAATAAAACACTCCCAAATAATTAAAAAAATAAGAACAGTAGTTAAAAAACAAGACATTTTGTAAATGACAGGGTTAGAGAAGCAATTGTACCTTTCTCATTGACTGTTCAGAGGTTTTCGGCCAGTAGACATGAAGCACAAAGAAGAGCAGGACTTGTCAAATACCAACCAGGAACCTTCAAGTGACAGTGACAATCTTGAGGTGGACACTAAACTCTTACTCCAGTTTCAAATTAGAAATTTTAAGCCAGTTTCTATACTGTTTATATAGATCACTGTTTCTCAACCAGTGCGCCTAGGGACACTAATGCACCCTGACAGGTAACCAAGGACACCCCAAGTTGATATAAGAGTAATTTATGAATTATTTTTATATTTAAAAAAAAATGTTCAATTTTGAAAAGCTAGAGACACAAAACACATGAATTCCATGTCTAAGTCACGTCTTAGTCGTTTGTTATTTTAAACTGCATGCTAAATTCCTTAATCTTTAAGAAGGAGTGGATAATTATTTCTCTTTTGCTTTCCTTAAGGGATTTAAATCAGTCATTATCGTTCTTTCTAAAAAAAAAAAAAAAAATGTTTTGTTACACCTATTTTTTTAAAGTACTCATAATTCCTAGTTGGCAACTTGTTTCTTTTATTCTCTTCTACTACTTTCCTGCATTCCTGACTTAATGAGGGTGTGTAGCATGTGGTGTAGTGCAGTTGTAGCTTATGTCCTGTCACCTCCACCTGACTAACAAAGGTAACTTTTCATGAGTTGCACAAATTTGCAAGAATGTAGCAACCAGTGGTGAACCAGAGTGAACAGTAATCACTATTTAATGAGTTTACATTGATTTTTCTTTCCATTTCAATTCATAGAAATATATTGTGGCTATTTTTGATGAATAAAACTTTTTCTCTGTTATTGTATTGGTGTTTCACCTACAATTTATAATACATGTTTATGCAACAAATTTGTAATTTTCATTTCAATGAATAATTATATCTGCAGTCCAAGTTCTGACTTAATGTATATTGTTATGGAGACTGTTTTCTTATTTTTTTTTCAGCAGTACAACAATACTTTACATAATTGTAATACTATAATCAACAGGAGACAACTCATTTTCAGAAATCTATGGTGTCTATACAGGGTTAAATGAAAGATGTAGCACTTAATGTAATGTCTTAAAAATAAATGCTTATGTCAGGAGATATCTTTATTATTTTTCTATTTTCAAATTTCATGAATAATATTTCCTTATTGAAATTTAAAGTGCACCCTGAAGTAAAAAAGGGTTGAGAAACACTGATATAGGTTGACTTCTAGCCTGGTGTTGCATATTTCAATTGAGGAATGTACTCATGCTCTGACACAGTTCTAGTTTTTTCGATCTGACATGGCTTTGTGTACCTATCAAAAATTTCAAATATAAATGTAATATAAACATGAAACACTTTTTTTACAGCTCAATCAAACTAGATCCTCAGGATTTAAAATTACTGAACAATCATGGTATTACAGTGCATTCCAATATCTTATGCAAATAAAAAAAGTACAATCTATATATAAAATTCAGTGACTTCTGTTAGTCAATCCATCACATCCTCTAAAATAGCCATACATTGACCCATCGAAATCAAATTTTGGGAAGATATACCAAAATCTTAAGTCACAGCATGAAATAGAACAGTTTATGTTTGAATATCTAAAGAAATATTTTTTTAAACTGCACCATTGGCAGATGATGTGGATTTCAGAGGCACTCAATGCATGATCTCAGCCCAAAGTCTTTGAGCTCCCCAAAGTCATCTGCTTATATGCACTTCACCCCAAAACTGGCATGGAGCCGAAGGTTTCTGGGGATTCAGTGATTCCCCACTTTTCATTAATTCCAATAGTTTTCTTTGTTTCCTATTTCTGCTTTCTTAATCAACCTTCCAAATTTGGAGAATTATCCACCTTCCTTGAGAGTAGTCACAGGGATTGCTTCTCCCTTAACTCCAACTTCCTTTACTTCACATCTCACACTGCTACTCCACATAAGCTGGGCCAAATTCTGCTCCTTCCTCCTCAATATTCTAACTCCGCCCACTTCTCAGGGTTGGCATAACTGTCTGTGACAAATTTAATTTTTAAAGGGTGTGTTTTATTCTCCACATTAATTTCAATCCTCTGACTCCTTTCCTGTACTCACTTGTCCATCAAAAAAAACACAGACCACTTGCCTGTTATGACAGATCAATTTTCATAATTCTAACCCACACAGCAGGTTAATTCTGTTTTCATTTCTCAATTTGTTTTTGCTAATGAAAATATAATTACCATCTGGTTATATTTTTATCAACAACATGTGTTTTTCTAATTTCCCTAGAAAAAGATAAAACCATTTTCTAATTTGCTTTACTCACATGCCATATTTTCATAGATAAAAAAAAGTAAACTCCTAGTGAATCATTCCAGTTTGTAACGATGAAGCAATGCAGATATCCCTTTCTTCACTTCCACATTATCAGAGGAACTATATTCCATTCTCTCTTTTTTTTATCTCTCTGTCTTCAAGTTTATATTTCCTTTTGGACGTAACCCTTTTTCTGCTTAGAATTAATGTTTAACCACCTCACAGCCACAGTGTCATAATTGAATCAATTGCTAGGTCTGATTCTATAAAAGCTTGTTCACTGTGTCATTCTAGACATTTTTTCTTGCCAGAATCTATCTTAGACCTTTATAAGTCTGCCATTCATCCAGGCTTATTGTTGCCACATCTGGTCTGGTGCTCCTGCTGTATATTTAGAAATTCTTGATAAAATCCAAAGAAGAATCTGCAATGTTAATCTGGCATCTCAGCTTCAGTTACTTTCTCATCACTATAATATAGCTTCCCCATGCCTTTTCTATAAATACTTTCATACTAATTGTACTGATGAACATTCTTCTATGAACTAGACTGTATAAATTTAAGCACAGATTTGTAGCAAAGTCTCAACATTTTACAGTTGAAATGGCCTAGATGTAACTGTAAGTTGTATGCTAACAATTTTTTGTATCACACTTCATACTTGTGGAACTCTCTTCCAGCTTTATGCTTTCTAGTTAACTTTGATCTTCAAAAATTTAAATGCAATGCCAACTGTTATTTTTTGTCTTCTTAATTCATGTTTTTTATTGTTCTCTCTCCTTAATAGTGTTTTTTTTCTCATATTCTTTCACACTCAGGACATATTTATTCCACCCATTCCTTTTATTAAATATTTAAGCAGTTCTTTTTCCAATCCTCAGTCTAGCCTGTGACAATTCTAGGACAAAGCATTTCATTTGAATAAAAAGGAGTGGTTGAAATAAGGATGTCCTAGTTGAATTTTTCTCAAAAAAATCTGTCCACACTGAACTATTGTTGGTTGGTTTTGTTTAGTGGCATGTGGGTTATTTAATGCCAAAATCTATATAATCTGAACACAATTTTATGACTTCATTTTGAATGCAATCATATACTTTCAGCTATAGATAAAATGTATTGCTGGTTATTTTGCTTTAAACGTGTATTGTTGGTCATTTTACTATAAATATCTATTGTTGGTCCTTTTTTATATAAAAATGTATTGTTGGTATTTTTAGTAAAAAAAATGTAATTTTATACTTTCATAGTGTTTTGTTTGGGGGTTCACTATTTGCACATAGCTAGGAGTCTAACAAGTGCTACCACCCTGGGTCAGGGTGGACCTGGAAACAACAACAAGGGGGTTCCACGTTCCAATCTCCCAATCAGAGGCCTTGCTGTCAGATGTAGTTTATTGTCATATCCAAGACTCTCCCAACTATTTGAAACTCAAGATTAAGATGACTAAGTATACTTAATAGCTATAATTGTCTTGATTTTTTTTTTTTTTTTAGATGCTGAAAGTTTTCCAGTATTGGCAAATACCATATAGGTTTTAAGCCAAAGGAAAATGACTGCATGCAAAATGAAATAAGACACAATCTTAACAACATAAGATATACAGCATTGATAGCAGACACAGAAAGTAGTGAAGGAAATTAAAAAGAAAGGACTAAACATTAATTGCAAAGAGAATGAATGTATGGTTGTTAACAAGAGGGACATCCCAACATGCAAATTAGATTGGAGATGCCAAAATCAAACAAGTGCAACAAGTTAAATATCTAGGAAGCATATTAACAGAAGATGAAAAGTGCGACATGGAATTCTGAAAGGACATTGGGATAATGAAAGTTGCCTTTCAAAAGTTTAGCAAAATATTAAGAAACGGAAAAATATTGTTAGAAACAAAGAAAGGGGTACTGAATTCTTATGTATTATCAGTCCTCTATGGTAGTGAATGCTGGAAACTCTCCTCAGAGATGAAGAAGAGACTTGAAACAATAGAAATGTGGTTCTACAGAATGATGCTGACAATACAATGGACCAAACAGGAGTAGTGACAAAGTTCTAGAGACAATGGCAACTAAAAGGACACTTATACTTAATATCAGAAAGAGATAGTTGAAATTTCTAGGGCACATAATGAGGAAAAAGTGCTTGGAAAATCAGATACTCACAGGACAAATTGAAGGTAAGATGATGAGAGGAAAGCAACATATGACATACCTGGCGAGCTTGAACGAATGGAGGGCCAAGTAGGGTTTGGGAGAAATGGAAAAAAGACAAAAGTTATTAAGAGCTACTATGGACAGGAAATTGTGGAGAGCCATGATCGCTTACATTCTGAAGGGACACAGCAGATAGATGTTAACCAATAAATCAGTTTTAGAAATGGTCACAGGATAAAATAGACTTACTTCAAAACGATCAAAATTTTGATCAAAGACTTCACTGTACTGTGCAAGGATTTTTGATATTCCCGTTTCAATTTGGTCTGCAGACAGAAGGTCAGCATACTGAAGAGTCACGAAAAGAAAAAAATAACAAATTTCATAGATTATACACTGAAGAATTTCAGTTCTAAAACAGGATCTTTTTTTTTTAAATACAAAAATAAAAAAATGAACATAAAAATATTCAAAATAAAATTAAAATAATTAACAACTTTCTAATTATGTCATAAACACTTAAATTTTTTTTTTTTTTGAAAATCATTAAAAAAACAAAATTTGAGGAAAAAAAAAACAAACTCCAGTCTAAAATCTACAGAGCTCTTGATGTGTTTGTCAAGATAATCTCTCTTCAAAAAGTCACTGTTCATGGCTTCTTCAGTCTGTAACAAACAGTTTTTAAATAGCTGTCAAAAGATAATTTATTGAAAATGACTATTTACTGAAAAGATAATCATTTGTAATTTAAATATGAACAAAATTAATACTTTCACTGCTGCATCATTGTAGCTTGTTGCCTGGCTGTGCTATCCTGTTTGGGGTAAAAATAGAAAAAAAACTTAATACTTACTTAAAATAAATGACTATAAAGACACTGATTTATCATGAGTACTGCCATTTTGGTTTCTATCAGACATTCTGCAGTACATACTAAGCTAAACAATACTCCCAACACAAAATATAATAAAAATGCATCACAAAACAGGTTATACTGTACATGATTAGAAGTCTATGCTGGTTTGGGAACAGCACTAACCACCAGTTAGTTTCTAATGCAAACACTAAAGGCTAACATTTCATAGCCTCTTGAAAATAGACAACAGCAAGCTATAAACTAACCCAGAGCATTGAAGAACCATGAGTCCCGGTTGCAACAAGACAGAAGGCAAACCTCCTCAACCTTTTCCTAACATTCTGCCCTGATAAATGCTCAGCAAAAGTTTTACCCAGCTATTGACATGTCAGTGTCCAGATTGACTCCAAACCAATGACATCCCCTGATTTACCATTCCATATAACAGTTTTTTGTTAAACAAAGAAATACTGGTACAGCTTTCTGTCCTATATGACGGAAGCTTCGCTCCCAACCTTCTTCAAATATGCTGCCTCCAAAGCTGCTGCCCTAATCTCCAAATGGATCCTTTTTGGAATGGAGTGTTTTATACCCCACAAAAAAATCCATCAAAAACCAAACAGTCAGCCCTGGTTCACCCCTCCAGCCATAGCTCACTAGAACCACTACTTCAAAATTTATCGCAAGGATCAGTGTAGTCTGGCCCTTACTATTTTCAGAACCACCCACAATCGCTGTAAGAGAGTTCTGGAAAATGCAAAGTGCAGCTATGCACAAACTGTCCAGACCAAGGTTGAAAAGAAACAAATTGGATTTCACAAATTCTGGAAGATCACCAACCAAATTATGAACAGAGATAAAGCAGCTGTGCCCACAATTATAAATGGCCCCAAGGTCATATCTTCCTCGACAGACAAGGCAAAGCTCTTCACCTCGATCTTTGCCTCAAACTCAATGTTAAATGACAAAGGCCATCCCCTCCCCAATTTCCCACATCTCACTGAGCACAATCGCAGATATATACTCATTCCAGTAAGAGAAGTCTCTAGACTTATCAAAAGCTTTGACCCGAGAAAAGTCAATGGCCCAAACAAAATCCCAGTGGTTGTCCTTAAGAATATCAACCTAGAATTATCCCCAATCTTGGCAAAGTTATTTAACAGCTGCTTGAAGGAGAAATCTTTCCCAGGCCTGTGAAAGGTGGCAAGCATATGCCCTGTCTTTAAGAATGTAGGCGACCAATCCTCCCACTCCCAGTATAGACCCATTAAACTTCCCAGTATCAACAGTAAGCCATTTGAGGCCTTAATCAACAAGAAGGTTGTTGAGCACCTGGATAGGAACAACCTCTTGAGTGACAAGCAGTATGGGTTAGCCCCATCCACTGCTGACATCCTAACCACTATTACACACAGAATTAGTGAGGCCCTTGACAATACACACACACACACACACACACATACACACTACAAGGATCATAACAGTAGATATCTTGAAGGCCTTCAACAAGGTTTGGCACAAAGGTTTGCTACACAAGCTCTCCAGCAATGGAATCACTGGAAGGGTTTTCTTCATTATAAAATCTTTCCTAACAGGTAGATCCCTGAAGGTAGTTATTAACAGCCAATCTTCTGAGGCCCTGGTGGTCAATGCAGGCATCTCACAGGGGTTACTCTCAAACCAACCCTCTTTCTGATGTACATAAATGATCTACCTAAGAATATACTCCAATCATTTGTAAATATCTATGGCAATGATATGACAATATACGGGTGCACCTCTAAAACTTTTAATGATCAAAGATTGGCAGCTGACCTCTCTTCTGATCTAACACTAACTTTTCAGTGGCTGGTTACAATCAATGCCTCTAAAACCAAACTAGTTACATTCCATCACCACTGATCAGACATTGAACTGTCACCAGTCACAATGAATGGAGGCCACATGCCTTGAGAGGATATTAGACCTAAAACTCACCTGACCTCAAGTGGAACTCCTACAATCCATCACTAAAGATGCAGGTAAAATGATTGGCTCACTGTACCACTCCAGTAAGTAACTGACACTTCATGCTATCCTCTACCTTTATAAAAGTCAGATCAGACCAAAAATGGAGTACTGCTGCCAATACCTCACTTTCTTGACTTGATAGAGTTCAAAAGAGTCTCCGAGCCTTTGTTGGAGAAGAAATATTTTCCACCCTCCAACCTCTCTCTCACAGGTGGGATGTAGTGAGTCACTCACTGTTCTATCACTACTTCCAGGGAAAGTGCTCAGACAAACTAGATTTCTTGGTTCCGTCAGGCCTAACCTTCATGGCAAGGGCCCACCATGCCACTTATCACCCACATTCCCTCTGTATACCATCAGCAAGTTCCACTCAACAGCTTCTTCCCACAAACCACTGCCCTATGGAAGAGATTCCCAAGAGGATGTTTCTCCGATCACTACAATCTTAACCGGTTCAAATCTAGGGTTAACCAGTATCTTCCCCTCCTATCCATATAAACTAACCCTTTACCTCGAGTGGCCCCCAGGCCTTGTATAGGGTGAACCCTACTGTAAAAAAATGTAAGTTTTGTCCCACTGGGCTTAGATAAGTTAGATAAGTTATATGAGACTGGCCATTGAAAAATCGAAATGACACAAGATATGCTAAACATAACAACTTATTTATTAAAACTATGTGCTGGATCTGTCTTGCTTCCAGCATTCCCTAGTGTGACCGGAAGTGCTTATCATAATAATCAACATTATTAATGTTGTTATAACATCCCCTACATCAGAATTGTTAATAAAATGTTTACAAAATTAATTTTTAATTCAAATAAAAACAACTAAGTAATAACTAAAAATTAGTTTTTAATATTAGCTAAATTATTCAACAAGATCCTTAAAAGTATGAACAAAAAGAATTAAAAATAAAAAACCTTGCTACAGTAAGATGCCTGATTTATTAATAATACTGAATAATAAAAACAATCAAAAGGGATAAGTGTAATGTAGAAAATTATTTTAAATGAAGCAATGTCACACTGATACTTAAATTCACTACAGGAATCAAGTTTCATTTGTGTGCTGTTCTGGGTACAATATATAAAAGACTGATTTCATATAATTTTTATTGTGAAGGAAGAATTTGTGAATCCTAAGATGTCTTGTTATCAGCAACACCGTGTAATTTATGTCCTGAGTATGACGATAAACTACATCCGCGTCCTGGGTATGGCGATAAACTACATCCAACAGCAAGGCCTCAGATAATGTTTTTGGAAAAAAATTGTGCCAGCTATACGTTTTTTGTTAAAAATAATGTTGCCAGCTATGCATTTTTGAAACCATAATGTTGCCAGCAATACGTTTTTTGGAAAAAATAATGTTGCCAGCTATACGTTTTTTATTCCATACAAAATAAGCATTTAAAATTCATATAAACTGGATTTGGCATTAAATAACCCACAGTGGTTGATATGCTATAAAACGCAAACAAACAAACAAACAAAAACCGTGTAATTTGCCATGAAAATGATTAACATAAAAAAACACGACATACTTACCTCAATTGTCATAAAATCCATTACAGCTTTGATGCATTCACTCAGATATTCATTCATAGCATTATACACTGAAAATAAACAGTAAAATGTTAAGTAATAACATGAAAAATACTAATGTACCAATTATCATTATTATCAAACACTATAATCTCTATCAAATAACTAAGTACCTACATGAGGGTGCTGAAAAGTTCTCAACCTGATACAGTTCCTAAAATCTGAGCCTTGTTCTGTTACTATTTATGGAAAGAATGCTCCTTTACATTGTACAGCAGCAATTCAAAGAAACTGGATGTTTATTTTTTAATTTGTTTCAATTATTCACTGAACCATGTCAATGGAAAGTGTGGAATTTTCAAGTGTTGACTGTTGACCCCTCATTAAGTTCATCTGGAAAAAAGCACCAAAAAGTAAATACATGATTCTATGATGCAAACGCTAGGTGACAGAGTGCCTAGTATACTTAACAGTGAGGAATAAGTATACCTACTTCCAGTGTGGAAATTTTGAGAACCAAGACAACACTGTGTGGAAGGCCTTCAATGGTGTCAATTCCTGAAATTGTTGATCATTTGTCATGAAATGACAAATCTCAACCAGAAATATTGTTGAGACACTAGATAAATCTAACCAATGCATTAATGGATTTATAATTTATAAACAGTTGGGAAAACATACAATTTATGAAGACGCTTCCAATTTGCTTTTGAAACATTTTAAGTGATTTAGCGAGTCACTGCTAATGAAATATGCTAAGAAACAAAAAGCCAAACAACAGCGCATACATTGGAAGCTCTCAGATTCAACAGAGCCAAAGCAATTTTAAATCCAGAAAATCAACAGGAAAGGTAATGATTATGGTTTTTAGGGGGTAAAAAAGCTATTTTGATGAATGATTATCTTCAGAAAGGTAAAAAAGTTAATGCAGAATATGACTAACTTAATGAGCTGATGAAAGCATTGAAAAAAAGAAAATGGTGAGGGTAAACTGTAGATTGGTGTTCTTTTTTTGTAATACAAAATGATGTGTAGTGTTAGTTCCAATCTATACTAAGAATGATTGCAAAACACTTTCCCCTCCCCAATTTATAGGCAGAAGCTGGGATTTTTTTTTTTCCTATCCAATAAAATAGGCTGGTTCTCAGTTTCATCTGATTCAGTCCTGGTCTGTCTTGTCTTGAAGTCAGAATTCTACGTTTGCTTGTCCGAACTTGCTCTTGTATATCAACCCCAATTCTTAGTTTGTGAACTTTTTGCCATATTACTGTTATTTTGCCTTGCATGTATTGTTTGCTTGCTTTATATTATTTTTTGTCATGTTCTTTTCTTTTCCTTGTTGCTTATTGCAAACTTTGTCAATTGTGTTTCTTGGGCAGTTCTGTCATTTAATTAACATTTAACAATGGCCACTCACTCTACAGATAATGTGAAGAATTTTTTTCTTAAAGACTTGAAGAAACTTGAAAAACAATGTGCCAAGTGTGAATATGTGGAATATCATGTACATTTCATCATCCTAGATCATTCTCTTCTTGGTTGTCCCAAGGAGGTTTTAGAAATTTTTCATACTGGAAAAAGTGTAGGCAATTTGCCAGTAACACAGCTGTTATATAGAACTTTTTAAAAGGTAATATACAATTTTGTTATGTCAGGGCACTCTATGAGTGCCCTATCTGAAGTTATTAAGTAAATCAAATAAACTTCAATAATTCAAGCTTGGTTTGAAAAAAAATTGTCAAAATTTAATCAATCAATTTAGATGTCAAAACAAATCGTGGGTTAAAATTTTAGGTAGTAGCAATATGTTTATTGAAGTTAAAAAACCGCCATCTGAAGTTATTACGCAAAACCAAATAATCATATTTTGCTTCAATAAAAAGGTAATAAAATCATCAAAAACTGATGAACACCTATAATAAGAACAAATAACAAACACATCAGTCTCTGAACCCTTTACATTTTAATATAGTGACCCTTCTTCAGTTATTATCCATTGATTTTGTTAATTTTTTTTTTTTTTTTTTTTTTTATTTCAGCAGATTCAATTTCCAACATGTTAGTTTTAATTGTTTCCCATTGATCTGCTTTATGGTTACATTGTTTGCCACTTTCATGTAATTTCATCTTCACAATTAACCATAGATATTCAATTGGATTCAGATCAGGACTTGATGGTGGCCATTCCATTATCTTCTCTCCTGTAAATCTTGTATGCTCAAAGAATTCCTGGGTAAATTTACATACATGAGAAGGAGCACTGCCCTGTATAATTACACACTTCACTTTCAAACTGTGAGACTGGGACTTGTACCATGCAAAGAAAGTCTTGTTCTTAAAATTACAATACTTATCACTTCATTTTAACTCCTTCATCAACTTTGAATGTTATGATATGGGCTGGAATTGTTGACCAAACCATTACTGGACCATTCAAAGCATTCAAAGAAAAAAAAAAGTAAAGATATTATGGCATAGATGAGATGATATTAATCTTTTTATCACCTGTTATATAGGAATAAAGTGTCACTGCCAACACTGCAGTTTGAACTCAGATCACCAGAGAGCAAACACGAGCAAGTACTATTAGTGCAAGTGTTATTCAAAAGTGTATGACACCAGTATTGTTCAACAGCATTACTATAGTTGTGTCTGTGATTACAAAGTGTCTACTACAATGAGCATTACTAAAGTGACAACAAGTATTCGTTGAAATTACAAAATTGGCAACAAGTGTTCATTGACATCATAAAAATCACCTAAAATTAAAAAATAAAAATGTTCAAGTAGTAATAAGAAAATATCAAAAGTTATAAAAACATGTTAAAGAGATCTTTTATTCCCAATTTATCCAGTGGGAGGTTCAAATAATTCAAGAAATAACTGAAAGATTTTGAAATCTCAAAATTATGCAAGTATAACAAAAATAATAATAATTAAACAAGATTTGTAAGCATAATGAAAGAAAAGGTCATTGAAGAGGTTTAATGGCTTACTGATACCTTTCTAATGATCACAACATGTTAAAGTCAATTTTGAACTCTGAAAGGCAATGTTACATTTAATAGACTTTGTTTTGATTATAAGAAATACCCAAAGAATATTACTTTTAACTACATACCAAGTTGTCCTAACATAATAATGTTTTCCAAGTTACATCCTAACGTTTGGTCAAAAGAAAATCTGTATCCTGTACTAAAAGTTTGCTTTTATCAGATATCAGGAAGCAGCCATCAAGCTGCCAAGAACTATCTTTAAAAATGAGACACGAGGACACTGACACTAATATTACAAACTTTCATTTGATTACACCCACTGTCATTCATATATAACTAATTATCACCAATATTGGTTATGGATCGATACTGACTGCATCAAAATTAATCAAAAGGAATAGAGTCAACATCAGGCAGAGGCTGAAAACCTCATTAAATTAAAATATTAATTTATATAATATTTGGAAGTTGTTCTTATGGTAGACTCTAAACATTTGATGACAGCAAATTTATATTTCTTTTAATATAATGCACATATATTGCTACACAGGAATAACAGTATTTATACTATTTATATTTGGACTATTGACCTCGTCTAGGTCATTCCCGTAAGACCCCACTAGAGAGTAAAAGTGTTGGTTTGTGAATTTTGGTGATATAGTGGTTGTGAGTTCAATCCCTGGATCAGGCAGTATGTACTTACACTCAGTAGAAATGGGCAAGCAATAACTGAACAGTGCTAAATATAATAAAACAAGATGATATCCCTAGACATGAGCAATAGAACAAGAACAGTCTATCCCCGTAGATCATTATTTAATAAGGGGTTCAGTTCGGAATTCCTTGTAGGTTATACAGATCGATATACACTTGAGGAAGGCAGGAGGGCACAACAGCCAAAACAGTCTGATAAAAACTACAAAGATGAGGATAATCTGAATATAGTGTAAATAATGTTAACTCCTCATCCCAGAAATTCAGACATAAATTAAGGAATAAAAGTTTTCAATAAAACAAGATGAAAACTCTCATGGAGTCAAGTCTGGCACAAATCTACATTAATGAAGTACCCAGTGACATTTGAATCTAATGCAAATGGCTTCAATCTTAACCCATTAACTATTACATATTAAGAACTCACAAAAGTTTATACTGATTATATATCTCTTTATAAAAAAAGATTTTTATTTATTAATCTGATATATTTTATCACGTTAAACATTATTTTAGTGGATATCCATATTTGAGTAGATGCTCTGTTTATTTTAAACGGTACTTTATTACGTCTACTGGCCTGAATATTTGAGAAATCTTATTAAAGAAAAATGTGTCCTCCCACAGGATTTGAACCTGGGTCCTCCTTTGCCAGAGAAACCGTTGCTTTAACCAACTTATCTACAAAGGGTGTCATTATTTAGTAAGGTTGTATACTGCCTTTAAGCACATCTTTTTCATTTTAGATTCTTAAATGTCCATAACTGATCAGTTTCGCATGCGAAACATAAACAAAGCAAGTAACTTAAGTCGAGATGCCAGGTCAGGATCAACTACATTACAGATCCTTCTTTGGATTTTGTCAAGAATTTCAAGATATGTAATAGGAGCACAAAACCAGATGTGGCAGCAGTATTCAATGCACAGATGAATGGTAGATTTATAAATGTGTAAGATGGATTCTGACAAATTGTCTAGCATGACACAGTGAACTGATTGTGAGGCCTTACTATTGTCCACCAAGGTAAATAACATTTATCCACTATAACAACAGGTTAGAATTAAAGGTTTGATAACAGGAAATCATATTTGGCTTGGGCAATAGGAAAGGTCAATTTTGGAACCGTGATTATTGCACTCCATTTGAAAATTGGGGTTTGACATGACAAAATATTTTTTTCAAAATCATTCCCATTTTTTGAGGAAATGAGTTTAAAGACAAAGTTTAGGTTCAAAATTAGAGCGTTGGAATTTCATTCCGGTGACCAATGAAAGATTTAACACTGTCAAAAAATTGTGTATCCTCATGAAAGACAAATGTGTAAATGTCATTTAATAATTTGTATTTCAATTGCAACATTTACCTCATTCTCAATAAATCAAAAAAAATATAAATCAGAATTATGAATATGAAAATATTTATTTTATAAATGCAAAATGGTTGTGGTCAGCGATGAAAATCAGTTCCTTTTTTCTCAAAGGGAATTTAAGTTTTGTTAGTTTCCAGTGGAAAAAAATTAGACTAATTATCAAAAAACAAAAAAAAAAAAAAAAAAAAATCATTTTATTCAACAGTAGTAAAATAAATATATTTTGTTTTTCATTTATGAATCTTTTCCTAGAACTTTCTTTCGATGGGTATTATCTCACTGTTATAAAGATTTGCCGTTATTTTTATTGCATTCAATATTAGGATCTCAAGCATTGTTCACTTGTCACTGTAAAATTAATTAATTCTTTAGTATTTTAATACAGCAGACTTAATTATTTTAAACATAAAGTAAACATTTTGTTTAATCTTCATAATTTTGTATTTTCAAAATGACTGGCATTTATTTAAAAATGTTGTGTTTGTTTATTTCCATAGATGTTTCGATTTAGGCAAGTAATATGGTTTCTTTCTTTCTTATTTTAAATTTAACTTTTGAAATTTTATTAGAATAGTGTAATGTTTTCACGGACAAGTGCAAAAATTACACTGTTACATTACACAAGAAGTTAATATTAATTCTGTGAGTTTTTTTTCCTGGTTTTCAAAATTTAAATTAATTGAAAAATATACATTTACTTCTGATAATCTTCCTTTCCCTGGTAAATAATATTGTGATATTTTCCTTCATATTTATCATGTATACTAGATCTGTTTTTAAACTTACACACATTTGGAAACTTCAGGATCCTATTGAAAAACGGGAATATTTAAAAGCTCAAAGAGAGAAAACAGGACCAAAAAGTAACTTGAAACTATTGACAAAGATGCTGTTGAAAATATAAAAAAAAAGTGTAGATGAAGTAGAGAGAATAAACAGGCAGATTTGAAAAATAGCAACAACAGAATCCTACACATGTTGCCTCTACATCAGATATTTTTCCACCAATGCCTTCCTGTGAAGAAACAATCAATGACAGTTTTGAGCCAGGGAGAGGGTCTAAGGGAACTTACAGTTTCTCAGTATGGCATGGAACTTATTAAGGGTAATGTATCTTTCAACCTTGGAGCATGGCTTGCTAATGCCTTTTTATTAGACCTACATTATCATCAATAAGCCAAAAATAGACAGGGAAAATGCTAGAGTAAAAGCATGTTCAGAACCATGAAGATATCATCTGCATTGGTATTAATTACACGAGTTGATAAGGACATTTTGCAAGACAAAGAGATTACAGAAGAAAACAGCAAAAAAGAATAAAAAAAAAACAAAGGACCAGAGCACCACTTGACTTTCACCAGAAATGGGAATGGAAAGTCGATATCTCAGCTGCAGTGTTATCCCTAACATTGGTGCTAGAAAGGATGTTGCTGCTGTTTTAGAAGAATTCAACAGTGTAAATTCCATTAAGGCATTTCTTATGGACAGTAGCAGTACAAACACTGGTTGTGAGGCTTGTTACAGCTCTGGAGAAAAAAATTTAAAAGAAAGTTGCACACCTTTGGCTGTTCACATCATCAAAATGAACTTCCATTTAAAACTGTTTTTAAATACATTGATGGAACTACAAGAAGCCCTACTACTTTTACTGGTCCTCTTGGGAAGCTTTGTGGAAATGATTACCAGGATTTGCCCCAGGTAGAATTTAACACTATCAGCACTGCAGGGATAATGGAAGAATTATGTGGTAACCAAAGACTGCTCTTAGAATATGCAGCAAGAATTTCTCCAGGGAAAGTGAACCCTAGATTTGCTGCCTGGAAAATTGGGTCTCTAAATCAAGCAAGGTGACTAACTTTAGCCATCAGGTTAATGTATTTATGGACCAGAGGTGCCTATCCACCAGAACTCTATGATAAATTGTCCAGACGTATAAAATTTATAATTGAAATATATGTATGTATGTATATTGATTTGAAATTAAAAAGAATAATAAATTCCATAACCAACAACTGTATATCTTCAACATGATCCAGAGAATAAATCAACAGTCGACTAAAATACAGAATGTTACATTAAAGGATTTACAACACAAAAATATTTTTTGTTTGTTTCAGAAGTAGCAAGCCACCAGAAAAGGGATTAAAAATATTACATTCAACTCTGAAGTGACACACTGGTTAAACTTGATTAACCTCCCATAAAATGAAGGCTGTGAACTTGCACTTACAAAAGATTTTTCAAATAATTAACTGCAAGAAGTTCTAAGGAATAGAACAACATTGGAGTTGTAGAATTTATTTGCACATTCGCACTGTAAGAGCAGTTAAATTAACTGCTGAAGCTTCACAAATTGCATATGAACAAGAAGCAAGGCACAACCACATTATTACTAATTTATGGTGTCATCAAATAAGACCATCATTTACTTCAAAGGGAGATTATCCTGAACAATATTACTATATTATGAAGTAATATATAATATAGTACAGTAGTTTAAAACATTTTGTCTTCTAATTTGTGCCCAAGAGTCTTATGGTGTTATATACACATTTATCTATTTTTTTTTTATTATTATTAATTATGACCTAACAAATGGTGTAAGATCTTCACTGATTAGACGTTTTCATAATCTTTTATAATTTTTTTTTTTTTACACAGTTTTCACTTATTGAATACAGTAAAGGATGCATATTTTGCTTGTGGTGATTCATAATTACAATTCTGGTTTGAATATATTTTCCATTCAATGTATCTAATGTAAAAAATATCAATTTTCTCTGGATTTATTCTTGAAATAGTAAAATTTTGAAGTCAGTTTGTAGGTAAAAACCTGCAAAAATTAGGTATTTCTGTACAATTTGTCAGACAATCTTTAAATCTAAATGCTCAAAAATTGGTAAAAGCTATGAACCACATCTTGGGTATTAATATTTATCACATCAAACACCAGCTTTCATACTGAGTGCAATGTCGATTTTCTAAAAAAAGGTAAAAAATCAACCTGACCTATTGGGCAAAAAGAAGAGTAAGAAAAAAATCAATGTTGAATTCCAACATTTCTAGCATCAATTCTCGTCCTGACTTTGATCTCAGGTTCTGCCATTGGTGTTAATGGTGCCAAAAGACAATTATCTTTTTTTTCTCTTGACAGCAGGATTCATCAGAAACCAGTATTGGCATCTACTTCTTGTTAGAAGGTACATGTTTTTTTTTGTTTTTTTTTCTGGAAAGAGCATGGACAGTGGTTTGGCAAGAAAGAATAAGTAGACAAGGTTATTTTATCTGATTTACCAAAAACTTTAACTTTTGAGGAATATGTCAGGAAAATCCAAGGAAAGACGTTACTCTAGAAATTTTTATAAACCTGTACATGAACAGCAAATAAAATCAGACAGGTATGGCTCAAACATAGAGTACAAGATTAATGATACAAAGTAATGTGTTTTGATGAAGTACATTACAGTCTACTTAGATTAAACTGATTAAAAAGCCCTTAAATATTTATATGGTTTGGTCTTGTATGAAAGATATAAAATTATGTCATATATTTACAAATATGAAAGTATTCTCATTTAATATATACCTGTGATAAAAGTTAGCAACTAACAAAAGATAGAAAAATTAAAAGAAAGATTAGGAGATTAACTATTGTAATTTGATATAACAAATAATGCTGATTAAATATGATTGCATGTCTATGAGGGCAGAAACACATGCCTCCTCAGAACAAGAGTCAACATTCCAAAAGAAAACATCCAAGGAAGAAACTAGAAAACATGATAAAAAAGAAACAAAAAAAAATATTACTACAAAAGACAAACTAACCAAAATAGAAAGATTAAAATACCTTGTCTACTAAAATGCAAATAAAAAATAACAGAAAATGTTATTTATTTTAACATTATTTATGCAAATACCTGAGCAAATCTTGCCTTGGGTTATCAATAAGAAAGGCAAGGAGCATATAACTTAAAATAACCTGTACCAAATTCCCTTTCTGAAATATTTCAAATTGCCAAGATGTAATTATCACCCAAGCAAATTGTTGATATTGGCTATACTGTTTGAGAAAAATAAAGCCCATTCCTTGAGGTAATGTTATTTTAATAATCAAAATGCTAATCTAGAAATAAACTGATACAAATATCATAAACTATCTTTATGAGCAAAAAAATTTTTTTTCTACAGAATCTCAAATCAGATCCAGGCTCAAAATTCAAAGTAAAATTAATTTTTAAAAAATGTAATCAAATTTTAAACATCATTTTCTTTAAATCTGTATTTTATTTTTACCAAATCCATAATTGCTCAAAATTTACCACCTGCTTGTAAAATCCAATTTTACTGTTTATTGTATGAAGAAGTATCCAGTTCACTTGTAGAATGAAAATCTAGAGATACTTGCTTTATCAATGATTATAAAAATAAAATTGCTTCCATGAAAAATAAAACTTTGATGCAAAACATAAAAATGTCAATATACACATTTACATGTGAGATGCTAAGCAAGTGCAGAACGATGGAAGTATTTCATAATACACAAGGTGAAAATAAAAAAGATGAACCTGTATTCTCATATTTTTCCAAAAACTCTTTTCAAATGCACAATATGTTGTTCCTTAGATATTAGGTTGGTGCAAAAATAATGACGTAATAATGTCGTTTTTTGACGTATTTTTTAACGTCAAACAACGACATTATTACGTCATTATTTTTGCACCAACCTAATACATTTTAAATATATCATCCAGATAAGTAACTGCAAAATCACAATCTGCAAGCATAGTATCCACAGTTTGTTGAAATATAGCTGGAGCTACTTTTATTCCAAAAGGAAGTCAGTTGAACTTATAAAATCCTTGTGTATATTTATAGTATGTAACTCTAAAGATTCTTCAACCTGTATTTGCAAATACCCTTCAGAAAGATCCAGCTTCGAAAAAAATTTTCCACCATTTACAGTCACAAAAATTTCCTCTGAACTTGCTAATGGGAAGTTATAGGCTTCTAAATATTTGTTTAACCCTGTCGAAAAATCAGCACAGACATGAATTTTATTATTTATTTTTTTTCTTCGCATACACTGCAATGGTACTACCCATTTTGAATGGTCAATATTTTCAATTACACCTATTTTTCTAAGTCTGTCTAATTCTTTGTTGATTTAATCCAATGCTGCAAATGATACACTACATTTCGGTTTAAACAGAGGCATTGACCATTTTTTCACTTGAAATTTCGTTTTGACTTTGGAAAACCAACCCAACTCATTTGACAGAACATCTGGAAAATATTTTTTTCAATTCTTCCTTTAAATTTTCATAGTTTTTTTTTTGTTTTTTTTTAAACTGGTAGCATGTCCACTTAAATTTTTGCAATAAATATTTATAGGTAACTCCCACAACTAAAATAATTCCATCCAGTCAGTACCAAATAAGTTTGTAGCATTAGCTTTGGCTTTTACACACTTGTTATGAAATGAAATGTTACATATCATTTCACCAATAAAAATTTCTCACCAAAGACGCTACATGCCATTTTCAAAGTTCTTTTTAATGTAGGTTTTTCCATTTGCTTTCCCTGTGGCTATATGGATTATTGTGATAGCACTACCAGTGTCAAGTTGCAATTTTACATCTACATTATTAATTTTCACATAAACAAATTTTCTTTGGTTTTCTGTAATTATTTTTTCGGTCACAATGCTGTGTATAAAATTTTTTCTGTGAGAACTTTTCCTTGACTTAGTTTTACAATGTGATTTTTTAGGTCCCACTTTTTCACACTTGTAGAACTTTGAATTCTTAAAGGGACAGTCATCTCCGAAATCCGAAAGATGGATTAATTTTTCTTTTTCCACATTTTTCTTTAGCTTGTATGTATTAGGTTGGTGCAAAAATAATGACGTAATAATGTCGTTTTTTACGTTAAAAAAATACGTCAAAAACCGTCATTATTTTTGCACCAACCTAATATGTGCATTCTTTTTTTCAATTTCTTCTATATCACATCTCAGATTTAATAAACTCTGATATTTATTTAATATTTCTTGTAGTGTTAGTTGTTTATTCTGTTCAAGTGATGTATTTCTGTGTGTATTTCACCATTAACACTTGAACAAAAATTAACCCTTTAAACATCTCCATAGTAAGTTCCTTTACACTCCTTGTTAACGATTCCAGTATATATGACAAAATCTTTGTATTCTTTTTTCGTCAGATTCATACACTTCCAATGAGTACTGAATAATGAACTTTTCTCGCTAAAAATTTTAGTCAAAGTATTTACTTCAAAACAAATTTCTCCTGTTTTTTTTTTTCGTTTTTTTTGGTAATACAAAATTACAGTATTTTTCATCTTCTATCAAGGCTAACTTTCTAAACAAAAGTTGCTGCATTCTCCTCCGAAAATTTGCTAGTATCTCCTAAAATAAGCAGAAAAGGTAATTCTATCTTTTGAATTGTATGCGAATTAAGATATTTGCCAGCACATTAGGAGTGAAAGAACTTGGGGAAATTTTCGTTTTCTTCCATATTATTTCCATTAAAAATTGATGCTGTTTCTGGAGTTCCAACAGCTGCTATTGTTGTTGTATTTTTACCACATCAGCTAATAATTCTTACATATTTACAGAATATGTTTCTTTTTCTTTTTACACACACCAAAGAAAAATTAATCCAAAGAAATTTCTCATCATCAATGTTATCTTGTGCATCAAAGCAAAACATACATTTTCCTACTCTGTATGAATTTCAATCCTTCATTGGCACTGTTATGACTCACTCCTAGCAGTCATAATATCATGTCTCGCTTAGGCTACTTGCCGTGACGCCATTAGAAATTCTCCTCAACTGAATCCAATGGACTTCCCTTGACTCACTTTGAGTTCTTTATTTAAGGCATCTTACCTAGTTAATTTGTGTTAATTGGGGCATCTTATTTAATCCACAACAGATTTGAACCTGAGTCCTATGTTCAAAAAGTGAACGTTCTAACCACTAGGGTATGTGACTAACATATTCTATATATATATATATATATATATATATATATATATATATATAAAGATCACTCAAATAATAAGCAATAAAAAATAAAAACAACCAAAATCACATGTTTCACCTATTTTTTTTACTCATTTCACCCCAAGCAGGGCAATAACACTACAAAGATGCAAAATTGAGTATTTTATTATGATTGTAAAAGTTATTTTGGATAGTGTGACTTGTAATAAACCTTTTTCATTATCCAAGCAGAGTTACTTCTATTGACAAAAATCAAAATACAAATCCCCTACTTCAGATGCAAAATCAATAGGCCAGATTTACAAACTGTTAATAATCCTTGTATATTAGTTGAGGCTAAGTTCAACAAATATTTACTATTCTGGATAGGTTCATTAATAAGTTTGTCTATAACAAATACTCATTTTTCAATGTAATCTTCCTTTTCAATGCACTTAATTCAGTGGCGAATATTAGCCACAGAGATTGAACATTATAAGGTGAAAATTTGAAAAAATGAAAAAAGTGAAATTCTGCTTAATATCAGGTATCTGACTTATTGACATACCTTTGTTGGTTGAACCAAATAAAATGTATAACTTTAAAGTCAATCATTACAAGCAGGTTAATTAAAAATGCAAATTCTTAATTTCATCTATCATGCTCAGTCTCTCACCTGCATATCAAATATTGCAGAATAGATAATTATAGTGATGCCCTTAATATCTGAGTAAGTGTTAGTGTCATCATGTCATCTTAATGCAATTTAATAAAACAAAAAGCTCACATTATTGGTACACATCTCAATTAAATTGTTCTTGTTAAAGGCAAATTGCTTACCTCCATTACAGAAAGATTTGGGAGTAAAGCCAAAATACTGTGTTGAGTACTCTTCCATCGTTAGGTTGGTGTCATTCACATTTTCAGCCATGTTGCTCAGCACTTACACAGGCAATAACTTAAATGAAAGAAAAAGAAAATTAATATTCACAATAAGTCATGAAGAAAAGCTGGTAAGAGTCATGTTCTCACAGCTAATAGAAGGTGGTAAACTGAGTGTAAATTAAGCAGATGATAACAAAAATAGATAAGTAATGAAGAGTTTAACTAATTCCTTATGCCCAGTGAGCCCAGTGATTTTCAATCAAAAGGCTGTGGCACACTGGTGAGCTATGAGGGTATCATAGGTGTGCCACAAGAAGTTTAAAGGTCATTAATTAAATTATTTTCAAAAGTGTGGAGTGAGTGGCCATGTTTAAAGTTAAATAAGTAACAGAACTGTTCAAAAAACAGAATTGACAAAATTTGCAATAAACAACAAGAAAAAAAAGATAAGAACAGGGGAAAATATAATATAAAGCAAGTAAACAATATATGTAAGGCAAATTAACAATAATAAGGCAAAGCAATAGTAGTATAGCATAAAGTTCACAAAGTAAGAATTGGGATTGACATACAAGAGAAATTTCAGCCAACTGACTTCAAGACAACACAGACCAGGACTGAGTCAGATGAAACCGAAAACCGGCCTATTTTATTGGCTAGGAAAAAATCCCAGCATGCATTTGTATGCTTCAACCTATAAATTGGAGAGGGACAAGTGTCGAGGTCATTCCCAATTAGGATTGAAACCAACAGAAAGAAAAGCAAAGCACAATAAGTGTACATATCAAAATTAAATCCCCTTTAAATTGATTATACAAGTACATCATTGTTAATGTAATAAAATATATAAAATAATATAGAAAGCATGCTTTTCTGCAATAAACAATATTAAAAACAAAAGTTGATAACAGCTAGAATCCTTGGAAAAAGATTTAAGAGTATGCTTGTTAAAAAAATTCTAAAAAAATGTCAAGCTCAGATAACTCACAGTAGGCTTTTTTATCATCACATTTTAAGTGTTCCACAGAAGTTTGGAAAAAGGTTCAAGTGTGCCGCGGAAGTTTGGCAAAAGGTTCAAAAAAGGTTCAAGTGTGCCGCAAAAGTTTGGCAAAAGGTTCAAATGTGCCGCGAAAGTTTGGCAAAAGGTTCAAGTGTGCCATAGAAGTTTAGCTAAAGGCTAAAGTGTGCCGCAAGATGAAAAAGGTTGAAAAACATTGCTTACAACAGATGGATTGCCAAGTTAATGAAGAAGATGAAAACTGACATTTTTTTCTGCACTTCCAAGAAATAAATAATTGAAAATAAAAATCAGACATAGCATAAATTTTCACAGCCATCAATGAGTACTCAAACTTTACATGTTCTGCTCTTCAGACCATTATTCTCATCTTAGTTGTTATTCACACTTTTCAGCCAACCTTTTTTAAGTGTCTGTCTTCATATCTGGCAACCTTGAAATTTCAAACTTAACCCTTTATTCAATCCACAGGGGTAGGTTTTCCTTGTTCTTCTTTCCATGCCTAGGAGAGATAACTCATGTCAGTTAATACTCATAATTTCTTTCATAGAATCTGTGTATATGACTTTTCAGCATGGCCAGTCCCAGAGATTGAACTCACAATTGCCAAGGAACATGATATATTTTAACCAATGCTTTAATCTACTAGTCTATGTCTCTTGGCGAATCTAGTGTTGAAATTCTGAAGCCATAAATCCAATGTCCACACTCCAGTAGTGAAATTGGATGAATGTCCTGACCTGAAGTGGTGGTATTTTTGATGAGTGTCCTTTCTTTCTTAATCAGAGGCTCCCATTGGGCATTCCTCTTTATGCTAGATCTACTGAAGAGGTTGTCAGGGCTTAACAAGTGAACTAATTTTTTCATTCATCATATCCTCCAGTGTTGTTCCTTGTCTATTATCTTGACTTCATTCCACAGGAAGTGATGACTATGCTTTTCTCTCCATATAGGATCAGTGATTCTCTATTCCAATGTGCCTCCCCACACAACAGCTTTTCAATGTTTCTACTCCCTTCTATTTATTGAGCAATTAATATCTCCTTTGTATTCCTTGTCACGACAGCATGGGATGTAATACACATATTTCCTGGTCATGTTTTCTCCCAAAGTAGGCTTGATTTGAGAGGAATTTCTGTGAAGGGTTGAATACTATCCTGATGTTGTATTGCATACATACATTAGTAGTTCTGTTGTATAATAAAAAGTACACCCCTATAAAGAGTTCCATGGTATGAGGTTAGGAGTAGTAATATTGGAGTCAGTCTTCATACTAGCTATACAAGTATGTGGCACTAGCCTAAGTATTACATATAGAGAATACTTTAACGAAATACATTATACTAAACACAACAGTTTGTGGGAATGTTCAAAAGAACATTGAAAACAAGCAAGTCTGGATTTATTAAATGAGGTGGCACTTCAAAATTTTTTGAAAGTGTACTGGTTAACACCTAACCCCAACACACCATCAGGCATGTCGCTGGCAGAATTAATTTTTGCCAGAAGGGTAAAATCAGTGTTCGACAAGTTATTGCCAAGTCGAAAATCACAAATGTTTAATAAAAGCAACACAAATACTTTCAAGATTGGCAATAAAGTATTCTTTATGGGAAGACAGCATAAGAGCATCTAGAATCAGAAAATTGGTCTACATGGTGAGAGGAAAGAAATTCCAACATAAAAGGCACCAAAATTAGCTGAAGAAAAGATTAACTGAACCAGTTAAAATGCTTTACAACATTTTTGATGTGCCACTACCAAAACAAATTGTGGAACCAACAAGAACAAGTCCAAAGCACACAGAAGAACTAGAAATAGAACTGAATCTGAGAGAGAAATGCTACAAAGTATGTTGGTGAACTCTCCAGAAAGAGAGGGAGATACTAATACGAAAATAAAAATATTTATTTAATAAAGTGTTAATCTCAAAGGGGGGGGTTGTAGAGTAAAGAGTACACCCCTGGTGACTATGAACTCATCCAATACTATAAAGTGTTCCATGGTATGAGGTTAGGAGTAGTCGTATTGAAGTTAGTCTTCATGCTAACTATACAGGCATATGGTACTAGCCTAAGCGTTATGTATAAAGAATACTTTAATGAATTACATTATACTAAGTACAAGTGTGTGTTATAATAACCTTAGAATAGGAAGTTATAATAAGTTCCAAAGAACCATAATTATGAAGGAGTGGAACACTCTCCGTCTTTCTGTAGTCAATGCCAAGACTTTAGACATTCTTCAAACAAAAAAGAAATCAAAATATATTTTGATTATATTGGCAGATGATAACTACTTGTATCCAATGTGCTTCTTCCACTGTCTTAAATGCTTCTCTAATTCAATGTTTTGATTTTTCTCATTTTCTGTATGTTACTTGTGCTCATTGCTATATCTTTTACTTGTCATTTGTTTGTCCATTTTCCCTAATGACTGCTAGGTTAATCATTGCATTGTCACATCACTCTCAAGCCACGGTTAAATACAAAATAGAGGCAGCAACAAAGAACCATGCCTGTAAAAAAAATTATTATAGCGATGTATTTCTACAACTGCAGAAATTGTGGATATGAAGTTTAAGTGATTTCAATTTTTATTCTTTTGCAAAAATCAACAAAAGTAACATGTGCCCCTATAAAATCTGTGAAACCCATTTTAGAATATTTGTTAACAATCCCCCCAATCCCTAATCTAAATATTTTTCTTAGGAATAATCAAAATTCCAACACCAAAAAATAAACATCAGAAATATATCCAGCAAGATTGATTGGCTTTCAAATACACCATGATCTGGCCTATGGCTGATTAGAGTTTTGTGCAACAGCAACATTTTACAAAAACCTTACACAATATTTCAATTCTGAAATTGAATTCTCCTTATTCATGATCATGTGATAGAATTGCACAGCTGCCTATATCGCATAATCATTCCTTCATCCAACATAAAGAGGCAGATACTTCAAAATAAATAAAAAATGAAATTAAATAATCTTATTGATAAAATTCTTAACTTTTTTATTTTTGTTATATTTATGTTAAAATTTACATGAAAAATGATTCAATCTTCTTGGAAGTTGTTATTTCCATATGAATATTATCACAACAGATTCATTCTTGCTTATATATATATATATATATATATATATATATATATATATATATATATAGAGAGAGAGAGAGAGAGAGGGGGGGATAGAAGGGAAGAGAGAGAATTACTACAAGTAAAAGGTTTGTCACTTAGCTGATGTTACCTTCAGAGAAGGACTCTCCAGGAATCACTCTGCCCACTCAACAGTGGGTAATCAGCAGTTGACTGCTCATACTTCTTGATTTTTCTTTTTTATATGCACTTTACATTGGTGCAAGTTTTATTTACCTGTGCTTGCATGTGTGGTTACAGTAACAATTTCTTCCCATAGATGAACGATGGATATAGTATTTGCGGGGAAGCCTAATAGTTATATATATGTATATATTAACAACAGCAACATGTCTAGAAAACCAGAAGTCAAATTGCAACAACTGAAGAAAAAAGAGAAAAGATTAATGAGTGAGTGTAAAGCTTAAAAAAAAAAAAAAAAAAAAAAAAAACACATCAAAAAGAAGAAATAATCAAGACATTCTACACATACGCATATAAACACAGACAGGCACATGTATGCAAACACACATATAGTATGAAATATCAAACAAAAAAAAAACTTGCACCAATGAAATGTGCATATAAAAAAGAAAAATCAAGAGTATAAGCGGTCAATTGCTGACATCCCCTGACGAGTTAACAAGTAATTCCCAGAGGTGCCATCTATGAAATTCTGGAGCCAGGATGCTAAAGATAATATCAATCAGCTAAGTGACAAACCTTTTACTTGTATTAATATTGTCTATCAGGCCTGTATTCTCAGCACCCTTCTGTATGGCAATGAGTCCTGGACAACTTACGCCAGTCTTGAGAAGAGATTAAACACCTTTCACCACCATTGACTCAGACATCTCCTGCACATTAAGTGGAAAGACTGGGTCACTAACACAGAGGTCCTCCAATGTGCTGGCATCCCCAGCCTGTTCACGCTGCTCTGCCATAGATGTCTCAGATGACTGGGGCACGTACGCTGCATGGGTACTGGCCTCATCCCAAGAGTCATCCTGTATGGAGAGCTCTGTGTGGGGTCCCGTGCAACTGGAAGACCTCAGCTCTGCTTCAAGGATGTCTGCAAACGAGATATGAAGCTGGCTAACATTGACCCCAACACCTGGGAGGCCACAGCTGACAATCGTCAGCTTTGGAGAGCCACAGTCAGTCATGGCATCATGATTGCAGAAGCTGCAAGGGAAGATCAGCAGGCAGCAAAGAGAGCCAGGAGAAAAGTAAGGACAGCCCCCCGTCTCTGTGTCATCCAGTTTCATCTGCGCCAAGTGCCTGAGAGACTGCTGCTCCAAAGTGGGACTACAAAGTCACTAGAGGCGATGTAACTTCATCAGCTAGAATTTTTTTGGAAAAAAAAAAAAAACAAAAAAACAATAAGTGCTACTCCATCATCTCCCGAGACAGACGGATGCGGAACGAACAAGATTATATATATTATATACTAGCAGTAGAGCCCTGCGTTGCCCAGGGATGTAACAGTAAGAGTTGGGGACGGCTGTTGCTTTGAAAGATGTGCTTTGTAAGTCGACAGGAACTAAGTTTCTACAAAACATTGAAACGCAATGCACACAAAGTTTAAGCAGACATCATGCAGGCCGAAGTATTCGAAGGTATCGAAGGAAGTAACGGAAAGCCATTGTAGCATCAGTCATTTGCCATTACTAAGACATCTGTGAGTAAAAGCTGGTATCAGTTAGTGCTTTGACCAATTGGACTGTTAAGCATTACTGGAAGCACTTGTGGTAAGTAGTCAAGAAACCACGATTCAGTTGCAACATACATAGAGACTGTCTATATTTCTGAGATGAGGTATTATGTACAGTATTTACATTATGCGGACTATTGTCCTCATCTTTGTCGCCATATTTGTCACAACGTTTCGACCGTTTCGAGGATTGAAATAAAGGGTTCAGTTCGAAATTCCAACCACCTGAAGAAGGCCGGAGCATACAACGGCCGAAACGTTGTGACAAATATGGCGACAAAGATGAGGACAATAGTCCGCATAATGTAAATACTATACATAGGGACTGAAGGGAAAACGTGCTGTGAGGAAGCCATAGACATAAAGTATGTGCCGTGCGCAATCACAAACAAACCGCTTGTCTAACGACCGCAAAGCAGAACCGTAAAACCGAGAGAAGAGCGAACAGTGACGGGGTGTCATGTTAAGAAAATTTCTGTGATATAACTTCCTTTATTCTGATCTGTCACTATCTAAGTGAACAGCAAGCTGCACAATGGCTGGAGCTCTTAGGTGTATGGGGAATCCGAAAATTCGCCAAAAGGCCTCGCTACTGCTGAGGTAGCGTCCAGCCACGTAATTGGCCACCTCGTCAACACAATTGTTGTGCCAGATACTGAAAATGGCAGCATCGCTGCCTTTATTAACATACTTGCATATGTACTTTATTGACTTAACTGAGTGACAGTATTCAACATCTATATGGGCTCCAAAAGTCTTGGACAGCAGCAGGCAATAAGGCACCACCCAACGATTGTCCAGAGCGTGCCCCTTAACTGTCACAATTCTGCCACCCTCAGCGAGGATTCTACATCTGTACAGTAGATAACCATCCGTCGCAGTCTGCGTTACTGAGATAAACTTACAGGGGTAATCCTTTGCGCAAGTGGGGCTGGTTGACCAACATGACCTTTTTTTCGTAATTCGTGCCACAGGGGCCGTGTATCATATTGTTTTTAATGATTTCGTGGAGCAAAGGATCCAGCGCAGGATCCAGAATTTCAGCAGAAATAAAATCGTCTATTTTGTTTGTGTCAACCTTATTGTTGAGCCACAGCAGAATGTGGGCATGAGGCAAACCGCTTTTCTGCCATTCCACTGTATACATATGACACTTAACACATCCGAAGACTTGCCCTTTAAGAAATAAATCCATAAGCTTACACAGCTGTAACCGAAAAACATGGGCAATTAGGTCAGGGTGGTGTGAGTACTGCTGACCTGGAAAAAGTTTGCACGTGATTTCAACCCATTTCAGATTGCACGTGAACGTGATGACCAAATCAGGCCTCCCGTAATGACGGACATAGGTCATTGCGTCTTGTGACCTTTCATGCATGTATTGAGGGCCACCAGTGTAAGAGGAAGGCAAAATGCATGGTTTGCCGAGATTGCGTGGGTCACCATCAAAACATAGACCATCATGAAGGTGAATGTAGAAGTCAGTTCTAAGTTTGGATTGGTTTAACTTGATGAATCCTAACCTCTCTGACTCCATTTTTGCAGCCATTTCAACAGCGAATTGACAAAATAGTTGATGGCACCTGTGCAAGTGGTTAAATTCACCCTGCCTAACCATAAACATGTAGGCGTAGTAAGCCCTACAGGAGACCGTCTTTGAGGTCGACATGGAATCGCTGCTTGCCTGGTATATTGGGATTTTGAAGTGGTACTCATCACTTCCGTATAGAAAAAGAAGGGGGTACTGGAGACAGTCGCATGAACGGTGGGTTTCACTGATGCGGCGCAGACCACTGCCCCGGTATCTTATGACAATGTCACGGCTGTTATGCTCCTCACCGTGGATGACTGCGGCAACTTCATTACATGCAGGAGCATTGAAGCAACGCTCATGCTTACCGTGAGGCTGTCTGTCTGCATCGATGACAACGCTGAAAGAGGGCGAAGAGTTGTTTTGCAACACAAACTTTAAGCTTCGGATGTAACTGTTAGTTTCATGAAGGATGTCTTGTAGACGGAACAGAATGACTCTACAGGGACCGACGGAAATATCGCTAGGCAGAATGCCAAGACGCGCATCAACCTGCTCGTTGTAGTCAGCGAGAAAGTAAATTTGTAGGAACTGAGGTGGCTCTCCCTGATCAGCCAAAAATGATCCCATTAAGTGGTAAACTTGGCCTTGCACTTTGAAAGTAGACATCCATCCCCCCTCACTAATAGCCTTCACACCAAAAGACATCATCTGGAAGCAACAGTTGTATTTCCGTATTGCTTCAAGAAAATGTGTTGACTCCGAAGTTGCGGCTGGGGAGGTTCGTCTAAAGAAGGGAGTTTGATTTTGCCCCCAGAGCAACAAAGCCCAGGTTGCTCACTGGCCCACTTTTTTGCATTGCAAAAAGTGCAAACTTTAACCATGGCCCCTATTTGTATGTCTCCCCTAGCGGAATAGTTGACAGTGCAGTCATAATTGTATGCAGCATTTGACCAAAATGACGCAGACGGCGAAGTTATTCCATTCAAAGAAGCTTAAAGTTGCTAATATTTTTCGAGCCATTGACGGCGTACTTCAGAGTTTTCTGCAGCCCTGGCAGATGCAGTAGAGCGGGCATTTCTAACGCGACAAACAGTGGTCTGTGCAGGGCTTTCTAGGGCTCTAGCAGATGCAGTGGAACGGGCATTTCTAACGCGACGAACAGTGGTCTGTGCAGGCTTTCTAAGGCTCTGGCAGACGCGGTGGATAGGGGATTTCTAAAGCAACGATGAGCGGTTTCTTGGGGTTGTTCCGAAGCTCTAGATGCGGCTGTAGCACTAGTATTCCTAAGACGACGTAAAATTGTTTGTTTGTTTGGGGCTTTCTAAATCCCTGGAGCAAGCTTTGGTGGTGGCATCCTGTAAACGACGAAGAGTTCTCTGCTGGGGACTGTGAAGCCCTCAACCTAGCTACGCGGACTGCGTCCTGTGAATTCTGAAGTGAACATTCTTCAACTGAAAGCCTGGCACGGCATGCAAAACATGGTTGAAGCCGCTGAAGCCAACCTTTCAGTCCGCGCAGTGTCGCTTTCCATAGATAAGCGAGCAGCTGAGCTCGAGGCCATCCATGAAAGACACAAAGAAGTCTGTTCAGGGGTTTCACTTGCCCTCGCTGCTCTAGCAGCGGAGGCAGCTGCCATGCACCATCCCAAAAGTTTCCTCCTTTTAGGTGGCATCCAAACAGTAAAAAAGAGGGTAAAGCTTAAAAAGAGATTTCAACAAATCCAAAATGAAAAAATGTGCACTGCTAACGTAGACGCAAAAAGGGGAACACCCAGTAAAATGAGTTCAGATGTTACTAAAGAGGAACTCGAAACTAAAAAAGTGGAAATTTAAAAAGGTAAACCAAGGGTAAATCCAAAAGGAAATGGGTTTTTAGTACAATTGGCTAACGTGTGTGGGGTTGGGTTGGAACTATAAAACAAAAAAGCAGCTAGAACATGTAATCAACAACTTGCCGTGTCCGAAGTAGGCAAATAAAGTAAGCCAAGTGCATGCACGCGGGCAACAATAAACGCAAAAGTGTGAAAGCACGCCCAAGTCACACAATAGAGGTGGTTGACCTTGAGCGCACTTACACATAAGCTGACGCACGATCATGCAGGCACTATAACGTGTGAGAAATCCTGCGCAATGATTGGACAAGCCCCAAAGTCAAGCTCTGTGAAAGCGACCAATGGGCTTGCAGCAGTCTCGGTATCGACACAC
This sequence comes from Acanthosepion lycidas, assembly GCA_963932145.1. Taxonomy (NCBI): domain Eukaryota; kingdom Metazoa; phylum Mollusca; class Cephalopoda; order Sepiida; family Sepiidae; genus Acanthosepion; species Acanthosepion lycidas. The sequence continues at coordinate 54,696,130 of OZ010587.1, read as the reverse complement.
AGACTCAGTTGTACGCAGCTGTGTGTGTGTGTGTGTGTGTGTGTGTGTGTAAGGTAGTTACAAAAAAGATTGATCCATGTGCAGCTACGGTTATTTTTGCTGAAAAATTCTGAAATTTGACACACATAAAGGCGATAGTAAGCCTCAAGTGTGTCATAAATTTCATTTGAATCAAACCAAAACTGTACATACTGTGCCAGTGAATGTGTGTTCAGAGGGCTAAATCCTGTCCCTTGGTACCCCCGTTTATGGTCCCCTGGTCAAGTGGCTTTGACAGTCTTGCAAACAATTTGGTACTTGTTAGATAGCCAAGCATTAGTGCTATCAGAAACTGGACCATTTGCTTTGTTTTGGTGGCTCGGTAACAAAACATCATCCAAAGACTGAGACAAATCTGCATAAATGGCCCTTCCCCATGCTTTCAAATTGATTTCGTGCAAAAACGATTGTGTTTTTCCAATTTTTGGCACTGTCAGAACCACTGCCGGGTAATTTTACATAGTCCTGTGAAGTTTTGTTGAAATCGGTTGAAAAATGTAGGAAATCCGATCCCATATATAAACAGACACACACAACACCTGTGTTTTACAATAAGTAAGATATATATACATACATACACAGAAAAATCAATATGTCCATCACCTAATAAAAAGTCTAAAAAAGCATTTATTTTATCCAACAAATATTCATTTTCAACAAAATCTACTTTGTTAATGCATTTAATTCAGTGATGAATATTAATCACATAAGTGAACATTATAGTGAATAATTCAGATCAAATTCAATTACTAACTATGCACCAGGCCTTGTTGATCCACTCCTGTATATAAATTCTAAAAAATAACTTTTTCCTAGAAGATGGAGAACTTCTCATTTTCTAATGAAACCATTGAAATTTATATAATCTGTTAAGAACAATATCTTTAATATTTAGAAATATTAAAAATAAAAAAAAGATCAAATTTTTTCATCAACTATCAAATTCATATTATTATTGTTCAGTTATTGTCATTTGATAATTAAAATTTATTTTTAAATATATTTAATTATCCTTCATTTCATTGCCTGAGAATTCAGTCAATTCTATGAAAGGTTTCTATTTTATCAGCCACCAAAATTGATAGTAGTAGACTGCAACAGAAAGTAATGGCAGATTACTATTTATAATGAGTTAAAAATGAAAAAACTTAATTCTCTCTTCATCATCTTCACAAATCTCCAAGAATATTTTTGTTTTATTATCAGCTTTACTAGAAATACACAAATTATGCATATAGGCATAAACAATAAATGTTAAAATAGGCATATATATGTTCACATCACTATATAATGTGTGTACAAACACTTTTTAGAGCTAGTATAGGAAATTGACTGCAACAGACACTGTTCCAAAAGCTAAATTCTATAGGAAGCAAATATACTAGTAAAAGTGAGGCTGTACAAAGAAATGAAGCTGTCTACAACAAGGTTAATATATACACACTTTTAGACTGATGCCATATATGTGTTTATATTAATAGCTTATTATAACCTCAGAAAAAATTTCTATGTTCTCATGTTTGGCCATGTTTTTAATTTGTGATAATAGCCTCCAGCAAAACTCTTCCAATATTTGACTTGATTTACATATGTCAGAGCAACATCATGTGTTACAGCAAGCATAAAAATAAAGGTAATGTATCAGCCAAATCAATTCAAACATTACTAATCTGTTGCCAAAGAAATAATAATAATAATAAAAATGCTATTCCATTAACAATTTTAACTTAGTAGCTATATAACACACACACACACAACCACATATAGTAAACATAAAAATCAAAATGGTATAAAGATAGCACCGAGGAATGAAACTGGTATCCTGTCCACACTGTCTATAAATAGTCTATCTCTGATATTGAGTACGTTTCCTCTATAAGGATAGCAAATTTTATATCACACACACACACACACAATTATATATATATATATATATATATATATATATATAATCAAATGGATGAATATAGATAAATGTACAAGCGTTTGTATACAAATATATACACCCTATGGTGTAAAAAAACGGTGCTGAATGTTAAGTAATAGAGCTATTTAATAAATTAAAAATTATACATAATACCCTACATTGATTGTACAAGGAGTTTCATGCCTCTGCAATCTTCAGGTGCGATTTCTGAGGGGGTTAACACCGTTTTTTTTAATATTTCTGGTTATTGTTAGGTATTTTATTGTTGAGGTGGATTTTTATTGTTGTTAATTATTTAAATGAATTGTAGTTTAATTTTGGATTTGAATTTTGGCCCAGATTAACATTTAAGATTGAAAATAAGGTTGGAAATAAGAATCATAAATTTTAATTTAAAAACACACTGTTATTAAAAAAAGTATTCAAGGGTAATAAATCTATTTTTTCTATTTTTTTATTAATAAAATAATATTAATAAAATTAATAAAATATGCAGTGATAATAATAAAAATAAACAAAAATAAAATGAAATAAAACAAAAATGAAAACATAATAAATAAATAAAAATATTATGATAATAATAAAAACAAAAATGTTGCTGATAGTAAGACTAAAAGTAAAAGTAAGATAAAAGCAATAATGGTTATATAGTAAATATATCACTGCATATTTTATTAATATTATTAATTTTTTTAATTTCATTATTGATTTTCATACAAAAAATAGAGTTACCTCCCTTGATCTTCAAACTTTTTTTATTTTTTTTAATCACAGTGACTGATTTTAAATTCAAGTATCAAAATAAAACTTTTACTCATGGAAAGCAGTAACATATGAATATTGTTTTATTTATGTTGGCTCTGTTTTGTACATGTTTTATATATTACATTGAGCTCTGTCTTTACAGCATCCTTGTTTTGCTTTTATTATACAATATATTTCTAAACATTTCACCCTAAGCAATTAACCCCAACACTGCGCAAGATAATGGTTCAAAGAATAGGCAAAAGCGCTTAGATATGCAGAACATTTAGACAATTTTTTCACACTTTATGTAAAAAAAGAAAACACTCAACATCAGAAAAATAAAATAAAAAACTTAATAGCAGTATCTTGTCAGTCGTCTTATAATTAAGCAGGCTATAGCATTGTTTTTAGAATTGCTACTTTTCATTACAAATAAGAATCATGGTCATTTATATCAAATCATTTACACGCTTGGAGTCGGGGGGTGTCATGAATATTGCTTTAAAGTGATCTTAAAAGCATGGGTACATGTAACTGTCTTGGATGATTAGATACCATGCAAATACCAAGTACCAGGATTTATAAATTATATAAAATGTCCAAAACAAATTTAATGTTCAAATACATTTTTAAATACAGTAAAAGATCCAATAATCAAGATTCAGTAACACAACAAAGTCATAAGCATGAATTACTGAGCCTTAACCAAATGAGACAATAATCATATATAACCATCCAGTTTAATATTAAACTTGCAAATATCTTTAAAAATAGAAAAATAATTTCAAAGAGCAAAACAATTGAAAATCCTGTCAGATTAACAAATTGACAGTGGTTGCTACAATAAAATAATCAAACTGGTAATGACAAAAGATGCTGATTTCTTTTGCTTTTAGTAAACTCTGCAGTAAAGTGAGTCATACAATTTGTCTGATATTCTTGTTATATATATATATATATATATATATATATATATATATATATATATATATATATATATAATACCAATGCACAAGCACAGATATTCTGATGTAAAAATACATTTTCATTTATTGCAAGAAAAGCAAAATCATACACATATGCACATAATTTGGAACATGGATCCAGATACATATCCTACCAGACAACTGCAACTGAGGAGAATAACATTTAGTCATTTAATCAATATTTCATTAAAAAGCAAGAAGAAAATTTTATTATTTTAATAGTTATTATTTTCAGAGGACTGATAATATAAATTAAATATTGAAATATTAATAAAATTCACTTCTCTTAATCAAATATTGATTTTCTACACATATTCTTAAAAGAAATGCCCTCATGATGGAACTGAATCTAATGCAGAAGGTAAAGTTAGAGGGCTTATAAAAATTTTAGGCCTCATTAATCCAGTATTTACATTGTTTGGACTGTTGTCCTCATCTTTGGTGTCATATTCCAGATGTTTCAGTCATTGTACACAGCAGCCTTCTTCAGGTGATATATGTTGGAATTTTGAACTGAACCCTTTATTTTTTATTTATAAAGTCACTGGATTACTTCAACTCATGTTTTTATCCACAATGGCCCAGTCGATAAAAGGACTGGTTGAAATAATCCAGTGAGTTGACCAAAAGAGTTGTGAGTTTACAGCAGAGGTGAACCAAAAAAACTTGTAGAGTTGAGTTGCTAAAGAGAAATAACTGGAAGAGGCATGATACATGAAACTAGAACAATCTACCCCAATGGAACGAAATGAAGATTTCATGTTGAAATTTCAATCACCTGATGAAGGCCAGAGTGTACAACAGCTGAAACGTCATGAATATGACAACAAAGATGAGGACAACAGTCCAAACAAAGAAAATAGTTACAATACCTCATCTCAGAAATACAGAGAAATTAATCCAAAGCTAAAATGTGAACTGAGAAATCCAAAGAGACACTGGAATAGCAAAAGATGCCTTTCAAAAGTTAAGCTAAGTATTAAGAAACAGGGAAATTTCATTAGAAACAAAGAAAAGAGTACTGAACTGTTATTTAATATTGGTCCACCTACATGACAATGAATGCTAGACAATCTCATCACAGATGAAGAAGAGACCTGAAGCAACAGAAATGTGGTTCTGCAGAAGGATGCTGAGAAACCTATGGACTGAACTTGTGAACAATCACAAAGTTTAATGAAAAATGGGAACTAAAAAGACACTTATACTTAGAATCAGAAAGAGATAATTGAAATTGTCAAGACCCAAATTGAGGAAAGAGGGCTTGTAGAATTTGACACTCACAAGAAATACTGAATGTAAGAGGAACAGAGGAAAGCAGCACATTAACCTACCTAACAAGCTTGTTTAAATGATTGGAAGAACATGCATTAGAAGAGATAGGAAAAAGACAAACCTCCCTATGAGCTACAAAGGACAGGAAGTTGTAGAAAGCCATGATTCTTGAAAGGGCATGGCATATAGAAAAACAAGAAGTTTATATAAAAAAAATATTGGCAAAAAGTCAAGTGCCTTTATATGGTGTTCTAATGCATCAATAGTTACATAATTACTTTTTTCTAGTGCTAAATTCACTGCTTTCAATTTATATTTTGTACCAGCACAAGTCAGGTTTAGTCATATGTTTTCTAGAGCATTGATGGCCAAGAATGAATATGCATAAATATATATGGAGGTGGGTTTTTAAGGACACATTTTCTATTGTACCTCCTTTAATCTCATAAAGAGTGCTTTTCTATATACTAGAATCTTTTTGCAACATGCCAAAATGTGCTGAAATCCTCACAGTATTTAGTATTGTTAAAGTTATCGTTAACATTTTTTTGTTGAGATTTACAAACTCTATGTTTTGTTCAATTTGCCAAACCAATCAATGAAATTTGAATAAGCTGATTTGCTTGGAAAAATACTTTGACAAAAACCCTACTTCCAATGTATCGCTATTTTAAAGGGTTGGATGGACAGACTAACAGGAATCACAGAATTTTATATATAGATTGTTTATCTATAAATTGGGTTGATTAGGATGAACCCATTTAATAACATTATAATTTTAATTTAGATTACAGTTAGTGGTTTGGAAACTGAAAGTATTTAATTCTTTTTAAATTCTTTGGCATCAGAATAAAAATGCAATAACAAATAACAAATCAGAAAAATGCTTTTCAATATCTTCCTCAGTACTTTGTGAAGTTGGTGCATATGGAACTACAATGGATATATTAAAATGCTTCCCTTTCATTTTAACTGGATGAATTCTGTCAGATAATTGGAAGTATCCCAGAATACATTTCTTCATGTCTTGTTCTAGTATTAGTCCAACACCTCTCTCATTTTTCTCTTTGCTTACATATATGAACTTGATGACATCTTCATTAACTGTCCACATAGTTTCACACATAAAATACTAAAATTAGCCTATTCAATTGCTGATCTACATTTTCTAACCAGCCACATTTATTTAGAGTCTGTAAAACTATTTTCGTTTTATGTGAACAGTCACTCAATGATAGTCTGATGACACCTATCACTTGTATCTTTCATTACTGGGTGAGGGATTAATTCCAAGGAGTCTGACTCCCTTCACCTGCCATTATTCTTTGTATTAGTTTTACTAACAGTAGCTGGATGATAGTCAGCTGACACCTGTTAACCCACCTTATGCAGGTTATCTCTGATAACATTGTCAATGGAAATATCCATTTTTGAGTACCTGACAGCCACTTCCATGAATCAAGCTTTAGCATTAATCAGAAAGTGGATTGTTCAAATTGTCTAAATTTGGTGGGAAACAATTTTCAAAGATTGAAATAAAAAAAATAAATAAAAAACTACTTTTAATATTATATCTTGAATTTCATTTGCTTACTCACAAATCAGTTTAATTGTGTGTTTAAATCATATTTATAAAAGCCACAGAGAAATTTATTGCCTATGATTTTATGACTGGGAGCATGTAAGAGAAAGTAAATTACAACTGGATTTGCTTAAATTAGAAAGAATCATAAAATTCGGCTGTCATAAACAATTATGAAACATTATACTCTTTTTATACATCATTCAATGAAATTCTAACCCCATAATTAAAATGCTCAAAATAAGTACGTGTTGGCAAAATGTTCACTTTTAAGTGTAACACCTTCAGATACCAATATCTTTTAATTAATTTATGATTATGTGTAGAATATATGACATGTTAGGAATTTACATAACTTGTATGTTTTTAGGGGACCTTATCCAATTCAATTGTTTTTCCTCTTCAAAACAGCTGACAAAAGAAGAAGTCAATAATACTTAAATATTATCTACATTATTTACATTCAGACTACTGTCCTCATCTTTGTTGTCATTATAACATTTCGGCCACTGTGCCCTCTGGCCTTCATCAGGTACTTCTCAATCTGGGTAACCTTCAGGGAATTTCAAACTGAACCCTTTACTTAATCTACAGGGGTACACTGTTCTTATTCTATTATCCATTTCTAGGGATACCTCTGTGACAAGCAGCAGCAGACAGTGTAGGTTTAAGGGTACAAGTTCTTGACCTAGAGAATTAAAGCAGTGGTTTGTGAATTTGATGACAAATTAATTATGAGTTCAATCGCTGATCTAGGTAGTGCAGAGTCAGTGGAAACAGGATAAACAATAACTGAGAAGTCCTAAATAAAGATGAGATATCCTACTAAATACTGCTTGTCACAACTAATGAGTTTACAGAATGTAGTCAGGATATTTAGACCTTTTGGAAGCTTGCTATTCAACAAGGTTTTATGCTAAACTGAGCAAAAACAGTACAGAAACTTATGAAATGCTCTAGACTGTTTATGAATTAACTTGTATGAGCTGAGCATGTTTTTCATTCATACAAGAGGTTCAAGAATGATAGAAAGATGATGAGAGATGTGGAAGGGAGTGGGACTTTAAAACATAAGAGCTGACTGAGAAAATTTGCCATTTTCTGGATGAAGACATAAAAAATTGTATATGAGGGAGGGTGAAAAAATTCTAGGTTATACCAAGAAGATTTCTACCTGAATTTCTGGTTAACATTACACTCTGACTATTGTCCTCATTTTTGTTTTCATTATGATATTTCGACTGTTATGCCCTTGACCTTTATCAGGTATTTGTGAAACTGGGTAATCTTCAGGGAATTTCAAATTGAACTCTTTAATCTACATTATACTTTGATCTCATTCTATTGTCCATTTCTAGAGATAGCTTTGTGCCAAGTAGCAGCAGACAGTGTAAGTTTAAGGGTACATGTTCCTGACTTGGGATTGTCCTACAGGAAAATAACCTAGTGAATTTGTGATACAGTAATTGTGCTTTTGATTCCTAGCACAAGTAGTGGAGACTTCAAGTGAGAAGAAGGTGAGCAATAACTGAACAATACTAAATAAGATCAATTCTAGATATTGGATTTGGACAGCAGTACAGAGCTACCTCCCATAGATTAAATAAAGGGTTCAGTTTGAAATTACCTGAAGACTGCCCTGATTGACAATGTGCCTGATGAAGGTTCAAGGGCACAACAGCAGAAATATTATGATGATAACAATAATGAGAATAAGAGAAAAAAATAACTCATCCAAAAAAATTCAGAAAGTGCTAACAAAAATCAATATATTATTTTGAATCTAAATAATGCAAATAATAACTCCTCACACCAGAAATTCAGAATGAGAATAATAACAAAGATGAAGATATTAGTCCAAATATAAATAATTTAAATAATGATAACTCCTCAGTCTAGAAATTCAGAATGACAATAATAAAGATGAGGATATTAGTCCAAATGTAAAGCATGATAACACCTCATTCAAGAAATTCATAGTGATAACAACGACAAAGATGATCATTTCTGTCTGAATTTCTGAAATGAGGGAATTCTAAACTGAACCCTTTATTTAATCTATGGGGGTAGACTGTTCTTGTTCCACTGCCATGTTTAAGGATATCTCATCTAGTTCTTATTTTTAGTACTGCTTAGTTATTGCTCATCTGTTTCTATTGAATTCAAGTACACACTGCCTGGCTAAGGGATTGAACACAGTGGAAACAGGGCAAGAAATAACTGAGTTGTACTAAAAAATAAAATGAAATATCCCCAGACATGAGCAATGGAATGAGAACAGTCCTCTTGTAGATTAAATAATGGATTCAGTTCAGAATACGATGTAGATTACCCAGATCGATGTACACCTGATGAAGGCCGGAGGGCACGACAGCAAAAATGTTGCAATAACAACAACAAAGATGAGGACAATAGTGTAAGTAATGACAACTCCTCATCCCAGAAATTAAGGCAAAAAATTTTGGAAGGAGTCTTTCATTATTTTAATGCACAAGTGGATTTTGGTGTTACATTTGCTATCATCTTTTAAAACCTTTTCTAGATAATAAATTTTCTATATTTCCTTGATTTTAACATCTTCAAATTGTAGCTTGCATCTTGGGCTATTTTTCTTGATAACGACCATACATACATTGATGATTAGTCTTTTCTTCTTCCTTTCCTTTACTACTCTGTCAAGGAGTTCCTGCAGTTTTCTTCTTTTCTGCCATCAACACAGTGTCATATGCATATCCTATGTTGTTAAGATTGTGTCCACCAGTAATAAATCCTAGTAGGACTTCCAGTTCTTTTAGTATTGCCCCACTGTAAAGGTTAAATAAATCTGGTTACATTGCACATCCTTGTCTTATGCTCTTTACTATTTTTGTGTAATTGCTCAATTCAGGCAGATCAGTCTTAGTAAATGTTTCAGGTTATTCTATCCTTTCTAAATAAATCAAGTTTTCCTGGAAGTTCAAATATACTGAACGCATAAGTGGGTGCTACTTTTACAATAAGATATATTTTATAAATTGATAATATTTGAATGTTTGTTGGAAATACAAAATGTTCAAAATCAAATATGACTTGTCACTCTACACTCACATCATTTATATTTTAGATCAGATAATGGCGATTGTTTGTTTTTTATATTTTTGATTTGCTTTTTTTTTGTGGGGGGGGTAGAAAAAGTCTACTTGTAGTTAGAAATTCCCATTAACTACTTCTGAAGATTTTCTAGTAGCTTCAAGGAAAACTTATAATAACCGGTTATATTCCTATATATAACTCCTTAATGAAAACTTAGTACCAACAAGGATATAAATTACCTACTTTCTCAAACTTATTATCTGAACATGATGGCCTCAGGAATAGGTAGAAAATTATATATATATATATAGTTTTACACACATACACTACCTTTATTTGTAAACATTTTGAAGTCATTCCTTGTCAGAAATCTTTGCTCAATGTTTTCCTAATTTAGTGAAAGTAATTTATTTTGGTTGTAGCAAATTCATAATTACAAACCTCTCCATTCACCATGTCTCTTCTACCTTGTGCCGTATTCTTGAGCCATCATTGCGGTGTTTTAAAGCTTTGGATTTTTATGACACTAATTGCTTTTATTTTGAAACTTGATACTACATATTTTCCAGCTTCTTTGACTTTACATTTTCTCTCACTGTTCACTTAAAAGCTTCATATCACCATTAAGAAAGATCTGGTGAACCAAGCAGCATAAAACAATACCTTGATGGTTTTGTTCTGCGATGTAATGACCTGTCTCACATGACAAGAAATTGCAGCTGTCTAATCATGGAAAGGATTTAGATGTCATTCAAAAACACCTGGCAGAAGTTTGTAATGTGGGCACTGTGTCCCAGACACAATCTGATACATACAAGTCTCTCATGGGTTACAGAGACACAGAAAGTCAGAACAGAAGACAAACTGAGATTAGATGTTGTGCTCTAAGGATGCATAGCAAACTACACAGGGAATACAAGACAAAAATAAGTCCAGTCTTTCAGTTGGAATTTGGAGTTAACTGAGACTTTCTCTCCATTTAACCAAATGATTTGAAACATGTAGTGATTATCATATAACTCCAGTGAGAAATTAAAAGTAAAAGCAACAGTTAAAAAAAACTTTTATTGCCACTATTTTGTTCCCCACCAAGAACTGTATGTATCTCTGGGTTTCATGCATCCCCTCCCTCCAACACAAACATATCCTTAAAATAGTTGTACTCACGATTCCAACTTTATTATGTGAGACTTGTTAAAGACTCGGGAATCCAGGGCAGTTTCTTTAGTTTTCTACTGACTATTCAATCTATTTGATTGATTTTTAGCAATCATAACTTGTAAATCTGCAGTAGCCAGACATTCAAGAATTAATCCTAATTGCATGCAGCATCTCTTCTCATTTGTACTGGGACTATATTTGTTAATGGAGCATGTATCCTTTTCAAGTTACTTTATCATATTGCTTCACTAAAGACAATCAATAAAAGGAAAAGCATAGCAACTAAGACTTCCCAGGATTTTTTCTCACAATATTGAAATCAAATTCCCATTAACAGAGAAAACTATCACTTTTACACTGAGAGATTACATTGTTTACAAGATTCCTTTCTCATTCAGCTGAAAAGCTCAAAGATGGAGTCCAATTGATATTCCATGTCTACTTCATATTCTGCAATCATCAAAATGTCATCCATGAACATTTTCATAACAACTACTCCATATTCTTTTCTATGTAATGAAGAATATTGCTTTGGTTTATCTGGCATCCTAGGTATGATGATAAACTACATTCAGCAGCAAGACCTCTGATCAGGAAGTTTTGAGGAGCGTGGAACCACCTCTTAATTGCTGTTGTTTTCTGGTGGCAGCACCTGTTAGGGTCCCAGCTACAGGCAAATAGTTAACTGCCATACTGGGTTCAAAAATACTATGAAAGTATAAAAAAAATTAGAGTAAAAATACCAGCAATACATTTTCATAGTAAAAAAATTACCAGCAATAAATTTTTATAAAAAAATAAAAAAAAAATTACCAGCAATACATTTTTGTAAAATAAATTACTAATGAAAAATTAAAATTAAATTTCAGCATTAAATGACCCTTAACGAGTTGATATGCCACTATACAAAGATGGGTCTGTTTGGCATCAACTCGGTTATATTCATGAGAGAAAGCAATGAGATTCCACAACTCATCATTATGCCTATATCCAATTTTTACCAAACAGTAGAGGGTTCAATGACATCATATACATACATTGAAAGTACATAATTAGAAGGTCCCTATTTTTTCCTCAGATCAAAAACTGCATGACTGCTTGTGTTAACAACAAAGATATAAATAAGCATTTACTATGCTTAACCAAAGTGTATAAAATGTCTTTTTCCTGCTTGTATTTTTAATGCAATCTCATATCACAGTTTCATATCCAATGCAGCCTGAGAAATTAGAAATACTGTATGTTTGGATAGCAAACAATGCCTTCCAAAAGCTAAGTAAAGTATTAAGAAACATGAAAATTTCATTAGAAACAAAAAAAAAAAAAAAACAGTATTTAATGGACTTTTATTTAATATCAATTCTCCTATATGGCAGTGAATTCTAGATAATCTTATCACAGATGAAGAAGAGACTTGATGCAACAGAAATGTGGTTCTGCAGAAGGATGTTAAGAATATCATGGACTGAACATGTGAGCAATGAGGAAGTTTTAAAGAAAATGGAAACAAAAAGGACATTTATAATTAACATCAAAAAGAAGCAGTTACTATTTCTGGGGCACATGAGGAAAGAGGGCTTGGAGAATTTGATACCCACAGGACATATTGAAATAAAAAAGGACAGAGAAAAGCAGTGCACAATCTATCTAATGAGCTTGCGTAAATGGTTGGCAGAACAGGAATGAGTAGAGATAGCAAGTAGATAGACTAAGGACAGGAAATTGTTAAGAGCCATGATTTCCCACATCCTGAAGGTACACAGCTCATGGAAAAAGAATGTATAAACCTGTCTTTTCCCTAACAAAGTTGCTTCTTCTTTTGGTTTATACACCAAAAAGAAAGAAAATAGATTTTACCTTCATTCTTCTGTTGTAAAGCAGCAGAATCAAAATCATTCAAATGGTTTCAAATACTTTTTATTTTGAAAATCATTGTCATTGGCTTTATCTTGTACACAAGAATTAAATTTCTTCTTTGCTGATTGCTTTCTTTATGATGATGGCATTGATGACAAAATTCACTGCCAACATGCAGGTTCAGGGTTGGAAGCTTACAGTTTCACAAAAACCAGCTCCCATCATTCAAGATTTGATTAGAGGCTAAACAAAATCAGAGTAGAAGAAAGTGCCAATGGTGTGAATTTGTTTAAGGTGGACTTCAACTTGCCAAGAAGTGATCCACTCGATTTTGTTACCTTCCTCTGCGGCACATATGGAATGAGACATGCAGAATCCAGTTATCAAACTGCAACAGACTGTCGCTCTGTTACATCATCATGCATAGCCCTCTTCATCCAGTGATTCAACCACTGAGATGTGTTATAATTGTCATCGGCTTGTTAAATTGTTAAGTTTTTTGGGGACTGGTCACGCTTAGTCTGGGTCCTTGTCTTCGACCTTACCGCCAAGGGTGGCCCTACAAGGAGTTTAGAACTCCCAACAACATCACTCTCTGTGTCATTAGACCATGCAAGCCCCTCCATCAGGATAAGGAGTAACTATTAGAGGTACGCATGTTTTGAAAATAACCATGAGTTAATCCATATTCCTGCAGAATTATATCACAATTTTGAATTTTCCCTTGCATTTTCTACAGATGTCTTAACACAGAGGGGTATCATTTACTCAAATTTCTTAGGGGAATCATTGCCAGTTATTAATATTAAACTAGTATTGCTTTTATTTCAACAAAAATGGGTTAGTGAATTTAACATTTCAAATGTTGCTGGGTTATTTAATGTCTAATATAAGTCACTGTTAAAATAGCTAAATATAACTATAAGTTCTATTCTAATAATTTCTTCTCTTGCGCTTCTCACTTGCTGGAAGTCTCTTCCAGCTTCTTTCTTTCTTGTCAACTATGATCTTCAAAGATTTATATGCAACATGAACGGCCATCTTCTGGCTTACTAAATCCTGTTCTTTTATTCTCCACTGATGTTTTCTTATTTTCTTTCACTCACATCATCTTTAGCTTCTCATAGTCCTCGGTCGAGTCCATTATGGTACTCCAAGGTGTGCCCGGCGACAACACACACACGCAGTTCGAGGACGTTTCCGCGCATGCTCGTTACACTCCTCCCTGATCTCTAGATCACACAAATGGCAATGTGGGGCAGGCCGTTTCAGCCTGGTGCTCCGTCTCAGAGGTATGGTCTCAAGCGCTTCCTCAGTGGTGCTCTCTTCAGACGTCTCGCTGAGCTCATTCCGCATAGGTTCATCAAGCGCGCTACTCTCTGAGGTGGGCTCTTCCTGTGATTTTATATATACCATCGGGGCTTCATCATCATCATCATCAGAACTAACGCGGTTGCTGACGGAATAATCCTTCCCACACGCTGGTCGCACATCTTTTATGTGGCGCAGTATTCCATCAATAGAGACGGAGTGTGAGCTATTAATTTGTGTGACCGTACCCTTGCTGAACTGTGTTGTACACCTTCCATGCGGAATTTTCATCCAGACAGTCTCTCCTACCGTATAAGGATTGACAACCATGTTGTCACGCACCAAGGCTGCGTCAATACCCTTAATGCGGACCCTGTAAGTGTAGGTTGCATTTGCCGGTGCAGTTGAAGCTGTTTTATTGTCCTTTGGGGTAACATTGTGCCAATATACAGCTTCCAAAACTGAACACCATGTTCTCGCCGCGATGCGCTTTATTGTACGATGGGATCTCTCAACTATCCCATTCCCAGATGGTACATCGGCACAGCAAAATCATATTTGTACATTCCACATCTTTGCAAATGCGACAAACCCCTCTCCACAAAACGCTGCACCATTATCCGTAAGCAGCTCAACCAGCGGCCCTCTTTCACAAAACACTACTTCCAGCTCCTTGATGATGCTAGCAGAGTCTTGGCAGTGCAAGGGCTTCCAAATGGCAAAACAACTGGGACCGCAATCTATCAGCATCAGGTATAGTTGATGTCCGAAATGGGTTACATCCATCGCAACCCTGTGCGACGTCAAGCCTGCCCGGTTTCCAATGGACAGGAGCCTGGTTGATTGACTGGCATTCCTTGCATCCCCTAACCACCGCTCGCACCTCAGATTTTGTTACTCTTGGGTTGATCAACTTCACAAAATAGAGTGTTCTCTTCACACCAGGATGTCCGCTGGATTGATGAATGGCTCGTACTTGAGCAACATCTCGCTCTTCAGCCACAGCGCACATAGGTTCTCTGGGTTCCGTCATTTTGCGCATTTCATTTAACCATCGCTGCGGTACTCTAGTAAGTTGGTCGGCTCGATTGTTGCACCAATTGACAAGCTCTACATCAATGTCCAGCTCGTATTCTAAGGCCAACTCTTGGAGTGTGGCTAACCGACGTCTAGCATCTCGGATGCTGCCTTGGTGTGCACTCTCGTCCGTCCGCACAGCGAGAAGACAATTTGGCGGGTAAGTTTATCGGGGACTACCGGAAGTTCACATCCACGATGCCATCGCAGTTTTCTTTGCTCCTCCCAGACATGCAATCCCAGTATGCGTGTGCCAATTCTTAGCCACTCCAGGGTCTTGACAGACCAAACTGCTCCAAATGTTCCCTGACGCAGACCACAGAACACACACTCTCATTAACAAAAACGTTGTCAATACAAGAGGAGGAAGCTGCGTTGACGATCTCGTCCTGGCTCAAGACGGTATTAACAATGGCCCGCATGATTAAAGGAGCAACATTGAGCCCAAATCCTAAGCGGATTAGACAATACCTTTGTTCCTTAATCTCCACTGTTTTGAATGGCCAAAGGGACTTGTCGATGTGTACCTGCAGATATGCCCGGCGTAGGTCCAGCACTGCAGCATTTGGTCCTTGCTGACGCCATTCCCGTAATTTTTGCGAACAAACATCTGCGTTGGCTGCATACGCATCAATGTACTCATTGAGTTCCCGATAGTCCATAACGGGCTGAAGCTTCTGTTTGTTTTCCTGCAGAATGGCCTTGAGGGGGATTAAACCCTTTGGGGGTCAGAGTTCCTCCTCCGGGTAAGGAAGCAGTCAGCCGTTATCTATCCAAATCTGGAGTTCCCGATCATACTCCTCCCGAATTTGTGCGGGAGCTGGATATTCTGCCAGTCTATTTCTTAACGTACCTAGAGGTTGGTTGCCAGCCCATTTCCAAGATGCAGTCCACCTCCGAGTGGTCTCATTGAATTCTATTTTAAGGTCGGGCTCGGTAATGGTGATAGCAGCAACGACTGGTTAGACACACTGCGGAAACTTCACCTCACCGGTGCCTGTTACAGATATTCCTCCCAACTGTTTGATGGCGTCTAGTCCGAGCAGGTATGTCAAATCCAAGCAGGTCTCCATCCACGACCAGGGCTTCCATAGCGATGGACGGTTTTGCACCAATGCTAACTTGTACCACTCTGATTCCACAGCAGTCAAGTGCGCCTCCGTCTACTGTAAGCACGCGTGTTGATTTTCTTGTCCATGCACGACAGCATGACTTGCAGACTAGTGACTGTGTGCATCCTGTATCCACCAGAGCTGTACGTGGTATTCCATTGATGCGAACTGTCACTACAGGCAATGCGCCATTTACAAGATTTTTGGGGAGGAGATTGGCACTGAATTCTCGACCCCTTGCCCGTTTCCCGGACAACACCGAGCAATGTGCTCTTGCCGATGACATCGATAGCACGTGATGGTCCGTCGATGCTTGATACCAGCACCTTTGGATGGTTCACGACCCAGGAGACAATCGCTCGCCCTATGATTGACTCCATCGCACTTATAGCACCTTGTGTGCACATCTGTTTCCTTCAACTGTGCAGCCACTGCGGCCTGCTCCGTGCCAACACATGTGACAAATCCAGGTCTTCCATCTGGGATGACGCTCTTAAAAGCTCCTCTGTGTGCTCAGGCAATCCAGCAACGAATACACACTGCAAACACTTTTCCGATATGCCACCAAACAGAACCGCGAGTCTGCGCAGTTCTGCCAAAAAGACGTCAACCGTCTCCCCTGGATGAAGGCGACGTGCTGCAAACTGCTTCCACGTGGAGAAGGGATCTAAGGCGAAAGCTGTGTATAACGCTTTCTTAACGCAATTGAAGTCTGCACGCTTCTCCTCACTCAATTGCTGGCACACAGCATATGCGCCACCTGCCAAACACATCGGAATAACACACTCGATTCGCTTCACATCGCTCAACTGACATATTAGTTCCGCCTTCTCCAACCATTCCACTACCGACTGTCCAGAATCGCTTCCGTCGAACAGTGGTATCAGCTTCAGGTCGAAGGCCATAATGCCGAAATAGCTTGTGTGAGAAAACGGGGAAAAAAAAAAAAAAAAAAAAAAAAAAACAACTTCTTGTGACACAAAAGACGAACGCCTTCTTGCGAACCAACTTTACGACAGCAAACAAGCAAAACGGCACCCACAACTGCTGCCGACAGACGACTGATCGCAACGGATTTTGTCGCCCAAGAAAAGGCGCCAAACGACTCGCGCATCTTCTTCTTATAGTCCACGGTCGAGTCCATTATGGTACTCCAAGGTGTGCCTGGCAACAACACACACACGCAGTTCGAGGACGTTTCCGCACATGCTCGTTACATCTTCAGCAATCCCTTTTTATCTAAGTTTATTTACCTTAAGCTGATTCATACAAACTCTGCTTTCATATAAATTTGCATTTATACATGAATGTTTATTCTGATTAGAATCAAAACACACATATACATTCTTCAAGTATAGATTCCTACATATAAATACATCTATATTTATATTAAACATGTATATACATGTCAACCCAAAACAGAAACAGAACAAAATAATTATTAACAGATACAATTTAGTACATACAACAGAACACACACACTGTATTTAAATATGTCTCATTAAGAAATTTCTAGATAATCATTTACACTATTTACATTGTTTGGACTGTTGTGTTGACCTTATCCTTAATCATATTTACAATGTTTCAAATGTTGTACACTCTGGCTTTCTTCAGGTCATTGGAATTTCAAAACGAACCCTTTATTTTATCAACCAGAGTAGATTGTTCTAGTTCACCGTGCCATACCTCTGCTGGATATCTCAGCTCCAAGTTTTTGTTCACTTCTGCTGTGGCCAGAAATCACAACTCTTTGGGTCAAGTCACTGGATTACTTCAACCAATGCTTTTATCCATATGTCATTGGGGAATATGGCAACAAAGATGAAAGCAACAGTTCGAACAATGTAAATAGTGTAAATAGTTACAATACCTCACCTCAGAAATATAGACTGATATCCTAGATGATCATGCAAGACAGATATTTAAATAATTACATCCAGACACACAAATTTGATTATAATTTCTTACATAAATGATTACCTTACTTACACAGAGAAAGGCATATGGGAAAAGATGATATGTAAATTTTTATATACCAGAACAATGTTAGGGAAATTAATGACAAAGTGGAAAAAAATTTTGTGCGACAGGTCTCATGAAAAAGGATGAAACATGTCACACAAAAAACAATAAACACATATGTAAATGTTTAGTCTTCATAACCAAACTCACATATACACACGTGTATGTGGGTAATTGAATGACAAAATGGGGAAAAAAATCTATGGAATATGTTCCACCCTTCAAAAAGGACTTCATCAGACTGAAATAATGTTCTTATTGATAGAATTATAAAGGATGCAGAAAAAATAACTCCCACATATACCTCACAGAAATATTAGGTTGGTGCAAAAATAATGTCGTTTTCTCACATGTGTTACTATGTGAGAAAACGACATTATTTTTGCACCAACCTCTTACTGCCTTACCATTATGAAAAAGGCATTTCTGTCACTCACTATATATATATATATATATATATATATATATATATATATATATAGTCATCAGGTATAGGTCCTTTTGAAAGACAAAACTCTTTATCATACCCATTGTTAATCTGAATATCTAGAGTTTAGATATCCTATTTCTCCCATAAATATGTGTAATAAATGTCAGAAAAGTAGGCCAATTAAAATGTCACAAATCTGAGACTTTACCATGTAGCCAGCTATTTCTATGAAAATGGACAATGAGAGAAAACTGCAGCATACAAAACATTGAAATAAACAAAACCACAGAAGACTAAATAAAATACAAGTCTTCATTCTAATGCATACATACACACATATATATATATATATACACACACACACACACAAAATATCTATCAACAAAATGTGTTGATACTTATGTGATTACAAAAAGATGACAAAGTATGCTTTTATAACAACAAAATAAAAATTAGCTCTAAAGAGAAGGAAAAAGATATTTAACTGAAGCTATAGAATTTTCAAGTTTTAATAATCCCAAATAGAATTAAGCACTCCAAATTTCTGAGTGAATCAATATTGTTACTAAAATACATATTTCACTTAGTTGTTATTAATTGGAAACTCTCTTGAATATTGCTATTATGAGTTGAAGTGTCTCTTCATGTTGAAATATTCACAAAAATATTTACTTTCCACGTTTGTCTTTTTCTCACTGTATAAGTTATATTTGATTGCTTCAAACATAAGAAGACACAAAAAAAGCAGGCACAAATTACAGTCAGTGTCCAAAAACAAGTAAACAAGGTTTTGCAACATACCTACTTTGAAAGAACACAAGGCCAAAACTTTAAAAATATATATCAGCTATTATGGCCAAGAGGTTGTACAGAAAAGACTTCCCTTTTTTTTTTTTTTAAATTGAGCAGCAGAGAATTACAGTTCATGAAAAGGGAGGTAATCAATTTAAATAATCATCCAGACAGATATTTATCTGATATATACTTTATATGGGGTTTGAGTAGTTGAATATTAATGTACTCAAGTCCCAATGGGCCATTACCCCATGTTTTACCTCTCCTGAAGGAGTGGGTTAAGGTCATTACCTGATGTTTGAGGCATCCCCAAAAGGGGAAGTGTCACAGGGTGAGGGATCTTCATCTTGAGCAAATTTTTGTTCCCAGTTTATACATAGGCTACCAACTTACTTTAAACTAGACCATGTGTTAAATTCTGCTCAAGGGGTAAATATCTACACTTCGATACTAGGCAAATATTAATGGTAATCTTAGCTGTTTCCTCATAAGGAAACATTCAGCATTCATTGACTGAGCAGCACTTGAAATTTAAAAATTTTTCTTTTTCAGAAAAATTGGTTTCTCAAGTTCAGTTTCTTAAAGCATATTAAATTCATTATAGCTGATCCATACTTCAAGGTATTTGAAGTGTTTAGTATTTACAAATTTCACATCATGAATTTTTATGATGGATTCAGGTTAGGTGTCATCATTGCTTTCATTCCAATTCCAGATCATACTTACTGTTTTAAAAATGTTTTTCTTTAGTGTCTAATGAAGTGCTCAATGAAGAAGGAATTCATAACAAAAGTTTGCAAGATGTGCTTGTTAACCATTACTCTACAGCAAGCACTATGAGCAACCATATTACATATTTTTGCTCTCTTACCTCTCTGTTCTCACCAACAATAAGCAACATCAAGCCTAGTCAGGACCTAGATGGGTCACTGCTTGAAAATACCAGGTGCTGTAAGCTTGGATATGCAGGTAGTGCAATGGATAATGGCCTTTAATTTGAAATAGGAGAGCTGAGTTTTAATTCCATTTGGGTTCGTTATATTCACTTACACACAAATACTCTTTGGAATGGTATGAATCCACCTCTTCTTGCCCCAGCTATGTGTTAATTAGTAGGTCTTCTGTCAGTAGATCAATCTAAAATATTTTCTATAACTTTCAAAATGGTGATACGCCATAAAAAATAAATCAAATCAATCTTACCTCTCCATAAACAACTATTACATGCACTTTCACAATCTTTAGGCTGCAAAAGAAGGAATGTCGTGCTCCCCCTCCTTGGAGGGATGTACGCGCATTATTTATCATCTCTCAGTTGTGTCTCTGTCCTTGGACAGAGTGCGCTCAGGGGTTTCTCTGTCTGAGGACAGAGGGGCAACTGAGGAAAATTATACTGAAGAGGTGCCCAGCCCTGGGGAACAGCTGCCCAAGGCCATGCCCTCCCATTGCACAAGATGGAGGGATCGGTGCTCGCACTGAAGCCAGCGCAACTGACGGTTGCAGGGGCTGAGGGGAATTTTTGTCCCTGTCCGAGTGTGCTCACTCGGGTCCCCACATTAATTCGACCTTGTGTCACATCTCATTCTCATGGGGGAATGAGTAAATACCGCAAAAGAAAGAACGAACTGTAATCTACATACATACATACATACATACATACATACATACATACATTGCTCCTTCCATTACCACCTGAAGATTATGACAACACCTGAAACTGACAGTTGCAGAGGGGTAAAAGAGCACAAATATTTGTTATATTAAATTTAAGGCTCTGTATTTTACATTGAGAACTTTTGTTTTTACATGTGCACTATTTGTTCAAATATCAAATTTAAATATATATAGATATGTGCGTGTGTGTGTCCATTTCTATGTAAGTGAATATATGGTATAGAGTAATAAAAAAAATATGAATTCCTGCAAGCCTTGTATAATAGTTTTGATCTTATTAGGAGCTCTATAAATATGGCCTTGTGTTAGGCTTAATATAATCTAAGTAAATGAAAACATCCGTGGATACTATATCATATGGCAAAATATAAATGCGCATGTACCCTTGTATTTCAGTCATAGACTGCCAAATTCCATATACATACATATATATATATATATATATATATATATATATATATATATATATATATATTCTTACACGTAAGCAGAATTCATTGTAAGCATAGATTTTGAATGATGTCAGTTTGTGCTGACCTTAGATTTTTGGCTTGCAGACATTTTCAGTACTAAACAAGAAAAAGAGATAGATGAAAAGAAAAAGGAAGCCCTTGTCAGAAAATCTGCATACAGACAATTTCAGAGAATCATTTTCCTTCATTTGCAAAGCAAACAGCTAAGAACTCATACTTGACAATGTCTACCAACTAGAAAGATTTACAAAGAAGGAACAGCAAAGACAGCCACTTACAAGCCAAGCATTGAATTCCACCACCCACTATTGCTGCCTATCTTTGCTCCAAGAATATAATATGGAGATTTGTAGCATTCTATTAAAAGAAATTGGCTTCAAATATAAGAGCAGGCAAAACTAAAATAACATCCAAATACATATATATACGTGTATATACAGTGTAACCCGGATCTGGTCCCAAATTAGAGCCTGTGTTAATGTATATAAATTAGACCAAACCCGGATATAAGAGACTTCTTCTCCAGTCCCAACAACTCTCTTATATCTGGGTTACACTGTATATATAAGGAAAGCTGAAAAATTCTTGGCCCAATCCATTTCCCAAAAATTAATATGTTGATGTTTGATCATTGAAATATTGAGCCAGGCTGAGAACTTTTCAGCACCCCCTTATATACTACACTATATATACAATGGATTACATGAGTTCTTCAAGAATAGTAGGTATGGAGATAAAAATTATATAAAAATTGACCTGCCAAACAAAACATAATGTAATGCGTGGAATAGTTAAGCCTTTTTATTAGTAGTATTATATATATATATATAATTATTATTTCACCCCAAACAAGGCAACAAAGACACTAAGATGCACAGGGTTTCCAAATGTGAAAGAATATAAAAAAAGAATAAAATTACTGAGGTGAGGGAATAATAAAAGGACAGAAATTAAGACAATAATGATTGACATTGCATTTAAATTTTTGAAGATCAAACATAACTGGAAAGCAAAAAGCCAAAAGAGAGTTCCAAGTGCAAGAAAAGAAACTGTTAGCATAGAACTTATGGCTACATCTAACAAGTGCAACTGCAAAATGATGAGGTCTTGCCACAAATCTAGTACTGTGCATAAATCCATAGAGTCTAGGTATCGTAGAAGAAAGTTTATTAGATGAAAGTACCATGAAAGTATTTATACAAATGGCACAGGGAAATTATGTTACAGCAGTGGAAAAGTGACTGAAGCCGAGATGCCAGGTTAGGACCAATAACATTGCAAATTCTTCTTTTGATTTTATCAAGGATCACTAACTCTGTAGTAGGAGCACCAGACTATATGTGGCAACAATATTCAAAGCATAAACAAATGGTAAATATGTAAGATAGATTCAGGCAAGAAAAATTATCTAGCATTACACAGTGAACCAACTTTCATAGTAGCAAACCAAGCAGTTGATTCAATATAATCTTTCCACTTCATGTCAGCATAAAACATTAGCCTGAGTAAGTACAATGTCACTCTTCTGAAGGTTAGCATCAGCCATACTAATGGAAAGCAGAAAGGGTTCTCACAAATGATTAATAAAGAGCAGTTTCTCAGTTTCATTTTGGAGATGTTGAAATTAATAAGCCATTCCTTGCCCCAATTAACAACAGTATATACGTCATTTATTAGATCAGCTGCTAATTTGACCTTATCGAATTACTCAGACTTACTTTTAAGACAGGAACAAATAGTTGTGCCATCAGCATAGATATTAAGTTGAGAACTGATACATTAGGAACAACATAGGTTCAAGGATAGTGCCTTGATAGACACCTGCATTAATATAAAATGATCTTGAAGAGAAAACCATTCAAGACAAATTTCATTTCACAATTTGATAAGAAGAACTGAATCAGTTCAAACATTCGTCCAGAAATACCATAATCTTTCAATTTGTGAAGATCAGAATGCCAAACCCTGACAAATGCCATTGAGATATTCAAAGAAACAGCCCAAGCTTCACTATTCTTGCCTAAAGCTTGATAAACTCTTTCAGTAATAACCATTAACACATCAGCAGTAGTCCTAGAGAAATGACAGCTATATTGCTTATCTGAAAGAAAACCCTGCATGGTGAAATGCTTAACCAATTCAGAGTTGATTAGAGACTCTAGTACATTGCTAAAAAGAGATAGAAATGATCAGACAGTTTGCCTGAGTTCTTAAAGACTGGAACTACAAAAGAGGATTTCCAAGCAGCAGCAAGGCATTTTTTGTAGATACACAACCGGATAGAGAGATAGGTAAATAATCCATTAAAAAATATGTAGATATCTATATTTTGATCACATGAAGTCAGTCTAAATGGATATAAAATCATTAGTGAATGTGGTACATGAGGTGAATAGAGTAGAGGCGAATTAATCATGGTGTATGTATATATATATATATATATATATATATATATATATATATGAAGAAATATAGTCTTAAGGTGTGCTATATTTATGGGATAAAGTGCTTAATATCAGAGATAGAGCGTGTGTAAATATAAAAGTGAACATAGAAGTCAACACTTAGAGGCGACAGTCTGTTTCATGCTATCGTCAGGCCTGACGATAGCATGAAACAGACTGTCGCCTCTAAGTGTTGACTTCTATGTTCACTTTTATATTTGTATATATATATATATATATATATATATATATATATATGAATTTTATTTTTTAATCCAGAATATTTTTATTACTTTAAATGTTATTGTTAGTGGATACACATATTTGAGCAAATGTTCTGATTTTTTTAAACAGTGTTTCTTTTGTCTACTAGCCTGTGCATTTAAAAAAATTAAAGAAAATATGCCCTAATTTCCTTTAAGCTTTCTCAAGTGTACAAGCCAGTAGATGAGAAAAAAACTTTAAAAAACAGAGCATCTACTCAAATATGAGTATCCACTAAAAATAACATTTTATATATATGTGTGTGTGTGTGTGTCAGGCCAATGTGAATTTCTTCTATTCTTTTATAATTTTATTATCCACTCTACATATTCTATTTTGAGTCACACATTAATTTCTTCTTTTATAATTATATATAAAGCACAAATTGGTGCAAAAAGGCCAAACTCAAAAAATCTGCTATAGAGTAGTTTTTCATTATTGAAAATGTTTTCCCTTTCTCTTTGCCCCAACAAGTGTGTAACATTCTTAAGTCGTTCAAATCTAAATTGAATTTTTCAAATTCTTTGTTTATTCTTTGTGTTTACTTACTGAGTGAATTGATCTTGATGGAAGAATATAGCCATAAGTAAATTTGTTTTTTTTATTTGCCTATTTAACAACATATATCAAAATACGAAGAACAAAAAGTGAGATAAAAAAAACGATTTGAAGAAAGCTAACAGAAGTTATCTATTTCATCCTGTAATCTATTCCAGCTGACATAAAAGTGTTGGTTAAGTGCATCCAGTTATTTGGTGATCAAGAGTTCAATCTCTAGGTTCAGTGATAAAAATCATATGATCTATTTCAGTAGAAAAAGTAAAAGCAGCATCCCAAGGATACAGTGGTCTTGCAATCAGATATTTAGCATTTTTGGAATTTTTTCTCCACCGATATTTATTATTATTTAGTCTTTCAGAATTGCTCTTTGTTCTAACACCAAGTATTTATTGAGTTATAATCAATTTGAAGTTAAAACTCTCACATGTTTAATCATTTTCTTCAGATGATGAGTTCTGTATATTTGCTTTTCTCTGCTTCTTTTTGCTAAGACATTACTGGAATTTTGTTAAACTGTATACTACAAATGACAAACAGGGCTAACTTCACTTTAAAAAAAATGCCCAATATAAAGTGGATTTTGGGACCTACAACACAAAATGCAAACAAATTATCATATATTTTGGCTGTGTTCCTGTATCCCAGTCCCAAACTACAAATAATGATAACAAAAAATGTCCAAAACAAATTTTTTTCTCCTTTCTAGCATAAGTTCCCAAATAATAAAACAATTTAAATCTGCATAATGTAAAATTGTTCTTATATTTAAAACATACTCACTTCTTTTTATACGTTAAAATGATTATTACTTTTGTCTCTATATGCTAGGCACCAAATATCACTTTTCAATATAACTTTACCTTTAAATTTGATTTTAAAATTTAAACTTTAAATTCATCAGAAAATCATAATCTAAACCTTTATTCCTTTTTTTTTGCAGGTACTGAATCCAATTTTTGGTAGCAAAATTATTCTTGGGAAGATATTCAATGCTGAATCCACTATCAGAACTGAAAATACCCTCTAAAAAGAAATTTAAATGGTTAAATGCAAAATTTAAGCTATTTTGGGAAATTTTGCTTCTTCAATGTAGAAGAGAGTTTCTAGACCAAACCCCTTATTTTTTAATTAAAAACATGAAAGTTTTGTTTTAAGCTTCCTCTTAAGTACAAAGGACATTAATACAATTCTATAAGTGAGCTGAAAATCATTCAGGCAGCTTAAAATCACAAGTGTTTGATTTGCTCTATTGTGCAAGCACATTGTGAAAGAAGAATTCACTATGAAATATTCTCACATATCGATAGTAAAGTGAGAAGAATTTACTCTAATGGATTGAATTATAAGTCCAGTTAGAAAATTCTAAAAGGAACAGAATAACACCATAAGATTTTCTTTATGTGCCGTGTCCCCTCAGGATATAGGCAATCATGGCTCTCCACAATTTACTGTCCTTTGTAGCTCTTAATAAATCTTGTCTTATTGTTATTTCTCCTAAAAAACTGTTCCATTTACTTAAGCTCAGCAATTATGTTATATGCTGTTTCCCACTGTCACTCTTGCCTTCAATCTGTCCTGTGAGTATCAGATTTTCCAAGCCATCTTACCTCATAATATGCCTCAATAATTTCAACTGCATCTTCCTGATGTTAAGTATAAGTTTCCTTTTTGTTTCCATTTTCTCTAAAACCTTGTCGTTGCTTACATGTTTGGCCCATGGTATCCTCAGAATCCTTCTGAAGAACCATATTTCTGTTGCTTAAAGTTTCTTCCTCATCTTTAAAGAAATTGTCCAGCATTCATTGCCATATAGGAGGACATATAACATAAGACTTCAGTAATATTTTCTTTGTTTTTAACAATGTCTTTTCTGTTTCTTAATGCTCCACTTAGCTTTTAGAATGACTATCTCGTCATGCATCATTGGATTTCAGTGTTGCACTTTCCATCTTCTGTTAGAACACTTCTTAGATATTTCAATTTCTGTACTTGTTTGATTTGTAATTTGCATTTTGGACTCTTCCATGTATTTTGTCTTCTTGCAGCTTATGTTTAGTTGTTTCTTTTCACTTTCATTCATTATCTTCTGTAGGAGCTTTGATAGTTTTTTTTTTCTATTTCTGCTATCAACACAGTGTCATCTGCATATCTTATGTTGTTAATATTGTGGCCACCAATAATGAATTCTCTTCTAGGCCTTCCAGTTAAACAAAGCCAGAAATAGTGCTTTTGAACTCATTCTCTGCTGATTCAAAAGCACTATTTCAGGCATTGTTTAACTGAAAGTCCTACATGGCTGAAGCGGTTAAGCACATGTATTTTCTGAAAAGATTTCTCAAATATTCAGTCCAGTAAATCTAATTAAATAAAAATACTGTTTAATTAAATAAACAAAGCATTTACTTGAATATGAGTATCCCTCTAAAATAAGGTTTAAGCAAAACAATATATATTATAAATTTAATGCAACCAACTTAATCAGACATAACTTTTCTCCAACTAGTGTTTTGGAAAAAAACCAACATTGCATATCAGTTTACATGTCATTTGGGAGATTGTATATGTTGACAACACCAATATACTATACCATGAAAATAATAAAAACTCCAAATTTTTAAGGTCCTCTATATCAAAATCAACTAACCAACACTCAACACAATTTATTACAAATATAGAAACAACATATTAAAGTGCATATAACATTTAATGCCATTTTACATTTCTACCAATTTCTGGTCAGCTACCTTATATTGAAATGCTTATTTTGTAAAAAAAAATCCAAGATACCAGTAAGCATATAAGATTAAAGTTTAGAAAATATTTAAACTGTCCATGTACAAAATGAGATTAAAATTAATTTTAGATCAATTCCCCAATCAGAATCTGCAAGCAATAATCTAAAGTTGATCTAAATAGGTATTTAAGCAGGATTTCTAAAAGTAGAATACATTGCTGAAGACACAAACTAAAAAGATTGGAATTCAGATTTTTTTTAAATATCAGTCAAAAATTTGAGAAAATAAAAACTGCATATGTTATTATCTTTAGATAAAATTAATTTATAGTTTGAATAAAGATTAAAATTTACTTAATTATACAAATGAGAAAAATAAGAATAAGAATTTATAATTGCAAAGAGGAAAGTAGATTACATCAATAACAATGGCTAGTACAACTATGTGGCTGACGTGAAAACTGATGGATTCTATGTTTTATTCAAAAGGGTCACAGTGTTGAAGTTCATTGCTTATTAACAAGAAAAACATTTTCCAAAGTTCAATCATTTTTCCACTGTACTTGTAAAATTTTAAATATATATAAGAACCATAACATGACTACTTCTTCTCCATGTGCTGTGTACTCTCAAGATGTAGGCAATCATGGCTCTCCACAATTTCCTGTCCTTTGTAGCACTTAATTTTGTCGTATCGTTATTTCTCCTAAAAAAAAACTGTTCAACCATTCATTTACGTAAGCTCAGCAAGCATGTTATGCACTGTTTTCCAATGTCCCTCTTGCCCTCAATCTGTCCTGTGAATATCAGAATTTCAAAGCCCCCTTGCCTCATAATGTGCTGCAAAAATTTCAACTGCATCTTTCTGATGTTAAGTATAAATTTACTTTTTGTTTCCATTTTCTATAGAATTTCATTGTTGCTCACATATTCAGTTCATGGTAGCCTCAGCATTCTTTGGTAGAAGCACATTTCTGTTACTTCAAGTCTCTTCATCTTTGAGGGGACTGTTCAGAATTCACTGCCATATATCACATAACTCTTTTCTTTGTTTCTAATGATGTTTTTGTATCTCTCATTATTCTGCTTACCTTTTGGGATGCCGATTTGGCTATCCCAATGTACCTTCAGATTTCATTAAAAAAGAAAAATAATAATTTAAACATGAATACACAAAGTGCTAATTTAATTTTAAATTAAAAGCTACAGAAACATTTCAAATATCAAAAAGAGTGAAAAGCAGCAGACAGAAAAAAAGAGAGAAAATAAAATTAAACTTGAAAGTTTACAATAAAAAACTGAATGACATAGGTCAAGTAAAGCATTGGATATCAAAATTTAAAGGCTGAATGTCTCTATATGTTTAATGATTTGATGTAAACTGTAATCAGTATTTACTGTATTTCTTCTCTTTATATAGAAAACCAACTCCATCAATAAAACTATTATTAACCTGAAAAAGTTCCTTCTTGGTAAAAAAAAAAAAAAACATTTTACTAAAAAGTATATGCAGCTTGTCTTTCCCTATACCCAATAGTAATTTAATAATAGACACATATTATTTTGATATGGTATTGTTTCAAGTTAGATGCCAGCCATAATCTGTATAAAAATCAGTAATAGCTGACATTGATTTCTTTCCAAAATATTTCCTTCAAGCAAATTATAAATACTGTAAATGTAAAAGTTGTTGTTATTGTTGATTAGAAGGCTTCTGCTAGAAATTATATTCCTTGGGTAAACCAAAATCCCTGTTTAATCCTTCAATGTGTGATTTTATTTTGAAAATATATTTCAACTCCAGTCTGTGTCTTTCTTGTATAAAGTTTACTCATAGAATATTTTCACAGAGAGCCCTCTAACCAACAACAACATTATTCCTCAGATTGAGTCCCACTGAACATTTAAAAAGTGGCAAAATGTATTGTGGACAGAGGAGTCCAAATTTGAATATTTTAGTAGTAAGAAGAGAGTGTATACGAGATGAAATCCAGTAGAAAGACTCAATGATAAATGTGTGGCTCCAACAGTTAAACATGGTAGTGGATCTATTATGGTATAGGGACTGGAGATGTGATTCAGGTCAAGGGAATCATGGAAAGTCATTTGATTTTGCTGCTGAACCATCTGGTTGATGCATAATTGGAAAACAAGACAATGATCCAAAATACTCTTCTAAATTATGTCAAAATTACTTTGAGTCAAAAAAGGGATCAAATTTTGGAAATCATGACATGGCTGCCTCAATCTCCTGATCTCTCTCTCTTTCTCATTGAATTAGTATGGGATGAACTGAATTGGAGGGTCCAAAGAGAATACCTAAAAGGTGAGAGTAAGCTTTTTCAGTGCTTGAAGAATGCTTGGGAAGATCTGTCACCTACTTTTTTTCAAAAACTGTTGTAAAGAATGCCAAGAATTTATAAAGCACTAATTAATGCAGTTAATTACTACTTTACTTACTTAACTATAATAATCATATTTCGTTTGTCATAGTTAAGCGTTTAATTTTTAACAAAATAAAAGCATTTATTGAAATTTTATCTTTTACTTTAAAAAAAGTAACTCATTTTAAGAAATTTTTTTAATGAAATGAGAGGTGGCCCCAAACTTTTTGCCTATATATATTAATTAATGAACATGCCCACAATGTACTATTTCTATTGCTATAATAAAAAAAAAATCAACATATTCAGACAAAAATATCTTTGACAATGGCTAATAGATTAGCCAAAAGCAAATTCAAAATGTAGGGAGACAATAATTGTCTTCCCTTAGATTTGCGACTGGGCTTATTACCACGTATCTTTCGGTCACATGTAATATTCAGCATTTACAGAATTTGCTTTTGTATGTTGAACAGTTAACATCTAATTTTCTTGAAGTCCACACACGTGAAGAACAGACATTACTTTTTGTCTCCAACTTTGGCGGGGCCCGTTATTTCATCTTGTCAAGAAAACCAGAAAAAGTAATAGATTTTGTATTTATCTTTTATGTACCTCAGTCAGACATGCTTGTTCATGGATCAATGCAAACATTTATCTATTTTGGGACAAATGATTTGTTGTAACATTGTATTTATTAAATGTTTTAATTGTGTACAGGTGTTAACTTCATCTTTCATTTTTGTTTATTCAGTTTTAGTGTATCAATAGATTTACCAGATTGCTGGTAAATTATGACTGGCAAATAAAATCATACTAATGATCATTAGGACAGTTCTTAGACACTATGTCCAAAAAAGAAATCTCTTGCATGCATACAAAAACAATATAACAAAAGGCTTAATTGCAGTGCCTTGTCAAACCTGTGTATATATATATATATATATATATATATATATATATATATATAGTCATCCACAGACTGTTTCACAGCTCATCAGTGTGGCTAGACATCTGATTGCTTCAAACCAGAATCAAAACTCAACTGATTCGGCAACAGTTGGAGATTTTTCCCCTAAGCCATCTGCATATGGTTGAAAGGAAGGCAAATTTTTATGTATTTACTCTGTAAATAAACATGCCAATAACTGACAGTGCTCAATTCAGGGAAGAGAAGACCCTTGTAATATTAGTAGTAATAGTCTTACAAATTTGTACTTATCTTTTAAGAGTGCACAACTGAATTTAAGTTTTTCAGGTATGTATATAGTCAAACACACAATTAAAATCTATGAACTGTAAGCAATTCAGGTGTATAGATACTTGTAAATAAATAAATCATTATGGTAGGAAGATAAGTCTAATTTAGCTAAATGTTAAGCAAAAAAACCTTTAATCCAGTTCATCTGAAATTTGAATTTAGGATTGATTTCAAATGTATCCAAAAACTAATTTCCTTGAGAAAATTGGTTTTCCTGCCCCAAAGGTAAAAATATTTTTCATTCATTTACTTCTTTTTTTATAAAATCAGTAAAGAGCCAATGACAAAGCTTTTCACTTGGCTGCCAGGAAGGAAGATAAAGTGCATATATATATATATATATATATATATATATATATATATATATATATATGTGTGTGTGTGTGTGTGTGTGTGTGTGTGTGTCTATATATATATATATATATATATATATATATATATATATGTCTGTGTGTGTGTGTGTGTGTGTGTGTGTGTGTGAACAAGTGATAGAATGCACACACCTGTACACATAGGAACAAGTTCACTTATTAGATTAATTCAGTACTGAAGCAGCCTCTCTTGGTTTTAACTTGAGAATCTCATTTCTCAAGCTGATCCTATTTCCCTTCTGCAAACAAAATTACTTTGGCTGCTCAATTTCAGAAATCTAAGGCAGTATTCCTTCTACACCATAGACATTATTAATTCCAGTTATGCTGGCAGCAAATGTAAACTGCATGAAATTATATCAAGATTATAATAATTGAAAAAAAAAGATGACAGGCAACAATATGATGAATCATGGTTAAAGAAAGAAATGTTAAACTAAAGATTGTTTCATGTATTAAAAAAAATGAAATGAAAGCTATTATTGAGTAACTTAATATTTACTACACTTTTGCATACCCTAGATGTTACAAGCTAGATGTATTTTACTTTGCTTTTAATTCAATATGATACTGGATTTTGTGATATAGTATTTTAATTCAATGTGATACTAGTTTAACACCAAACAAAAGCCATCAGTACAGTAATGGAAAAATTCATTTTCTCTTTAATAATTGCATTTTCCTTCTAAGAGAGTTTGCAAACCTAAAATTTCAACTTTTATGAACATACATATCCATATATCAGGCAGTTAAGTGCCATACATGTTACATGCTTGGGTGATAATGTCTCTTTTGAATAGGTGGAAGATTTTTCCCGCAGTAGGTTGCCATTTCTTTCTGCAGTAGACCAGTCACCAACCAATCTGTTGTGTTATTCAACTCATAACTGGAGGAAAGAGAGATAGATTCATACATTTCACGTAAGTGAATGCAATGAATCCAGGCAGAATTTGAACTCTGCTCTCCAATATCCATTACACCCTAATGCACATCCAATATATACCATGGACTAAATCATGGCAAACATTTTCAAACTATAATATTAAAATAATCATCTGTCTATATTTCTGAATGAGGTATCGTAATTATTTACATTATTTACATTGTTCAGACTGTTGTTCTCGTTTTTATTGCCATGTTTACAACATTTTGGCCATTGCCTTCTTTAGGTGATTGGAATTCCTCAAGGACACATGACCCAGTGGATAAAAGTGTTAGTTGAATACAGGGATTGGACACAAAGAGTTGTGAGTTTAATACCTGACAACGACAGTGGTGAACAAAGACTTGAGTTAAAGGGAGATAACTGAGACATCCGGAAGAGGCATGGTACGTGGAACTAGAACAATTTATTCCAGTGGATGAAATAAAGTGCTCAGTTTGAAATTCCAACCACCTGAAGAAGGCTGGAGCTTACAACAGCCAAAATGTTGTGAGCATGGCAATTTAGATGAGGACAACAGTTCAAACAATGTAAATATTGTAAATAAAATAATAAGATTTTTTTCATGAATAAAAAAAAGATTAAATGAAAATTGCTATAAAATATACCCAATCTAGTAGTGGTTTCTCCTTCAAAGTAAGACACAGATTAGATTCCTGGCAGAGAGCATTTTTTTTTTTGTTAATGTTTCTCAGATACGAATATACAGACAAATAAATGTAACACTGTTTAAATGTTTTCACCAAAAGTATATCTTGCTAACATCACCTCTTATATTTCCAATTTTTGGTTAAAAATCATTGTCTTCAAGAATTAAATTTTTGCTTATAATGTTTTAAATTGTCTTAATACAGTTAGCCATTTAAGTTAGCTTTGTACAGCAATCATTTACAAAAACATTTATTCTTTTAAGATGAGAAATTATTATTATTGAGATCAAGAATTATTATTATATGCTGTTCATATGAGCATGCTTATCTTGGATATTATACTCACAACATTTCAGTTCTCTGGCATTTCAGAGTTCAATCTCTAGCTTGGGTAGCGTTGAAAAGTCATATACTCTAGTTTGGTGAAAGAAATGGCACAAAGGTGATTAAGACTGATATGAAATGCCCCCTAAACATAGAAAACAGAATGCGAACAACTTACCCCAATAGACTGAATAAAGTGTTCAGGTTTAAATTACAAGGTTACAGATTACAAAGACAGAACCTAAAGAAGGATGGAGGGTATAAAACATGAGTCTAACAACCAAGATGAGCATGCTAGTCTGAATAGAAAGAATTCTTATGATGAGTTTTATTTAACGGTGGATAAATTTAAGAAATCTTAATATTTTATACATTTAACATTTTAAGTCTACAGATCCTTTGTTAAATACTTGTAAAATGAGTCTAGTGTATATACTGACAAGATGGACATGCATGTAGCATAATGGTTATCAGGGCAGAAAGTGGAATTGGTGCGCAGAGTTCAAATTCTAACCAAGTACACTGCTTTCTACTTTCTCATAAATACTGTTGAAAATATATGAAACCATCTCTTCTTCCAACAAACTAGGGTTTAATAGCCAAGCAGTCTAAGTTCTCTAGTCTCTAGTTAGAAACCAGTCTGAATTCAAAATTTATTGGGCATAGGGCTTGTAATTCCATCTTCCCCACCAAAAACAAAATAATTACTACAGAAATTTACTATTTAAATTATTTGGACTATTTCCTCATCTTTGTTGGCATATTTACCACGTTTTGGCCGTTGTACACTCAAGCCTTATTCAGTAACACCTAGCGTGGTGAGGTTTTGACCCTATACCTCACAGGAGAATCTATAGAACTTACATACATACGTATACTGACAAGACTAAATCTTATGAAGTTTTGGAATTGTATTTCCAATTTGTTGATCCTTAAAGAAGTTAAAAACTGATTTAAAATAGCTAAAATCTAAATTGAGATTTTTCATTTTTTTTTTTTTTTTGATGAGTTTATCATCTGAATAACAATTTGTACAGTTGCTCTATTCTACCTACTGAATTATATATTTTGTCATTTTTTTTTTAAATTTTTTATATCAACATTTTTTTGGTTGTTGGTTTGCTGATTTTGTTTAGCGGCATATCAAAATCTATAGGCTACATGCCAAAAATTAAATATTTTGTAGAGTTAGTCAGTTTGGCAATTTAAGTTTTGGTATCAGTTTCCATTTTTTTTTTTCCTTGATACTGCAGTTATCGATTTGGTTTTTCGGTTTTTAATTTAGCATTTTTGCTTTCTAAGGAAACCATTCATTTTCTTGTGCTATGATAGCATTTCCAGTTGATATCTGATTTCATTTGAGATTGATAATTTGCAACTTAGTCTGTTCAACTCGCAAATTCTCATGTATTTCAGTCCAATCTTAAAAATATTTCAGTATCTGTCTATATTTCTGAGATGAAGTATTACATACACTATTTAAATTATTTGGACTATTTCCTCATCTTTGTTGCCATATTTACCACAACGTTTCGGCCATTGTACACTCAAGCCTTATTCTGGTGGTTGGAATGTCGAACTTAACCCTTTATTTCACTCGCTGGGGTAGGCTGTTCTAGTTCCATGTCAGTTATCAGTTATCTCCTGTTAATTCCCCTCTCCAAGTTCTCCACTGAGAACTCACACCTCTTTGAGTCCTGTTACTGGATCTAACCAACGCCTTTATCAACTGTGCCATGTGTCCTTAAGGAGAAATGTATATGAATTTCTGGGACTTATAAACTTAATGTCTTCATCAACAATTTTTATCAGTGCTCATATTGCAATTTTTGCTGTTATCATTGCATGTTTTTTTTTACCAGAATTGCAATTTTCATGGTTATTATTGCTTTTTTCTGGCACTCCTTATTACTGGTTCCCATATTGTATTCATTTCTATGCTTGGTTGGCTTAGGAAATTTATGGCCTAGCATATGTGCTGATTCTTTAAATTTACAAATTTTCCAATGATGCTATTTGTCTACGATTTCAACCTGATCCCACAGAGGGCAGTGATCTCCCTTTTCTCTCCAGATGTGGTCAGCCACGCCTGATTTTTCCACTTCCCCTTGTGTTACAGGTTTCTAGTATTCTTGAAGCCTTACCTTAAGGGGGCGGCCTGCCTCCCTTTTATATTTCTCTCCGCAGCTGCATGAGATGGCATACTCACAGTCTTTAGTCATGTTCTCTTCTATGGGGGGGTCTTACTTGGGAGAGGTATCTGCGAAGTGTCATCCAGCTTTTGAAGGTTGTCCTGATGTTATATGGACATCAGATCCTTTGTATTTTCTCCAATAGCCCCTTCACATAAGGCAGGCAGACTGTTTTCCGAGTGTTGTTGTCCTCATCTTGTACCTGCCTATGCCAGTTTATTGGGGATGCTGCCATGTACCCAGGGTAGTTGTTATGTTGTAGGGTACTGCTTATACTGACTAATTCTAATGTCTCTGGATTGCCACTTATGACTTTTGCTTGGTGTTGTAAGCAGCGGACGATCACTTTCTTTACGCTGTATGGATGGTGGGAGTTAAAATTGAGGTACTGTCCGGTGAATGTCGGTTTACGGTATTCGGATGTCTTGAACCAATGCTCTGTTCGAGATATTAGAACATTCTGGAATAGGAGTGTGTTGTTACCCTAATTCTCCATCATGAACTGTATCGAAGGTCTTATTGAGTTCACATGGTCCAGTAGAATCTGGACATCTTCCTGGTGTGGCTAGAGTATGAAGGTGTCATCTATGTATCTTAACTATAGAGTTGGCTTTATAGATATAGATTCTAATGCCATTTCCTCAAAGTATTCCATGTATATATTCACTATTGCTGGTGATAATGGCGAGCCCATTGCTAAGCCCTCATCCTGTCAATATATGTGCGATCCATTCCGAAGTGTGTTGTTTGTGTACAGAAAGTCAACATCTCCATCAGATTATCTATTGGAATACTGGTCCATTCTCCTAGGGATGAGTCAGAGGGCAATCTGTCTCTGACTACTGAGAGTGCCTCCTCCGTGGGTAGCTTGGTGAACAAACTCACTACATCCAAGCACACCATCTAGTTAGATAGGATGGGGACATCTTTGATTATTTTCATGAGAAGTGGGTGAAGTTTCGGACATATGAAGGTGACTTTCCGATCAATGGGCCACTTATATCTACAAGGAAGCAACTCAGAGTGTGGCACACAGAGCCTTGGCAACTAACAATCGGCCTGAGCAGAATACCGTCTTTGTGAATCTTAAGGAGACCATATATGTGAGGTAGCTTGGTGTAATGCTGCGATAACTGCCTATACGTCTTAGGTGTGAAGTGGTCCTTGTTCTTGATTAGTATCTGTGACAGTTTGCATTGTTTTCATTGAAGGATCCTTTTTTACTTTGCTGTAGCTACCATTTCTAATGAAAATATTTATATGGCTGGAAAGAAAATAAAATAATCTTTCTAAATATGTAATTTGTATGTGCTTTTCTTTTATTCATTGAATTATTTTTTTACAGTAAGTTAAAAAGGTATTTTGCTTCAACCAGATGAAAATGCGAAATATGATTTTTTTTTTTTTTGAGACTAAATTTTACATGTTGTTTCACAAAATCAAAGTGACCAATCTTTATCAATATTCTTGAAATTGTACACTTATTAGAAGACACCTTAAACTACAACCAGGAAGATGTTCATTTCTTCTCTGATCTGTGGAAGCGAATTCCTTCAAAAATTATAAAGTAAACAACAAAAGAAAAAAGAGCAGCTGATAGTAATAAATTACTTATTGATTAATTATTGAAACTACTGTCTGACAGACACTTTATTTATTAAACTTTCAAATAAATTGTCAACTATAAATAACTAGTGTAACCCGGATATAAGAGAGATTTTCTCTGGTCCCAAATTAGAGCCTGTGTTAATGTATATAAATTAGACCAAACCCGGATATAAGAGACGACTTCTCCGGTCCCGACAATTCTCTTATATCCGGGTTACACTGTACTATATTTATTAACAAATTGGTAAAATAGAAAAGAAATTATCACATAAACTATCTATATTTGTGTCTTTGAACAACATTTGTTGAGAGAGAAAAGAAAATGGTATAACTCATCAGAAATTAATTTCTGATGTGGCTTTTAAAAAGCCGAAAAATGTAAACCCTCATGTTTAAAATAATTAAAAATACAGCAATTCTTTTCTGGTACACCAGTCAACTGTTATTGGGGTTTTGCAAATAAATCTCTTCTAAACAAGGAAAATCAACGAGTTACCTTTTCTTCACCTAAATAAATTTATGTTTTTATTTAGCAAATACACCTAAAATTAAATATTAAAAATAATTAAAAGCTTTTAATTTCATTTCTAGAATATGTAGATTTCCAAATCTGTGAGTAGCACCTGTTCTTTTTTAGATACACATCTTAAAAATGAAATTAAAAACTATTTTAATCACTTTAATATATAATCTTAAGTGTATTCGCTAAAACCATAAAGATATTTGTAAAAATAAAATGAATTAATTTTCCTTGTTTAGAAGAATTTCATAGGTAGCAGAACAGTAACAAACACCGACCGAACACTAGTGACTAAAAAAGAATAATTTTTACTTTGAGTTTAAAAAAATGACTTACAGTTTTGAAAATATACACATTTTAAAACTGAGATTAAAACTTACTTTATTTTTTTAATATCTAATTTTAGATGTATTCGCTAGATAGAACATAATTTTAGAAAACAAACAATTTTACACTAGAGACTCACATATCTAGAAATATACACATTTTAAAAGTGAAATTAAGAACTATTTTAATTATTCTTAATATCTAATTTAGGTGCATTCCCTAGATGAAAAAAAAAACAAAAAAAAACAAATTTATTCATAAAAAAAGATTAATTTTTCTTGTCATTTTTGGACAGCCAAGTCATCAAGGATTCAGGAAAACGGTTTGGCATAGGTTTGCTTTAAGAACTTTACATTCTATGAGGTGTTTAAAATGTTACTGACGAATGAGATTTTTCGACGAATATTTCATTTATGCGCCATGTTGGATTTTCCTATATGATAAAAACAAGGCTTTTAAACAGCCGTGAATGGCCAACCTTGGACATTTTATTAATGTCATTTAATTACTACAGAAACCACACCAGCAACACCTAGTTGTGGCCCTTTTTTTCACAGAGAAGTCTACAGGGTAAACATGACTCCAACCTGTAAAAAGCTAATTGCTTCAGAAACCACAGCAACAGCACCTAGTGTAGTGAAGGCTGAGGTTATTTTTGCCAGAGGTAAGTCTACAGGGTAAACATGACTCCAGCTTGTACAAACCTACTTGCTACTGAAACCACAGCAGCAACATCTAGTGTGGCCCTTTTCTTCACAGAGAAGTCTAGAGTAAACATGACTCCAGCCTGTAAAAACTTACTTGCTACACAAACCATAACAGCAACACCTAACCTAGTGTATTTATGGCTCAATACTCCACTGGTGTGTTTAATGACACTAAGGAAGAGGTGAAGGAGGCATGTAGCTTTTAATAAGTATATTCATATGTCATAACTAAAGTCTTTGGATGTATATTATCATCCTTGATTCCTTCTGCTTGAACTTCTCTTATTTAACCAACATATTAACATTCACACTGAGTATAAATTCAGTGTGAATGTTAATATATTCAATCTCCAAGCATTTACTATTTTTGATCAGCCATGTTTCAAATTCTAGTGTAAATAAAAAATTACATAACTTCATTACTTTAAACATGAATCCTCCAAGAACCCACATACTACTTCATATAATTGATTTCTTTCCTCTGGAAAATCTGCAACTTTCAACAATCAAGTTTTATGTCAACTAAAATCAATATTTTTTTTAATCTTTTATGCTTGATAAACAAAGGGAACACAATTAATAGAAAAGTAATTGTCTTTTCTATTCAATTACTGTGAAAAGCAAAACACAAAAAGTGACAACTCACTTAAGAATATTACAAAATTAAATTCTTCATGCTGATAAATTTTATTCTCTAATGTCTAAAAGAAAAAAGATCTTAAAAATCAAAAAAAAATATCATTTTTGGAAATTTAAAAATTATAATCATGAATTATAAAAATCATAAATAAAATAAATTTTTTATTAAAAAAATATTCAAACACAGACAATAATGTATATTTCTATTTTGTAAAGTACAAACAAAAGCCAATCACTTAATGAATTAGGTTTTTATTTTAATATTAAGAAAAATACTTTAAATTGTATCTTATCTTTTAGCATGTCTCTTAATCTCATAGAAAAGTGCTTTATTCATATTGAAAATTCATATATCTAGTGGAAAAGCATAATGGACAAGCTTTATAACTATAATTTGTTTTCGATTTAATCAACTCTGAATTAGTTTGCAGGATCTTCTTTCAGATAAACAACATAGCTTTCATTTCTCTACATCAACTGCTGATGTGTTAATTCTGAAAGTATTTATCAAGCTTTAGATAAGAATGGAGAAACTTAGGGTGTTGCTTTGGATATGATATCTCAAAGGTATTTGACAGAGTTCAGCATATTCTGGACAAATTTTGGAACTGATTCAGTCTTTCTTATTCAATCATGATATGAATGTGATATTGAACAGCCACCTTTTCTAGATCTTATTGCATTAATGCAGATGTCTCCCAGGGTTCTTCTCAGACCAACCCTCTTTTTGATCTACATAAATACTCTGCCTAAGAATATACTCAGATCATTTGTAAACATCTATGCCGATGATACAACTATATATGGGCACACTAAAAATCTCAACAATCAATTGGCAACTGATCTCTCTTCCGATCTTGCACAAACAACACAATGGGGTAAAAACTGGCTGATTACATTCAATGCATCAAAAACCAAGCTAGTTACAGTCCATCATCACCGATCTGACTCCGAACTACCACCAATCAGGATGAACAGAGGTCCCCTCAGAGAAGCAGCATGCCTGAAAGGCTGTTGGGCCTCAAACTCACATCCAACCTCAAGTGGAATTTGTACATACAATCCAGGATGCAAGTGAAATGGCCAGCTCTCTGTACTGCTCCAATAAGTACCTGACTCCTCCTGCTATCCTCTACCTTTACAAGAGCCAGACCAAGCCAAAAATGAAATACTGTTATCATATTTTGGTGGGAGCTACCCAGACCTTACTCACCAGGCTTGATAGAGTTCAAAAGCGTCTCCAAGCTCCTTGTGGGTGACAAATTATTTTCCACCCTTCAACTTCTTTCCAACAGGTAAGATGTGGCAAGCTTCTCACTGCTCTACC
This sequence comes from Acanthosepion lycidas, assembly GCA_963932145.1. Lineage (NCBI taxonomy): Eukaryota > Metazoa > Mollusca > Cephalopoda > Sepiida > Sepiidae > Acanthosepion > Acanthosepion lycidas. The sequence continues at coordinate 54,655,331 of OZ010587.1, read as the reverse complement.
GTTATTCCCATGGAAAGTTCTCAGACAAAGTACATTCCCTGGTCCCATCAAAGCACAACTTCTCAGCATACTATGCTACTTACATTGTAGCAAACCACCCTTATTTCTTCTGTATTCCATCAGTGAGATGTAAGTTCCACTCAAGAAGCTTCTTCCCATGAACCACTGCCCTGTGGAACCGACTCCTAATAGGATGTTTCCCTGATCACTATAATCTTAACCTGTTCAAGACTAGAGTTAACCATTATCTTCCACTCCTCTACACACAAATGGCCTCCAAATGTAACCCTTCTACTTTAAGTGGCCTGAGCCTTATAAAGAGTGAACCTTGCTATAAAAAAAAAAAAAACCTATGTTGTTCATAATGTTTATCAATGACCTTTCTGATGGTATCAGTTCTCAACTTGGTATCTATGCTGATGACACAACAATTTATTCCTGTTTTACTATTGTATGTCTCAATGGTTCGATAAGGTCAAATTGGCAGCTGATCTAAAAAAAAAAAAAAAATGATCTATTTTCTGCAGTTAATTGGGACAAGCAATAGTTCTTTTATTCATCTAAGAGAACCCTTTTTACCTTCCATCAGTATGGCTAATGCTAACATCCAGGAGAATCATTCATTGTGCCTGCTCAGACAAATGTTTTCTGCCAAGATGAAGTGGAAATATATTGAATCAATTGCAAAGTCCATTGCTATGAAAGTTGGTTCCCTGTGTCATGCTAGACAATTATTCTTGTCAGAATCTATCTTACATATTTATAAGTCATCCATACTTTGAATACTGCTGTCATATCTGGTCTGGTGTTCGTTCCTGCCATATTTTTAGAGATTCTTGATAAAATCTAAAGAATTTGCAATGTTATTGGTCCTAAGCTGGCATCTCAGTTTCAGTCACTTTCCCACTGCCATAACACAGTTTCCCTGTGGCTTTTGCATAAATACTTTCATGGTAATTGTTCAGATGAACTTTCCACTACGGTACCTAGACTTTATGAATTTAAGTGCAGTACTTAGATTGGTGGTAAGGTCTCATCTTTTTAGTGTTGAAACAGCTAAGATGTAACCCTAAGTTTTGTGCTAACAGTTTCTTCTATCATACTTCTGGAACTCTCTTCCAGCTTCTTGCTTCCCAGTCAAGTTTGATCTTCAAAAATATAAATGCCATGTCAATCGTTATCTTCCATCTTCTTAATTCTTATTCTTTTAGTGTTCTCTCTCCATAATGTGCTAAAAAAAAAAATTCATTTGCCAGTTGTAATGCCATATTAAGTCTATAATTGGTACACCCATCAAAAGTTGTTCAATATCTACAGAATCCTATTGGTTATAGTAATTTCTTTTATTTAAAAAGAGAAAAAAAACTTTTTTTTTTAATATTACTGCTCATATTTATAAAAATATATGCAGTATAACTGCCGATTAATTAATCCTGATTAATTTAAACTAAAAATATACATTATGTTTCAATAGGGTATATTCTGAATTTACAAAAGATCAATCTCCTTGTATTGCTAAATTTGTGGAAACAAAAGATAAATCACTTTTCTTTCAGAGTAAAATATATATATATATATATATATATAATTCTGTGACTTCCATTAGTCCATCCATCCATCATACCCTCTTAAACAGCCATAAAAAATTAAATTTTTGGAAAAATTAAAAGTTTTATCATTTAACATATAAAATATTCCCACTATTTTAAAAACAATTTAATTATTAAAATAACAAATACTTATAATGCACATTATTTACATTATTCGGACTATTGTCCTCATCTTTGTCGCCATATTTATTACAACATTTCGACCGTTGTATGCTTCAGCCGTTGTACGCTCCAGCCTTCTTCAGGTGGTTCAGGAGGCACTCCCAGTAGTCAGAGACAGATTGCCCTCTGACTCATCCCTAGGAGAATGGACCAGTATTCCAATAGATAATCTGATGGAGATGTTGACTTTCTGTACACAAACAACACACTTCGGAATGGATCACACATATATCGACAGGATGAGGGCTTAGCAATGGGCTCACCATTATCACCAGCAATGGCGAATATATACATGGAATACTTTGAGGAAATGGCATTAGAATCTATATCTCTAAAGCCAGCTCTATGGTTAAGATACGTAGATGACACCTTCATACTCTAGCCACACCAGGAAGATGTTCAGGTTCTACCGGACCATGTGAACTCAATAAGACCTTCGATGCAGTTCATAATGGAGAAAGAGAGTAACAACACACTCCCATTCCTGGATGTTCTAATATCTCGAACAGAGCATGAGTTCAAGACATCCGTATACCGTAAACCAACATTCACCAGACAGTACCTCAATTTCAACTCCCACCATCCATACAGCGTAAAGAAAGGGATCATCTACTGCTTACAACACCAAGCAAAAGTCATAAGTGGCGACCCAGAGATATTAGACAAAGAATTAGTCAGTATAAGTGGTACTCTACAATGTAACAACTACCCTGGGTACATGGCAGCAGCCCCAATAAACTGGGATAGGCAGGTACAAGATGAGGACAACAACACTCAGAAAACAGTCTGCCTGCCTTATGTGAAGGGGTTATCAGAGAAAATACATAGCATACATAATACATATAACATCTGGACAACCTTGACGTGACTTCGCAGATATCTCTCCCAAGTAAGACCCCCCATAGAGGAGAACATGACTAAAGACTGTGTGTACACTATTCTGTGCAGCTGCAGAAAGAAATATAAAGTGGAGACAGGCTGCCCCCTTAAGGTAAGTCTTCAAGAACACCAGAAAGCTGTAACACAAGAGGAAATGGAAAAATCAGGATAACCACATATAGAGAGAGAAGGGAGATCACTGCCCTCTGTGGGATCAGGTTGAGATCATAGACAAGGAACACCGTTGGAAAATTTGTAAACTTAAGGAATTGGCACATATGCTAGGCCACAAAAATTTCCTGAGCCGACCAAGCATAGAAATGAATACAATATGGGAACCAGTAATAAGGAGTCCCAGAGAAAAGCGATAATAACACCAAAAGTTGCAATATGAGCTCTGGTTAAAACATGCAATGATAACAGCAAAAAATTGCCATATAAGGACTGGTAAAAATGGTTACTGAAGACATTAGGTTTATAATACCCAGAAATTAAGGACACATGGCGCAGTGAATAAAGGCGTTGGTTAGATCCAGTGACAGGACCCAAAGAGTGTGAGTTGAATACCCAGTTAAAGCAGAGGGAAATTAACAGGAGATAACTGACATCCATTAAACATGGCACATGGAACTAGAACAGTCTACCCCAGTGAGCGAAATAAAGGGTTAAGTTCAACATTCCAACTACCTGAAGAAGGCTGGAGTGTACAACAGCCGAAACGTAATAAATATGGCGACAAAGATGAGGACAAATAATGTACATATATACCTCATCTCAGAAATAAAGACAGATACTTATAATGCAATATTGTTTTTGCATATCTTTTCTTTAAGTATTTATTTATACAAGAATCCAGTTCCAGTTCACCCTGTATTTGCAAGAACTATAAACAAATCACAAGGCCAAACACTTCAAAAACTTGGAATTTAGTTCCAGAAAGAAATATTTGCACATAGCCAGTTGTATGTTGCATGCTCAAGAGTAAGAAACCTTAAGAATTTATTCTTCACTGTTAAAAAGGAAAAAACGAAATTTTCTTAAAAATTATTGTTCACCATGAAGTCCTACAGAATTAAATTAAAGAAATTATTAAATCGCAAAGTAGCATTTTTGTCAAAGTATTTTTCCAAACAAATCAGCTTATTAAAATTTGATCGATTGGTTTGCAAAATTGAACAAAATGTAGAGTTTGTAAATCTTGACAAAAAAATGTTAGCAATAACTTCCACAATACTGTGAAGATTTCAACATTCTAGTTTCATAAACACATAGAAAATAGAGTATCTTTTGGCATTAATGTACTTGCCAAAAGAAAACTGATCTCTTATGGCCAAATTATATAAATTATAAAATTGAGAGGTTAAATAACAAGTTTGTTTTATAATTTGGATTTTACCTTCATGTAAGTAGTCAACCAAGCTATTGTATTTAAGACTGAGTTTTAATATAATTCTACTTAAAAAGGTTATTTTTTCTTTGAAATCTTTAATAGTATTGATTATTAATTGATAAAAATTAATAATCTAAGTTTCTCCAAATTCTATCATAAACAGAACTTTGGTGACAGGATCTGTTCCTAATGCTATGGGAAAAAAAAATCAACAATTTCCATTCCAACACACTCTTCACTATCTCAGACCTTAATCCTCCTCGCATAGTAGATATCTATCAATGCTTAGCTAAAGTTACCACAGCAAAGCACCCTACTCTCCACTATCATTTTTGTAGTGTATGCGTTTCTTTTTGTACTGTATGCAATACCAACTCTTGCAGCAATTGTACTGTGTATAATGCTGACTAAATATAATTTAAAACAAATAAATTGATTACCAAATAGAATGTCCAATTCTTTCCTATTCATAAAAGTCATATATTGAACATAACCTTTTCACTTTCTTCTCTCTGTTAATAGGTTTTAGTATAGATGCACTCACAGAAAGCAAATCAAAAATTTGATTAAAAATAGTAAAAATAAGTGCAAAACTAAAACATACAAATAAGAAAGAAATTCTTTTTGCATGGAGTCTTCAACATTTGTTGCAATTAGGTTTTTAAGATTTCATAGAAATTCCAAATGAAACAAACAGTCATGTTCACAATTTCATTTAGCATTAGGCAAAACTCAGTCTTGAATTACATGGTCTTTTATTTCAATATCAGATAACAGACATTTTCCAGAATATTCTAAGATATCTAAAATTAACTGACATACTATCAGGCATTGTTCCTTTCAGACTGTATTGTTATCCAAATTTAGATTTTATAATCAAATATTTAATAACATTTTTTAAAATGAAAATATGAATGCAAAGGAACAAAAAATGAGAACAAAAACTACTTTGATTTCTAACAGCAAAACCTAAGGATTTATTTAACCCTGTAATAATAAAATGGTACATTTTCAGTTTGATTGATTACTTGATTTGATTTTTACAGTTTATCAAAGGTTATTTAAAGCCAGAAAATATTTTTATATTGTAAGAATTTGTTTGGAGATAATAATGATTTACTGATACAAGTCCTACTAATTAATCCATAGCTGGGGAAGAAGAGGTGGATTCATACCTTTCCATAAGTGCAAGTGAATATAATGAACCTGGAATTGGAATTCAGTTCTCCAATTTCCAATTCTAAGCTGTTATCCATGACACCACTTATATATCCAAGTTTACAGTGCCTGGTATTTCCAAGCAGTTTCCCATCTAGGCTCGACGTTGCTTAACTGATCATATGAGAACAAGTAATATGGTCATAAACCATTTTCAGTTTGAATATGCACAGTCGCATGAAAAGTTTAATCCAAAGTCAGACTTCAAAGCAGCATTTATGTAACCAGTGCAATCAGTTTTTAAAATGCACAATACAACATCAGCTTCTCAGAATGAACCAAACATTTTCATGTTCTTGGGTAAATATTTGTAACAAGAAAGAATCTAGCATTACTTCTTCAAGCCAACAGTGTCTGGGGTTTAATGCAAATTCATGAAATCTAATACAAATGAGATCAATAAAAAGGCAGTAGCAGTAAAACTATCCATCTGACCTGTATGCTTCCAATGTGCCAAAACGGGTATCATTCACAGTTTAAATGGAGTAAAATCAATTTCAGTGTAACTTAAGTGGCTGTGTCTGTTTTAGTGGGAAGTTTGCTGTCAAACACAGGGCTTTTCAATAAGCAACCACTGCCACATTATCCTTGACTATATCACAATCTGATCAGTATATATCTGCCAGTAGATATAAAACCACAGGTATTATCTTATATGTACAAAGAATTATTTAGAGCTTTAAATAACAACACCATTATTAAATCTTGTTACAATAGTAGAACATTATATATCTTTACTCCTATGTCATTTAAGATGTTAAATAAAATATTCTTTTTTTAATAATTTCACTCCAGGAGATAAAGCCATGAAGATGCAAGGGGTTACTGAGAATGGAAGAGAATGAGAAGAAGTGAGGAGAAAGGACAATAAAAGAACAGGATTCAGGAAGATAAAAGTTGGTAATTGAGGTAGCATAGAAGAAAGAAATCAAAAGAGAGGTACACAAGTGAGAAGTATGAGAAAAGAAACTATTAGAAAGGATTTTTTTTTCAGTAAGGTTCACCCTGTACAAGGCTGGGGGACACTCAAGGTAGAGGGTTACATTAAGGGGTAGTTTATACAGATAGGAGGGGAAGATAACGGTTAACTCTAGACTGGAACAGGTTAAGATTGTAGTGATTGGGGAAACATCCTATTGGGAGTCAGTTCCACAGAGCAGTGGTTTACAAGAAGAAGCTGTTTGAGTGGAACTTATTTCTCAAAAATGGAATACAAAGGGAATGTAGGTGCTTTGCAACAATGTTAGTATCATGGCAGACCCTAGCCATGAAGGTTAAGACTGGCAAAATCAAAGAATGTAGTTCTTCTGAGCACTTTCCATAGAAGTAGTGATAGAGCAGTGAGAGGTTTGCCACATCCCACCTATGAGAGAGAGGTTGATGGGTGAAAAATAATTCATCACTCACAAGGACTCAGAGACATTTTTGACCTCTATCAAGACTGAAAAATGAGGACTGGTCAGCTTCCATCCAAATATGATAGAACAATGAGACCTAGTAGCCAATCTAACAGTATGCATAAATTCACACAGTCAAGTTACCAAAGAAGAAAGCTCATTAGAATAACTGCCATGAAAATATTTACAGAAACAACAGAGGGAGGCATGAAATTAATGATAAATGATGCATAGAGCCAATCAAAGCTTGACAAGTATTTACATTTTCCAATAAAATTATTTCAATGGGGTAAAACATGAATTAAGGAAAATGTACAGTAAATCAATAAAAACAATTTGAAAGAGAAAAAATTATTAAAGGAATTAAAGAGTGAAAATTCAAAATTTAACTTTGAATATAATGTGTCAATTTTTTTATATATTTTGTAACACATAAAGCTAAAATTTTTGATTAACAATGAGTCATATTTTACAAACATGTTATTTTAAAATTTAAGTACCAAAATATAAAGTAATTTTCTTTGTGATTATTCTTTCATCAATTTATTTCCTTATGTTCCATTTATTTCCCCTATGACATTAATAAAGAACAATATTGTGTTACGTACAATATTAGTAAAGAAATGTATTATTCAATTATTTAATCACGCCTCAAACAAATACCACTAGTATTTTTGTAAATAGGAGTAGATAGGTTCAACTATCGTCCAGTTCACACTCCTCTCTGGTCTTTTGAACAGGAGTAGAGGTTTATCTCTTGTTCCCTGTTTAATATTGAGTTTCTGGTTCTTTCTAAAGTCTTTTCATTCTCTTTCACTCCCAGTAGCCACTTGCAATATAGTGGAATTATCGCCTTGCTTGATTTTTTAAAAAAAAGTGTATAGTCATGTTTAGCATCATACTATTCCAAAAATAGAACTTCATATTTGTTGGTTTGCTTGTTTAATGACATATCAACTCCTTATGGGTCATTTAAATGGTGAAATTTTATTTTCTTGTGAGTTTTGGTAATTTTTTCCCCGCCAAAAAAAATGTATTGCTGAAAATTTTTTTCTAATATATTTGTTGTATCCTTAACAAAAAGACAAAAGTGGTACTTGAGTGAAGGAACAGCAACATGCACGTAGATGAAAGAGAGGTTTATTGTAAAAGAGAATACACTACTGAAAAATAGGGAATTGGGTGGCAGGCTAGTGAAGCAAGCCCACAGGTATATCCTGTACTCACTGTCTATAGCTACGGATATAGTAAGTCAACATAGGCAATAGGGAGTGTGGGACATTCCATTACAACAGTATTTTTGATATTTTCATGTTTTTACTCCAGTTTGGGAGTTTACTATTTTCCCATAGCTGGGACCCTAACAGGTGCTACCACCCTGGGTCAGGGTGGACCTGGTAACAACAGCAATTAAGAGGTGGTTCCACACGCCTCAAAACTTCCTGATCAGAGGATTTGCTCCTGTATGTAGTTTATCATCATACCCAGGATGAATATTTGTTGGTCCTGTAAAATATATTTTAACACTGGCTAATAACAATAACTCACCTAGAAGTGTAGTCATCTCAAGCAGAATGGTATCACAAATGTTACAAGTATAAAACTAGATAGAAATGTTTTTGTCAGAATTTTTGGGATGAAGAGTTATTGTTATTTACATAACTAATGCTACCATATTTGTTGCTATCACAATGTTTCAGCTAGTGTGCCCTCCTACCTTCTTCAGACATCTTTCAACCCAAGTAACTCTCAAGGAATTTCAAACTGAACTCTTTATTTAATCTATGAGGGTAGATTGTTCACATTCTGCTGTCCACATCTAAAAATATCTCATTCATTTTCTTTATGGTACTACTCAGTTATGGCTAATCTTGTTTCCACTGAATCTGTACTCCCCAGCCCAGGGATTGAACTCACAATTACTATGCCACCAAATTCTCTTTAATCCTCTAAGCATAGTAACTGTAAGTTCCCGAGTCTGGGTAGTACAAAAAGAGACTCAGTGGAACAGGGTGATCCATAACTGAATAGTACTAAAAAACAAGAACAATCTATGACCATTGATTAATTAAAGTGTTCAGCTTAAAATTCCCTGACAGTTACCTGGATCAACAGACACCAGAAGAAGGCTAGAGAGCACAACAGCCAAAACATAATAATAATAACAAAGATGAGGATATTAGTTTTAATGTAAATAGCAATGTTTTTGCTTTATAATTTGATTTAACATTAAGAGTTCACTTTCTCTTAAGATTTAATGAAATAAATATTTTAGATAATTCTACTTGTCCCTCCCTTAGTTAGCACAACCATTACGCCCTGCTAATACCTCATAAATAATGAACTATTCTGTTTTGATACCATGAAAAGACGAAAAAGACATATCAGAAACACTAGTTAGTTTCAGTGAGAAGAAGAAAGAAAGAAAGAAGGGAAGACAGAAGTGTTTAATATTCATTTCAGTGAAGTAGAAAAAGTTGTCAATTTCAAATATTTTACATCTTAAAATAACAACCAGAAGTCATATTTATGATTGTTATTGCAATATTTTGTCAAAGTTAAGCTCAAATATTTAACGATGCAATAGGTAAATTTCTACAGATATTTTATTGTTGTAGAACTCAGCATGAGCTTATTCAATCATTAACTTAAGAATTAAGATTCAACAGAAAATTCAAATAGGAAAACTGAACTTTTCACAGGTCTTTCAAGTTTTGGATATTTGATTAAAATGACATGCAAGCCCTGTACATGAGACATAACATTCTTTTATTCAACTCAAAACAATAATCTTCATTTCTAACTTAACTGTTATTTGCATCAAACTGATAACATTTTTTTATAAGCACGAGGCAATTGTTTTCATTGATGATAAGTAAAACAGGACTTTTCAACTGGTCATAGGTTCAGATTAAGAATTTCCTCAGAGCAACTACTCATTAACATGCTTCAGAACCATCATTCCATTAGCACTTGATCACTATTCTTACCATCCTTCATGGTTTATGTAATGTCTGAAATCACTGTCTACTTTGAATGTAAATATTCTATCTCTTTTTCTCCTTATATAACTAAAATTTCACCGATACCTTACATTATATAACTTATATGTAGACATAATACTCTAGTTTATTTCAAATGTTCAACTTTCACTTGGATCAATATGGGCAGATGTTTATGTTTTACATCTCCATTGATTCCAATTATTTCCGAGCTGAAATGTAAGCTAAATAAGCTCAAGAAAAATTTCATAACATTGTGAAATATGCCTTATTTATTTTCTGTGCCAACTAAAAGAGGTTCTGGGCATCAATTACCAGAATATCAACCATGTACCAGTAATTTATTTTTTTAATTTAAAACTGCTGACAAATTTTATTAAGCTCTTGAGACATAACTGCAGATTTTGCAGTGTCTTGTTTTGACATAACAAACACGATGTAAAAATTATGCATTTTACAAACATTTGACTGAAGAATAAGTGACAGAAATCAGTTCCTTTTTTGTAGACAAATAAACCTAAATACTTCAACACAAGTAATTAAACCTCTAAAACTTGTCATTTGCTGTCTCCTCATCAGCACTTCAAAGCTAAAAAAGGATCATTTGATATTTCTAAAAGAATTTTCAGCTTTTATTTTTTTTTTCAGGTGTTGAGAAATTTAAAGAGTAGTGTTCTTGAAACAAGTAATACAGCTACAGAATAGAAATCAACATTTTGGTTTATCAACTGTTTTTGCATTTCATTAACTTAATATCATTTTTTTTTCCAACCTTTCTTGCATCTCCATAATAACTTAAGTTTCTTTTCACTTACCCATCCTGGGTATGATGATAAACTACCTCCAGCAGCAATCCCTGTAGAATCGTAATTCTACACTTCTGTGCAAACACCATCTAAAAATGGATCACTAGGCAATTTTGTTAAAATCTGTGCAAAAGCCATCTAAAAGTGAATCACAGTGTTGTTCTTGTACAAAACCAACTCCACATATATTTTCCAAGAATTCACTTGCTGATTGGTTCATAAACAAGCAAGTGGGCATTGCCATCCACCCACACACATCACACATCTACTTTTTGTCTTGTGATCAAGATAAATATTTTGGCGCTAATTTTCTGGAGCCTATCACGTGTCCAACCAAGTAAATAAATTCAGCACAAAAACTCATCTCATTAGTGAGCATCGTGACCACAAACTAATTGCTAAAAAATCCACATTACTTTATCATCTGAAATTTTTAAAGTTACCTTTTAACATAATCCAAACCTTCAGACATCACTCACTCATCTTCAATTTCGCTTATTATACAGCAGAGAATTGCTTATCACTTCGTTCTCAATCACAGAACATTATTTCTCTTCTGAATTTGCTCAAACAATTCAACATTTCTACACAAAAAACGGTCAAAGGGAGACAACTTTTACCACAATTAAATTTATTCCAAATTACATTGGAAATTTACATTGCACAAAACTGTTTAAATTCCAGATAAACAGATTAATACATTCAATGACTGTGAACTTTTCATCAAAACTTCAACATACAATCTTTCACTTAAACCCACAATCTACATTCTAAACACCACAAAAAGAGTTTATACAAAGATTTAAACAAACACCACACAGATTTCATTTACAAATATGAATTCACTCCAGCATAAATCGTATTTTCTTATGCTATATAAATGAAAATTTATTTGTTGTTATATAAAACTGTTTTGTGTTATTTCTCATTTTTGTTAATTGCTCTGTAATTTATTGAAAAAATAATTAAATGTGTTGAGGATTTATGTTACTTTGAACACGCAACCAAATTCACTCTACAAATTGTAGCTAATCCCAACATATCTCAAATGGTAACCCCAACATTGCATTGAATAATAATCCTCTACAGGTCTCTGATGGGGAGGTGTTGAGGAGTGTGGAACCACCTCTTAATTGCTGTTCTTCTCAGGAAAACTCTGATCCATGGTGATAGCACCTGTTAGGGTCCCAGTTATGGGTAAATAGTAAAACCCCCAAACTGGGGTTAAAACACTATGAAAGTATAAAAATACAGTTTTATAGTAAAATACCAGCAGCACATTTTCAAAGTAAAGATAAAAAAAAGTAAAGATAAAAAAAGTAAAGATAAAAAAAGTAAAGATAAAAAAAGTAAAGATAAAAAAAGTAAAGATAAAAAAAATATTACCAGCAATATATTTTTTGTAAAAATTACAAATGCTCCCAAGAAAATTAAATTTTGTCATTAACTGACCCATAAGGAGTTAATATGCCATTAAACAAACTCTTTAATAGTTGTTTTTTCTCATATTCTCCCACAGTGGCTTTATTACCTTGCTTGGAATAAAATAATTTAAAAACAAATAAATAAATGAAAATTCTTTCACACTTAGTAACCCTTCTGTGTGATAGTGGCTTTGTTGCCTTGCTTGAGGTGAAATGATTAAAAAAAAAAATAGGGAAGCCATTAATGAATGTGACTGAGGTTCAAAACATCTAATATTGCATTTCAGATTCAAAATTAGAGATAAAATCAGAAACAAAGTAGATATAAAAAAAAAAATTGCATAAATCCCTAGTATAGTTAATGTAGCTTATTTCTTTTATTCTTGTAATTATTTCTTTAGAAAAAAAAAAAAAAAAAAAAAAAAAAAAAAAGCAAGGTTTTTGAAGTCATTACTTTTTTAAATTTATTTATTTTTTAAGAGGTGGCTATTTAAAACTGATTTCTATGCCCATGTCTACATTAGGTACTTCTACTAATTTACGGTACTTAAGGTTTAAATGAATTCTTATAAATGAAAAAGCTTTCACTTTAATTGAAAGCTAAAGAATTGAAGTTACTATTTCCATCAATCAAAATACTATGGTGTATTTCAAACAGAAATTATATTGATTGGAATAAAAAATTTTTTTTGCTAAAATAGCTTTTTAGTCGTTTTTCATCATTACAAAAATCGGAATGTTTACACACTAAAAAAAAAAATCAAAAATTATTTTAAAAATCTTGGTGCAAAATGATTTGTATTAAGTTTTTCAAGTTCTAATTAGTTTTCATTTAATAATATTACACTTAAGACAATGAAAGTAATGCAGAATTTTAAAAGATTTGAAACTTTATAAATTATTTTTAAAAAAATGAAAATATTTCTTGTAAAAATTCATTATTCATCAAAATAAAATTTTTTCTTACGTGTCCTTAATAAATCTTATAAAAACAATTAAAAAGCTTTTCTATTTAAATATATAGTTTTATTGAATTTTTCATGTTAGGATTTTGAGTTGATTTTGGGGAAATGAGTCAGTTTAAAAAAAAAAAAAAAAAATGATGATTTATATTCTTCAAGGAGTCCTGCTTTTAATAAAACAAATTTTGGAATGAAAATTTAAATTTTTGAAATTCCATGAAATTAAGTATGTAGACATTAATTTCCCACAGTACCTTTTAAAGATATTTTAATGAAGAGAATTATGTTGTATTTGTCAATATGGACAATTTTATAAATTTTACTAATAATCAAAAAAAAAAATGATTCCAATGAATTATAATTTGGTTTGACATGCAAAAGTATTTTTATTGGAAATATTAAATTTAATCTCTTCACTGAAAACTGAAATAAAAGCTTCAAGAAAGATTTTTCATTTATTAAAAAAATGCATTTTAAATCATGTTTCTTTCAAGCTGCCTAAGCTTGCATAATTTAATAAAAAATTTTCTTTCAGATTGAACAGTAAAAGAAAATCTACACATATATTTAGATTTCATGAATTGTTCAGTGCAGTTTTGAAATTCATCCCATTCCTGTTCGTTTTTATTTAATTAAGGCATGTTTAAATGAATCAAAAATTATAAAGTTTAATACTATTTATTTGCTAGTGTGAACCTTCTTTAAAATTTTTTTTTTCATTTTAGCAACTGTGAGACTTTTGTTTTTATGGATGTTCAAAAAGAAAATATTTCTGAATTACCACCTTTGAATACTTTTCTTTGTCAGAAAAGTAATGTGATAGAGGATAATTCAATAATTCATATTCAGGATAATTTTTAAAAAACACATTGGGTGCAATTTAGATGTTTTATGGCATCAAACAGGTAAGAAAATAATAACAAAAAAAGCAATGTATAAAAAAAAACCTACTTCTAGTACAAAAAATTAAATTAAATTAAACCATTCCACTAAGTTTCCTAAAAAAATATAATCATACAGAAAACATTATATTCTTTATAGTTCAAAGAATTTATTTTAATCCTTTCAGCCCTGCGTTCCTGAAGAATTTTAATTTAACCGTAACCATTCTGCCCGAGCTCCTGAGTCAAAATTCACAAATAATAATTGGTATGTAAAATAAAATGTTTCACAGTGAGTAGATATAAAAATAGTTCTGTTACATTTACAAGTGTTTACCCACCGTTCAACCAGTAGCTGAGCATTAAGTCATTTTTTATCTACCACTCGTAAAGTGGTGATCAGGACTCAAAGGGTTAAACTTAAACATTATATCGAAATTTTTGATTATAGCACTGCTGGTGTTCTGTATTTCTTTCATTTTTATTTTTTTTAAATTTCGCGCGCTTAAAGAAGAGGGCTTGTGTTGAACTTGAAACATACTTTTTTTTTTTACCTCCAAATACCGACCGTAAATATTATTATTATAAACATTATTATTTTTTTTTTTTATTATTATAAACATTATTATTTTTTTTTTTTTAAACATTATTATTATTTTTTTACCTCCAGCTACCGACCGTAAACATTATTTTTATTATCTTTTAAACAAAAAGTAGGCATTACGTTTACAAAACCAATTTAATCATTACATTTACTAAAAATTACTTTAAAATATATCATCAGAACAAATATTGGCTTTTTAAAAGATTTTTAAATTTATTGTTTACATTGTACGTCTATAATGGCGAATGCATGAGGCAATGTGTGGCGGGTAAACATGCCAATGTTTTAAAAGTGCCTAAAAGTTTTTATTTCTACACGGAAATTAAGTTTTATTTTAGTTCGCATTAGCTTTAGCCTATTATCTTTCAAATAAAACCAAAATATAAGTTCAAAGGAGGCATCTAAATTATTTAAAATGCGTTTTTCTGCTTTTTAAGGAAGTCTAGAGAGTATCTGTGTACTGGAGTTTACAGCTTTTACGTCTAAAAAACTTTATAAAAGAAAAAGCAGTTTTGAGATAAGAGTATTTTCACTATTTTAGTCATCATGAAGAGAAATAATAATTACCTGAAAGAATTCTAAAAGAAAAAAATTCCACCAGAATATTAATTCTTTATATTTAATTAATAACAAAACTTCTAAATAAAAACAAAACTTACCCAAAATATTTAAGTTGACCGCCTTTTATTAACGATCGCGCCCTCTGGTAGCAGAAATGTTTTATTTTGTTTTCATTACTAAATTATTTGTTTTTAGTTCTTGAATGCTGGAATTTTTATAACCTAATTAATTGATCTTAAAGAAAAAAATGTGTCAAATATATTTTAAATCTGTAATAATTATTAATTGCAGTATATAATTTATGAATAAATTTCGGTGGGACATAATTCTAAGGGAGATAATTAATATTTACTGCTTTAAGAGTTTCCTCCCTTGCAATACTTAACTTAAATGATGTCTGCTTGAGAAAGTAAAAATATAGCATGGTATTTTTTGATTAGATTTTTTTTTAATGATTTACAATAACTTGGGAACTCACAATTTCGTAAAAAATGTTTTTTTCTGATTATGCATTACAGACAGGGTACTTTGAAATACACATGATTTTATTTTTATGAGGAAAGGTACTTGAATGATTCAAGTTGAATAATCTGAATTGATTGAAATGCAGAACATGTGCGTGCACTTTATAACAAAAATCTATCTGTTAAAATTAAAAAAAATAATATTTAATTTTAATAATTATATTTTAAATTTTTTATATTTTTATTTGTTGTACTTTTTTTTGTATATTAATTTATCTTTCCTTTATTTTTCATTGCGATAAGTGTGTCGCTTCGAGGTTTAAGGCGGCCCAGTGACGTCACATCCGCAAACATGGCGGTTGTAAAAGCACGTGGAGATACTATAGCACTCATAAGTGGAGACCAAATCAAATTACATGATTTCTGCAAAGGTACAAGTTGTATTTTGCATCTCCCAGAAATTCAAAATAATGCTAAAAACAGCCACAATGACACAGAAAATACGTCGAGTGACGATAAGAATTTTAAGCAAGAAAAGAAATCTAATGAGAAAAGCAAACGAACTGAAAGTAAAGATTCTTCGGAAAACGTGGATTTATTTCCTAATAGGACCTTATCAACCGCTTTTTCGGACAGCGGCCAACTTCTTGCTATCTCCGATGACCGCAAACAGTTACACCTGTACAAAAAATTGAATAGCGATGACGCAACAACCTCTTGGACCCTATTGACATCCAGGGATGTAGTCAGGCGCAGTACGTCTGTATTATTCACTCGTGATGAAAAACATGTGATACTCGGAGACAAATCTGGTGATGTGTACAAATTCTCTGTGATAGAACCCACCGAACCTGGTCAACTGATGATGGGTCACTTGTCTATGTTATTAGACATGGTCCTTGCTGACAACGACCGTTATTTGGTTACCTGCGACAGAGACGAAAAAATCCGTGTGTCGCATTTCCCAAATACCTACAATATACATTGTTATTGCCTGGGACATACGGATTTCCTTACTTGCTTGGTGTATGTACCTGAAGTTAAGTCTATTATATCTGGAGGAGGAGATGGAACTATCAGATCCTGGAACCTGGAAGGTAAAAATATCCAGTGTTTAAATCACGGTGTTACCAGATTAGATGAAAATAAAGAAGAAAAAACGAGTAAGTCAGAATCGAATACAAATCCTTCCAGTAGTAACATTAACAGTAACACTAATAATAACAATGTTTCTAATATAGCTGCTATCAAGTGCATGGCTTTTGATCCATGTAAGAAAAGTCTAGCAGTTTCATTTGATCAGTCGACGACACTCCAGCTGTATAAAATAGAAGTGATTGATGAACACCGTTTTGAAATAAAACTGTATGACCAGCGTCAGTTATCGTCGGAGCCATGGAGCATTCACTTCCTGTCGAACTCTTACTTATTAGTAATCTCACCCCTACAAGAGAGTACAGTGATGCTCTTTGACTGCAGAACTCCCAACGAGGAATCATCCACAGATCCAAAAATATCTGAAGTCTTACCAGAATGCCTTCAACAGCAGCCAAAAATTCAAGAGTTTTTGAAATCTATAAATTCCGATTGGGCTTTTTTTGAGCCTTCTATTAAAATTGACAGCTTGATTAATTCATTATCAAAAAGCAAAATTGACAATATGTCTGATTATCAAGAAAGGAAAGAGGAACAAATAAAGAAAAAATTCCAGCCAAAAGGAAAAAGAAAAGACTTTGAAAGAGGGATCAAACACCAGGAACCTTCAGCAAAAGCTGTTAAAATTGACAAGTAATCACAAAGAAAAAGGGAAATACTACTACTTACTCATATCTTAAAATTGATCAATGTTTCTTCACTGGAAATCAGAAACAAAAATAAATTTCAATGATACGTGTCAGAAACTGTTTCATGAAATTACTAGAGGAATAAAAATGATCAAAGATAAGCTTAAGACAGGAAAGTTTTTGATTGTGCAAGTCAACCATAGTGCTGATTGTTTCTCAATCAACAAGTTTCAGGTGAGAAGAACTGAACTTATGGCAAGTTATGGTTACAGTTAGTGTGGCTTTTTTTTCTTTTTATTTTTTTTGCATTTTTATTTTTTATGGATGCTTCTTTGGTAACGTGATGAAAATAGCAGGCCAACCCCGTGATTGACTTGAACAATCAAAAGTTACCTGTCTTTGTTTTAATTTTAACATTTTGCTCAATTTTTACTATTACTCCTAGTCCTGTCTCTATTATTGACCTAATGCACTTGATTCAATTCTGCCCTTAATTCACTGTCATTGGCCAGTTGACAACTTAAAGAGCATAATATAATAATTGGGGATTAAATGGGTATAAAATAGTAAAATAATAATACCAACGTTTTTGTTTCTTTGCCAAACCAAAAGTTTCTGTCGCACATTTAATGCCTCTTTTCTTCTGGACCATATTTCCAAAGCAAGGACAATTATTACATCTTAAAATTTATGTAAGTGTTGAGTTTTATTTTCCCTTAATTAAAACATATTGAAGATGGATGTTTTTGTTTTATTTATTTATGCTTGTTTACTTTTTGTCATTGTGAGATTTTCATAAACAATCCTTAAAATTCTAATGAAAATCCTGTAAATTTTTTTTTTTTTTTATGATTCTACATTCATTGTTTTTTTTTGTTTTTTTTAAATAGTTTGTTAATAAAAGTTATATTAATCCTTGACCAAAGAACATGGAAATAGGTTCCATAGTAAAATATATATACACATCTTCATTATTTTTATTTGGTCAAGTTTAGCTCGGACATTTATGAGTCTATAATGCCAACTATGATAGTCCTGCATCAAAGTTGGAAAATCATTAGGGTGGCATTCTATGTTATAGTTGTTCAGTGTAGGTGGTTGCTGGGTGACCAACCCATCTTGCTTCATGGCTAGGTGTCCAAAGCAGTAGATCATTCCCAAGTTCTTGTTTTGTTTGCCATATCTAGACACAGCAATGAACACCTTAGTAACTGTGGTTATGAGCTTCAATATAAAATGATGAAAATAACTATCTTTGCTTAAGCAGATTTATTTTTGTTTTTGTCAGGGAATGCAAATCTGTTATGTCTCATATCATTTCAGGAAGCTCTTCACAACTTCCTATCTTTTGTTTCACTAAGTAATTCTTGTTTCTTTGTGACCCTTGATCTACCATCCATTGACTTGTCAAATACATTACTCATTCCTCCATACTCTCACACACACACACTTTTTCTTATAACCTTTGAGTTAAACTCTCCAAACCTTTCCACATTGTGTATCCCAAAAGCTTCAGTTGTCACTTTCTGATTAATAGCAAGTTTCTTTGTAGTTCCTATTCTCTTTAAAAACTTCCCTATTTCTCACATAGTTTGTCCATATTATTCTCTATATTTGTTAGTAGAACCCCCATCTCTGAAGAAATTACCCCACATTTAATTCCCATATAAAAGATCAGTTATTACATAGTGGTCCAGCATATTTTCTTTGTTTCTAGCAATGTTTTTCACTCCCTTAAACTTTGCTTAGTTTCTAAAAGACATCTTTTGTTATTCTTATGCACCTTCAGATTTCTATGCCACACTCTCTGTCATCTTTTACTCACCAGATAGTTAAATTTCCACACCTGCTTGATTTTTCTTTTTAAATCTCCATTATGTGATTTGTACTTTGGACTGTCTCTTTTGCTGAGAACCAAGCATTCTGTCTTCTTACAGTTAATGGTTTGTCAACCTTGCTTTCCTGAACTAATAGTTCCTTCACTTTTCTTTCTGAGTAGGCTCACATCAATGCCATATTATCTGCTTGTGTCTGCTGACAGTGAATCCTGGTAGGCCTTCTTATCCTCTTAGAATCATTTTGTAGTATAGATTAAGTAAATCCAGTACAAAAACACATGCTTGTCTTACTTTAATTTCTATTTTTGTATATTCACTTGTTTTCTATTCAAATACAAGCAGTTTGTTCCCAGTCGATTTTACAGACTATTTGAATATCTTTTCCATGTAAATCAGACCTTCCTAATATTTTAAGGCACTATTCGTATCTTACCTTTTCAAATGACTTTGTGCAATCTTTGAAATATAGATATACAGGGGAATGCAAAAGTAAGAATACATTAATGAAAAACAAACCATGCACACAAAATATATTGATTTTATAAACATATCAATCTCTCAAATGTTTAAACTGTTTGCCTCCAGCAGTCACACGCTATTGTTAAATTACCACTTTACCTGACACACCTATTAAAAAATAAAAGTATTAAGAATGATTTTAATGAATTTTAGTATTAAATGAATCCTAGAACCAGTAGTATAATACTGGTATAATGCTTACTGTATAGCTATTTTTGTAGCCCCTGTAGATCTTTCTGTATTTGTGTTGCTCACTCTGATAGGATTTTAATCATAAAAACAACATTTCTTGTTCCAATTTTTAAACAAAGCCTCACCATCTTTGCTGTATTTCCAGTCTAATTATTAGTTTAGTGCTGTGGTTTATCAAGCTGATTACATCTGTGTTTCTCAGATGAGGTATTGTAACTATTTACATTGTTTGGACTGTTGTCCTCATCTTTAGTGTAATATTCACGTTTCAGCTATTGTATGCTCCGGTCTTCTTCAGGTGATATACATTGGAATTACAAACCAAACCCTTTATTTAATCCACTAGAATAGATTGTTCTTGTTCCACATGCCATGCCTTTTCTGGATAGCTCAGTTTCAGTTGTTTCCTATTTTCTCCAAGTTTTTGTTCACCTCTGCTGTGGCCAGAACTCTTTGGGTCAAGTAACTGGATTACTTCAACCCATGCTTTTATCCACTGGGCCATGTGTCCTTGGGGACTAAATAAAGGGTTCAGTTCAAAATTCCAACGTGTATCATCTGAAGAAGGCCGAAACATGAACATCACAATAAGATGAGGACAACAGTCTGAATGATGTAAATAGTTTAAATCAAGCTGATTGTTTGGTGAAGCTCACTTTCATTTACACTTTGGCTGCAGTAAGATTGATCCACTAAAGTCTTCCTGAATTTTGCTGCTATTTATTACTTCTGTAACTTTATTTATCCCAAATAGTTAAAAGCCATCAGCATCTCTGTTACAAACCCATTTGGTTCTGCTGTTTTCTTTCTTATCCTTGGCCATTACTCGTCTCACCTTGGGCCTTAATAGTATAAGGCCTTACTTTTTTTTATGTATTGTAGGTTTCTCTTGTCTGTTGTCAAAGAAAAGCTATCCTATTTATTCATTCCATCTCTATAGATCCTTTCCTTTTCCTTGTAATTGTTGTTCCTCAAGATTTTGTGCATCCTACTGAAGAGCATGTTTTTTGGTCTATTTCTTTTAACTTTCTATGCATTTTTTTAAAACTTTTATCTATGCCCATTTCTCATTGAGCCATTCATCTTTTGTTTGCCTATACTTATTTCTGTTGTTCTTGTTTAACATCATATATTCTATGCCTTTTCTTGGCATTGCAGTATGCAACGGGTAAATTGTCGCCATTTTATAAAGGGTGTTCCAATAGCTTTGACCGATTTTAAATGTGAATTAAGTTTAAGCATCTAATGATTTTTTTTTCTTTTTCTTTCAGATTTAACAACTTAAGTCTTTCGCAGTTTCAACCATGGAAAGATTAACAATCAAACGTGTTAAAGTTTTAAGAATGCAATTGGGAAAATTGTTCATGAATTCAAACAAACTGGGTCAGTGGCAGATGTGAAAACACCATTGCATGCTCATTTATGTGGTTCAGCTGAAAACATTGCTGTAGTGCATGAGAATGTGGCCAAAAATCCAGACACCTCTATTCGTCATTGCGTGCAGGAATTGAACCTCTCCGCAATAACATTACCTCGTTTCCAATTGCATTCTTGGATGGTCAATTATGTTGACCAAAGTGAAGTGCGTGAAATGTATTTCTGACTGAACATCCATTTTCGTAATAGGCTTCGATAACTTTAACACATTGTTTGATTGTTAATCTTTCCATGGTTGAAATTGCCAAAGACTTAAGTTGTTAAATCTGAAAGAAAAAGAAAAAATCATTAGACACTTAAACTTAATTTACATTTAAAATCAGTCCAAGTTATTGGAACACCCTTTATTTTTAATATCAGGTATGCACATTGTTTGTTTTTAATTTTGTCGACTGCATAGCATAGTAGGGTCAGTTGGGCACCATCTGTGAGAAAAAGAATACCAAACACAATTCACTCTGCCAGAAATTTGGAAATGGCATGCTTTACTGCTTGGCATTCACACCAGAAGCTCAAATACAAATATTTCAGAGTGTCAATCTGAGGACAATGCAAAAGATTTGGAAAGGAATGAGTCTAATGGTGATTATGATGATACAGCAGCTCAGAAAACTCATTCTGATTGTTTGGATAAGAAAAGAACTCCCAAATTTGTTGGTGAGGGTCTCAGACACAACACGGAAGCCTTGAGGAGACCATATGTCTGGCAACAGAACTTTGCACCATGCCACACCAGCAGAACACAGAGCTGTCAGACAATTTCTGCAACCACATTACCCCTTACATCTAGCCAACTAACTCCCTATATTGCAACCCCCTTGATTATTATGTGTAGGGTGCAGATGAGAGAGAGACCAGTAAAACTCCTCATAACACCAAAGATGAACTGAAGGCAAGGATTATGCTAGCATTCACCAACTTAAACAAGGAGACTGTCCAGAAGAGTTGCAGGATATTCCAAAGTCATCTGGAGGCCGTGCTTGGAGCCAATAGTGATTTTAATGAATAAATTTACTCTTAGTATTTCAAGATATTTTTGTGTGATGCTGGTAAAAATATGTTAAAGATGTCAGTGTTATTTTTATTCTTGTGTAATTTAGATGACAATATATCCATTGCATCTTGTATTTGTTGTCTCTTTCATTAGATTGAGAATTTCACCTGTAATCTGCTCTTTTGTTTTGATATTAGTGTTTCTTTTAAGGTGTTCCACTTTCAGTTTTGTATTTGTTCTTAACTACAACTGCATATGTTTGTTTACAAATGGAATCAAAGTTTATCGTATTGCAATTTAAGCATTACTTTGGGCTTCTTTGTTTTGTAATTTTAACCTGAGTTTGCATATATCTGGGAAGTGATTGCTCCCAACGTTAGCACTTGGATATATTTTGAGAGTGCAAAACTGCATTTCTGATTGTTTGATGGATAAGCAGCCAATCCAGTTTTCAATGTACTGTGCTGGGTTTTTCCATATCCACAAACATCTTGGGTGTTTATTTTAAAATGACATATGTAACTCCACTTTTATTTACTCTAATCTTCCTCATTCCTGGAAACTGTATGGTATAAAGAGCACATAGTACTTGTTTGTTTGTTTTTTTTTGTTTTTTTATTCAAATATCTAAGTTTTGAATTGAAAGATTTTGATGTGACATCAAGGGGCTACAGATTTCTATCATTGTCTTTTATCAGTTTGTATATAATGACACTTGTCTATTATTTCATATAATATGGGAATATTAATTTCATAATGATCACAAAGACATTCTCACTATATGAAAATCTGAAGATTCAATTTAAAATCAGCCTTTACTCCTGAAATATCTGATAAAACAAAAAATATATATATCTATTCTGAAGTGCTCTATTATGAATACCATTTTTTCCAGAAATGCTGGGGAAAATAAAAATATTAAACTACTTGACTTTTTGTTAGTATCCTGAAATTCCACCACCCACCTCAACCATTTTTTATTTTTCTTTCTTCCTCTATCACTAGTTCCAAACATCTCTCTCCCTCCCCATACAGAACTGCTAATCTAAAAACAATCTTTAGACCCAATGACCAGTATTTGAACTTATTTTGATGAAAAATACACAGTATATTTGGGAAAATATATGTACAAATAATTCACCATTCTGTCCTAATCTTGGTCAGAGACTGTTTATTCTAGCAAAAAAGATAAAGCCAAAATATACACTTAAACACTCCAAAATAAATACGTAAATAAAATCAGCTACAGAAAAAGAAATGCAACAAGATTATCTTCACTTGTAAAATCTCATGCCATTAAAAGAATGAAAAATCTTAAACTATGTCTTACAGGTAAATATTTTTACTTGTAAAATCTCATACCTTTAGAAAATATCTTTTATAGATTTCATTCAGTCAGCACTAAGTGATGGAAGTGACAATCTCTTTAAAAGATGAGAATAGAATATAGAATAAAAATGAAGCATGAAGAAAAACAAATTTTACTTTCATTTTCTGAGTGCACCCATCTGCTAAGATGGATAGCCAATGCCTATTGCAGATGCCTGCTCAAAAACTTTTGTGTTTGTTCAACACCCACAGAGCCCACCTGTGGTTTATACTGCAACTATGATGGGCGGACCTTAGTTACACTTTCTGGGGTAGGGCACATGATCTGTCATGATTTGCAGTTTGGACAGTGCCAGTATGCTCATTCACAATAACTTGTTGCTAGCACAACCATCAATGACTTCCAGACAGTTCTGTCTATCCAGTTTCACTCACAAGGCTTGTGTCAACTGGATGTGGTGATAGGGTTAGAAGAATCTGTTTGGAGGAAAATACCCAAACTCTGGCTTGACAAGTCGATTCTCCACCATGTCAATACTCTTGTGTGTTGCTCATGAATTCCTAAGAAATCTATTACAAATATGGCTTATCTTTCTTATTCACCAGACCCCTGTGATTTTTGGCAATTTACTAAATTAAAAAATGCCCTCTGCATGACTACATTGCTGAAGGCTATTCTGAAAAACAAGTTCCAAGAATGTTTCCAGCAATGGCTCCATCATCTCATGAAATGCATGCCTTTACAAGAGGAGTACTTTTGAGAGTAACAGCAGCCAATAGGGACCAGGACAGAAACATTTTCTCTCACAGTGCCATTCTGGGAATTAAATTAGCATATAGTTGGACTTATTTTGATGACAATTGAATAGGAGGCATGGTGGAGTAATGGATAGCGGCTTGGCTTGAGGAATCGGAGAGCCGAGTTCAAATTCCAGTCGAATCCATTACATTCACTTACGTGCTAATACCCTTGGGAAAGGCGTGAATCCTCTTCTTCTCCTTCCAGCTATGGGTAAATAGCAGGATAGACTGGGTGGCAACTGGAAAAGGAAAACTCTGAATTCAAAACCTGCGTTTGGGGACCTTGTGGCACATAGTGCTCTGTAATCGGCCCTTCAAAAAGTGTGGATGGTCCTGCACGAAACCTTCACGACTATAATCAAATCTCGTGCTATACATGTGGGTTTGAATTCCAAATTCCCATGAAACTCCAATATTGGATCCCGCTCAACCCACCCCGGGTGAATGCCGTTACAAGAACAATAAGTGGTAGTTGGCAACTGAATGACAAAAAGGCAAAAATACAAAATTGTGTTTTGTCCCAAGAATGAATCGCATTAGACTAATAATGTTTTTATTGATAGTCTCAATCACATTAAAGATTCATAAAGTCCCGGTACCAAAGAGTAATCCTCATCAGAACAATTACCATTGTGGCATGGAAACTTGTTCGTTTCTGAAACGTCTTAATATGAAAAGAAAAAAACTAGCCGTAATGCAGTGGTTAATGACACTTTTTTAAAAAATCAAGTTCACCCTAAACAAGACAGTAAAGACACAAGGGGTTACTGGATGTGGAATAATGAAAAACAAAATAGCAAGAATAAAAGAAGAGTAATCAGGAAGACAATAGATAATTGACATTGTATTAGGTTGGTGCAAAAATAATGACGTAATAATGCCGTTTTTTGACGTATTTTTTAACGTCAAAAAACGACATTATTACGTCATTATTTTTGCACCAACCTAATATTTAAAGTTAACTGGAAAGCATAGAGCTGGAAGAGAGTTCCATTAGTGAGAAAATAAACTGTTACCATAGAACTTAAGGCTATATCTAATCAACTCAACTGTAAATTGATGAGACTTTGTCACCGGTCTATATCACAGCGCTTCATAAAGTCTAAATATCATAGTGAAGAAGCCATCCGAACAATTACCATGAAAATATTTATAGAAAAGGTTCAGGGAGGCAACTTTACGGTGGTGGGAATGTGAATGAAACTGATACGCCAGATCAGGATCAATAATATTGCTGATTTTTCTTTGGATTTTATCAAGAATCTCTAAGTATATAGCACAAGCATCAGACCATATGTGGCAGCAATATTCTTCACATGGGCGAATGGTAGACTTATAGATATGTAAGATAGACAATTTTTCTCTCCAGAATCTATCACGATAGTGAACTAACTTGGTTAGTAGTGGATTCAATATAGTCTTTCCACTTCATTGTCAATCAAGAAGGCACAACTAGTCACTTTCCTGGCGGTTAGCATCAGCCATACTGATAGAAAGCAGAGAGGAGTTTCAGATGATTAATAGTTTAGTTTTTGAGGCGTTAAAATTAAAAAGGTATTCTTTGCCCCGGTTAACAACAGACTGAAGGTCGTTTTTAACATCAGCCGCCAATATGACCCTAATTGGTCAAAGAGAGCTCCTCATTGAAAAACGCCTCCTAACTGTGTGTTAAAATTAGCTCAATCCAACTAACAGGCAGAGAAAGTGGGTGGGAATTGTGTAGAGTGCGCATCACCAGCACTGCCGTAGTTGAACGATGAACATTTTGTTAACTCTGTGGTCCCAGTTCTCTACTCTGACAAGCTGCATCTACGTGGTAATTAAGTGTCTCTGTGCGCGATCAGTCTGAAGATGGTCACGTTCCCTTATGAAGACAGTATAAATTTTAGGTCACTGCACCAAACTGTTGCATCAATTGGCATCTCGTCACGAAGGCGGGTTTAAAAATCTGATCTTAATCATAAAACGCTAAAAACAGGCAAACGTCAGTGTTTACGACATCGCGGTCAACGAATGTGTTGTTGTTGATAATTGAATAGACCTGCTTGTCTAATTTTTATATACTTTAATTAACTGGTGGCGTAAATCGAACCGACGATCATCATTAACTTTTTTTAATTCATCAGGAAAAAGAAATCTTGATCAATATCTCATGAAAAGTTTTGTAGAAATTAACTAAACAGACATACAGAAAAGTTGTGATAACGTGGACATTAGTCTGGATGTACGAGGATAAGTCAAAAAGTATGAACATTTTCGTTAACATCTTTAGGTTTTTCACACTGCCTTCTGCTTATAGTGGGTACTGTTGTGGTCACTTGATCGTACCAGTTTTTTTGCTACTGTTGTAGTGTAAACACAGCCACTCCGCTAGCAGTGTACAGCAAGAAGGAGCGACCCGAATCTGCAGGGAACATGCCACCTCATCGATAGCTCACCTGTTCGTCATTAACATCTCTCGAGCTTGCTGAATCTTCTCATTAGTGTTGGAGGTTGACGGGCGTCCTGCTCCTTCTCCATGCGTCAAACTTCTCGATCCGCTCATACACACTTCTATGCGGCAGTGCACTGTCATCTCCAATGCATTTTAGCCACTGACACATCTTCCGACCAAAGAAATCGGGGCACTACTCTTTGTTCCTTCTTGGTGCACACTGCTAGCGGAGCGGCCATGTTTACACTTTAACAGAAGCAAGAAAACTGGCGCACCGAAGCTTTGATTACGTGGCCACAATGACTTTCGACTAAGGCTTGTAAATAAAGTAAATAAAAAGTCCTCATCCCAGAAATTCAGACAAAATTAAGCTTAACTTATTATGACACAAACCCATATGTGGAAGATAATATGGAGTAGAATAACTACACAGTATGACCAACTTGGTAAAAATTTCCACTTTGAAGGGATCGAAAGATTCAACAGAGCAAGTAAAAAGTCTTTGGAGCCAGTAAAAACTAAAGGAATGAAAAAAAAACAAAGCTTTTACAATAAAGAACAGCTGACTATTTCCATTGTTCGGACTGTTGTCCTCATCCTTGTTGCCATACTCACGACGTTCTGGACGTTGTACGCTCCGACCTTCTTCAGGGGATATACGCTTGAATTTACACCTGAAGAAGGTCGGAGGGTACAACGGCCGAAATGTTCTGAATATGGCAACAAAGATAAGGACAACAGTTCAGTGTAAATAGCCACAATACCTCATCACAGAAATATAGGCAGCTCTATTTGAGTTTGTGTTTCTAGCTAGTTCGAGATCAAATTGAGCCTCTCTTATTTTTTTTAATTGTAGCGGATGGTTGGTTAAGAATTGTAACAGTAAGGTTGAAAATCTTCAAAATAAAGCAATTCAACATGCGCAAGATTTTACATATAATGAATAACATGACTCAAAAAGGAGAGAGAAATATAATTGTGAGTACACAAAGCTCAGAAAAAAAAAGGAAAGATAAACATTTATGTCTCCAGGTGTTAAAAAGCGTGTGCGCGTCACGTGGTTCGGCTGAAATTAAAGTCGTCGCCCGGGGCATTGTTTCCCCGGAAAGGGACAAGACGTCCTGCCACTAACGGATTCAGAGAGCAAAGGAGAGTGTTTATATCCTTTTCTTTTAAAGTGCTATTTACTTTTACCGTTATTGACACACTATCTAGCAGGCGTTGAACAAAGTTGCCTAACAGGCAATCTCGCCTATTCTCGTAAGAGGTAGAGTAATGCTGCGTTTCAGGAGGCACAGTGGAGTAATGGATAGCGGCTCGGATTGAGGAATCGGAGAGCCGAGTTCGAATTCCAGTCGAATCCATTTCATTCGTCACTTACGTGCTAATACTCTTGGGAAAACTATGAATCATCTTCTTCTCCCCCCCAGCTATGAGTAAGGGTTCTATAGCCTTGGATGGCAACTGGTCTACCGCAGAAAGAAATGGCAACCTACTGCGAGAAAAAAAAATCTCCCTCGTTAGTCATGCATTGAAAGATACATGATCGCCTAAGCGTGTATTATGCATGGCACATAACTGAATGAATGCTGAGTTTCAGCTATTAATGTTCACTTGACAGTAATATACAATTCGCCTTCCATTCGGGAGATATCTCCTTTTTTTATCGATTCACCCCAAACGAGGCAATAATGTCATTGGGACGAAGAGGGTTACAGGGAGTGAAAGAGAATGAGAAGACTTTAGTAGGGAGGATTGAGGAAAGGATAATAAAGGAAAAGGGTAAAAAAAAAAAAAAAAAACAGAAGATGGCGATTGACGTTACATTTAAATTTATGAAGATTGTAGGTGTTAAGGAAGCAAGAAGTCGGAAAGGGATTCCACAAGTGAGAAGTGCTAGAAAAGAAACCGTTAGAATTAAAGTGGCTATTGATGCAATAACAGTAAAATCATGAGACCTATTTGCCAATCGAGTATAACGCTTAGATTCATGTCGTTGGAAGACCAGGGAAAAAAGCTCATCAGAACAGTTGCCATGGAAATATTTGTAGAAAAGATAGACGGAAGGCACGTCACGTCGGCGAGAAAGTGAACGAATGATCAATTGCATGACAGTCCCTTTGAATTTTGTTAAGTATGTCGAGATATACAGCAGCAGGACCAGCCCAGATATCCCAACAGTATTCAATACACTGACGAGTTTCTTTTTTTTTTTTTTTTTTAAAGCATCCAACCCCAAGCAAGGCGGGAAGCCACTAGCACGCAAAGGGTTACAGAGAGTTGGAGCGAGAGCAAAGAGAAGTGATAGAGGAAAGGATGAAGAGAAGGTTAGGGGATAGATCAGGGCAACTGGAGACGTCGATCGACGTTACATTTGAATAGTTGGAGATTATAGCTATCAGGAAAACAAGAACTGGGGAGGGAGTTCCACAGGTGAGAAGTGCGAGACATGAAGCTATTAGAGTAGAAGAGACGCCTACATTTAACAGTTTTGACAGTGAAAGGGTGAGAGCGAGATGCCAGCCGAGTTGAACGCTTAAATTCATGAAGTCTTGGAACCAGCGAAAGCAGCCCATCGGAGCATTTACCGTGAAAGTATTTGTAAAAAAAAAAAAAACAGAGGGAGGCAACGGCACGTCTGTAAGAGAACGGCTGCAGACCAGATCAGGGCCAATTAACATTGCATATCCGTCTTTGGATTTTATCAAGAACTTTGAGGCAAATAGAAGAGGCTCCAGGCCATATATGGCAGCAATACTCCATGCAAGGGCGAATGGTTGATTCGTAGATTTCAAGGATTGACTCCGACGACAAAAATTTCCTGGCGCGGCACAGGGAGCCAACTTTCCTAGCGGTGGACGAAGCTATTGACTCAATGTATTCGTTCCATCTCAGTTCAGAAGACAATGTGAAACCGAGCAGTCGCAAAGAGGTGCTCTTGCGAAGTTGAGCGTCAGACATTCTAATGGGAGGCAGGGATGGTTCTCTCTGGTGAGTAATAGAGAGCAGTCTTGATTTTGAGGCCAAAATTAAACCAGCCAATTCCTGCCCCAGTC
This sequence comes from Acanthosepion lycidas, assembly GCA_963932145.1. Taxonomy (NCBI): domain Eukaryota; kingdom Metazoa; phylum Mollusca; class Cephalopoda; order Sepiida; family Sepiidae; genus Acanthosepion; species Acanthosepion lycidas. The sequence continues at coordinate 54,625,587 of OZ010587.1, read as the reverse complement.
CACAACCGATTGGAGGTCCTTTTCTAGACAAACGGCCAGGTTAATTTTGTCGACGACACTAGATTTGTTTTTGAGGCAGGAGTAAATAGTAGTGTCAATGAGGCAGGAGTAAATAGTAGTGACAATGAGGCAGGAATAAAGAGTTGCAGGTTTACATTGTCGGACTTGCTACTACGACAGTGGTTAATATCTTGACAAAATGTCTTGCCGTGATGGTTTGGTGTGGAGTAGAATGGGTTAGGGAACACTTAAACCACTCTATTAATATCTTATGCCCAGACTAATAACTGTAAGGACTTGTTGCATCCATCCGGCAGCAAGGACTGATCGGAAGATTGAAGGTGTTGGGATTGCTATGAGTTTGAATTTGTTATCAGAAGGTTTTTATATTAAGATGGATAGTTTACGGGCATGTTCACCATATTAATCGACAACAATATAGAATATAGACATTCAAAAACGAATCAATCACAAGGCAATTGAGTAAGGAACACTGATTATGAGATTTCAATAAAACAACATGCATTTATGTACAATTAATAATTAATATACAATTTGAAAACTTGTAGTTTGATAATGCAAGAAATTGACCATTGGTAAATTGGGTTTCTTATTGATTTACAGTTCGAAATTGTTCAAGTGTTTAAGAACTGGTCAAACAGAGTTAAATATAAAATATTATTTATACAGAAATTTGTTTACCTTGGATTGTTTATATATTTGATTGAATATTTGCTAATACTTGTTAGTAGTGAGTTATTATCACTTTTGTAAGAAATTGTTCCTGGTAGAGCGAAATGCTGCGTGTGTTGAGTCAGAGAAATTTGTGTGGCAAAAATGTAGCTGGTTATGATTTTTACTGGCGTGGATTCGATTGGCACTTCTACAGGATGAAATTCTGACTGCCTAAATCGATCTGAACGCTTCCTTTTTATTTTGTTCTGGAAGTAGGAATCGGCTCCAAACGGCTGGGCGCGAAAAGATATTTTGCGTGAATTTGCTACAGTTTGAGCCAATGAAAAATCTAGTTCACTGGAACTGGGGCGTTGACGGGTTAATAGGTAATTTTGTGGTAGAGTGTATTATTCTGGAGGGATGAAAAGGTATGTTTGGACTATTTCATCAAAAGATTCGTGGATCGTGGAACATTTTAATTACTGTTGTTCTCAGATCTACTCTGACTCTGACTCGGACCCCAGGTATGAGCAAATAGCAAATCCATAAAAAATAAATTTACGAAAGTATAAAAATACATTTTTATAGTAAAATTATAACAATACCTATTTATAGTAGAATTACCAACAATACATTTTAAAGCAAAATGACTGACAATACATTTTATTTGTAGTTGAAGGCAAGCAATTGCGTTCAAAATATTCAGTTAAAGTCATAAAATTTTGTTCAAAATATTTAGATTTCGGCATTAAATAAACCATAGAGATTGATATGTCACTAAATACTCAACCACAACCTTGTTACCCACTTGACAGATCATTTATATTCTCCGTTATAAAACCAGAAAATCATTGTTTTATTTATTGTGATATTTTTTATACAAACCAGGGTGTTGCTTTAAATTAAAAGATAGCTACTTTTGTAAATAAATGAAGAAACCACAAACGTTCTCTGAGTAGATGGATGGATTGATTTGTTTTTTCAACCTTTTGTCGGTTATTTAAAACTGAAACATATTTTAAATTGTTAGAATAACTATTTCTTTACACTATTTACATTATTCGGACTATTGTCCTCATCTTTGTCGCTATATTTATTACAGCGTCTCGACCGTTGTACGCTCCGTCCTTCTTCAGGTGGTTGGAATGTCGAAATGAACCCTTTATTTCGTTCCTTGAGGACACATGGCACAGTGGATAAAGGCGTTAGTTAGATCCAGTGACAGGACCCAAAGAGTGTTAGTTCAATACCTGGTTAAGGCGGTGGAGAACTTAGAGAGGAATTAACAGGAGATAACTGATAACTGACATCCATTAGACATGGCACGTGGAACTAGAACAGACTACCTAAAAAGTGAGTGAAATAAAGGGTTCAGTTCGACATTCCAACCACCTGAAGAAGGCCGGAGCGTACAACGGCCGAAACGTTGTAATAAATATGGCGACAAAGATTAGGACAATAGTCCGAATAATTTAAATAGTGTACATAATACCTCATCTCAGAAATATAGACAGATAATTATTTCTTTTATGAGTGAATATTGCATTAACAATTTTTTTAGAATACAATGAGTTTTTCGGATCTATTGTTTAACCCATAAGTGGAGGGAGTTGGACCCATGCTTTTGCAACAGCATTTGGTTCTGTGATTTCTCATTCCAAACCGCTATACCACCCGCATATCTTCAGTAGATGGAAAAATGGCTACAATCTATTATTGTTGTGTGTCTCGGTGACAAAGAAACTAATTGATTTTATTTTTATGGCTTATCAACCCTTTATAGATTATTTAAGGCTGAAACATATTTTGAATTCTAAGAATAATTTTATTTTTTGGTGTGTTGGGGAGTGAATATTGCATTAACAACACTTGGGAAATAACAATAATTTTACAAGATACAAGTCCTACAATTTAACCCGTATCTGGAGAGAGAGAGAGAGATGGAGGCTAAGAAAATAAACTGTAAAGATTTTAGGTCTCTGATTTATTTCTAGGATCAAAGTGTTAGTCATCTTACTGATACATGTAAATAGTGTATTTTCTTAGTTCTAACCTCTTTATGGTTTATACTATTCTTCGATTATGTTATTTTAAATACTTTGTTTTAATATTCATTTTTTAATAAGTTTTTATATTTTTAAAATAAAACATTGTAGGGCACCTATTGATACATCTTGAATTTTAGTAGAAAAGGAATATGCCACATTATCTAAAAAAGGCTTTATCAGTTTTATTGCAATTTTCTACTTCTTATTCACGTGAATTAATCTTCTCTAGCCTAAATAACAATAAATAAGAAGCGAGAAAGACTAAGCTCAACTGAAGAAGAAATGAGGGCCTGCTTATCACACATTTGTCCAAACATTGAAGAAATCGCGAAAAAAAAACGCCAGGCACAGGTTTAGCACTAAATAAGCTGCACAAATAGTTGAATAAAAACATTGAAATAAGGTAAGTTCATAAGGTGCGTGTTTTTTTAATCTATAGTTTTACTTCATAACATTTAAATGTATACCCTTTAAAAAAATTTGCTAAGTATGCCGTGATATTTTCATTTGCTCAGAGGTGTGTCGTTGCTTAAAATGGTTAAAAAATCACTGAACTGCACAATAATTCACTGCGCGAATGGGAGGTTTTACATTAAGCCACTACTTTTCTTTTACATTGCATGAAAACTGAGATTTTCCGTGCATTGAAATTTATTTTAAGTGAAATACCACTGATTTGTGATGGCTGAAGAAAATGAAAATGATCAGTTTTTTGTTGTTTTTTTAAACATTTCGGCCAATCAATCGGGAATGGGTTTACAGTGAGAGAAAGTGGGAGAAGAGACTAAGTATAGTGGGGGAAGGAGGAAAAGACAAAAGATGAACGGGATTCAAGAAGTCAGAAAATGGCGATTGACGTTGCATTTAAATTTTTGAAAATTCTAGTGTTGCGGGACGGTTATGTGTTTCCCAAATTGTTACGGGCGTTAGTAACGTCGGTGTTTAAAATAGGGAATAACACGCTGTCTCCTGAAATACCCACAACAAAATGGCGGACTCGGGATGTGAGTCTACCTAAAGAAATGCAAAGAAACAACAAGAACCTATATATATGTACAAACAAATGATAATGTATTGACAATAAAGGTTACAAGGAACAAAGACAATGATGCGCGTAACAAATGAATGTGAAAGCCGTATTAGTCGAAAGTATGTGTAGTGAGTGAATGTGAGTACTTATGTGAGTGTGTGTGTGTGTGTTTTTCATTCATTTCCCAAATGGAACGTGTTCTCCGCAAAGATTTATATGTTGACGAAAATAACGAATAAGGTAAAAAGAGACCGAGAAAAAATATCGCAGAGTATACATTTACAGTCTGGAGAGCGTCCCCTAGGAGAAGTTTCGAAAACTAGGAGGGGCTAACCCGACACTAGCCATCAGGGAAGCAAATAAACGAAAAGCAGTTCCACAAGCGGGAAATGCGACAAAAGAAACTGTTTTAGAATAGAAGAGCTGTTGCATTTAGCTATTTCAACAGTAAAAGGGTGAAACCTAAATGCCAATCTAGTGACATACCTAAATTCATTCAGTCGAGGTATCAGGGAAAGAAGCTCGTCAGAGCAGTTGCCATAAAACTATTTATAGAAAAGAGAGAGGGAAGCCACGTCATGTCGGTGAAAAAGTGACTGAAGCCGAGATGCCATGTCAGGATCGATTAAATTACAGATCCTTCTTTGGATTTTGTCAAGAACCTCGAGAAGAATAGCAAGATCATCAGACCCGTATTCAATACACGGACATACGGTAGATTTGTAAATGTACAAGATGGATTCAGACGAGAAAAATTTTCTGGCACGACACAGTGATCCAACTTTCCTTGCAGTAGATGCAGCTATTTTGTTTCCCAATTAAAAAATATAAGGTGATTCTCAGTTAATGGTAATATTAACCGATTCCTTAGAAGGAAACATTCAGTATTCATTGACCGAACAGCTAGTACTGCTCGGTTAAAATTTATAAATTTTTTCTTAAAACAATTTTTCAGGGAAACAGGTTTTTCGAGTCCAGTAGCTGTTATTGCTCTTTCCGGTACTGATGGAGAATGCCCTTCCTAACTTTTTATTTGAAGTAGTGTGGAATGTTAACATCTTGATTATGTTATTATTTTGTCTTCGTGTTACAAGTGTTACATTTTAATTGTTACTGCTGTTGATAGTCCTCAAGTGATGAGGTTTCTGCAATTTGGTAGAGTTCTGTGTTTGTGGTTCTGTAGCGCCAGTCCACGAAGTTAGAAGAAGGTCCTTGCTGAGACCGTTACTAGCAGTCAGTACGGTTGAATTTTATAAAATCTTTCTTTTAAAGTACGTTTTAGGAAAACAGGCTTCTCGAGTCCAGTAGCTGCCATCGCTCTTTCCAATATTGATAGGAAAAGAAGAATTCCCGTGCTTGTGGTTTTGTCATAAACTAAGCTTTGTAAATAACTTATCAATGGTTTCAGTTATCTGTGTCCAACTTCAGAAGTAGGCAAATCATAATTTTTACTTAATAATGACACGAAATGAAAAGGTAGGGATGCTAGCAATTCGGATACCACAAAGAGAGACTCTAAAGTGAATAGCTGCACGTTCTAGAATTAATAAGAAAAGAATAAAAATGCATGCCGAAGTCCTTCGAAAAACGAATCTTCTATCTTCTTATTTATATAATAAATGCGAATGTCAGTGTGTCACTGTGTTACACTTTTTAAATTTACTCCTAGAGGCCGTAGCCAAACATCATACCATTTTGGAATCAAACCGATTCTGTGAGCAAATTAAAAACATTCTGGACCGGAATGCAATCCTGAAATTATGGATTCCCAAGTTTTCATTACTGCGATTGTTTTCGGCGATTGTTTTACGTGATTTTTTTTTCGCGACGAATTCTTTGTACGATAACAATTTGTATAACTTGGAAATTTGGGAAGAATCGAAATTAATTGCGAAAACCACCCATGTAATAAAAATAGTTTGTTGGGAAACGCAGCGACTAATTTTGATTTCTGTAGTTTATTGTTGACTATCGCGTCTACTCCTCCCTAGTTATTGTGATGATGGCCCAATCAAGAGCCCCCCGCAGGAGCTAGCTTAAATGCTGCCCGATAGGGCGGCTTTTAAGCTAGGATGTCTTCTGAAATTAGGTATTGTAACTATTCACACTGTTTATATTGTTCGGACTGTTGTCCCCATCTTTATTTTCATATTCATGGCATTTCGGTCGTTGTACGCTCCAGCCTTCTTCAGCTGATATACAGTAGAATTTCCAATCGAACCCTTTATTCCGTTCACCGTGGTAGATTGTTCTAGTTTCACGTGCCATGATTCTTCCGGATTTCTCAGTTTTAGTTATTTCCCTTTAGTAGTTACGAAAGGAAGACAAATCTGCCGGTATTTTGTTCACCTCTGCTGTGCCCAAGAATTGAACTCACAACTCTTTGGGTCAAGTCACTGGATTACTTCAACCAACGCTTTCATCCTGTGTCCTTGGCCCAGTGGATAAAAGCATTGGTTGAAGTAATCCAGCGACTTGAGTCAACGAGTTGTGAGTTCAATACCTGGCTACAGCAGAGGTGAACAGAATACTGGGAGAGTTGAGTTACTAAAGGGACATAACTGAAACTGAGATAGTGTTCTAACGTAATAAACCCTGCTTGTTGCAGCCCTGTCCTGTCTCACCGATGGTTCTGGCCGAAAAGTAAACCACCCGGTCCTCCCCCGGTGAACTGAAGGAACCACCACTATCCACCACATTGTGAATTTTTGATCCGAACACCAGTATTTCGATCCCTCAGAACGATCCGGAGGTAGGATGAATTAAATGGCTGGGTATTACGCTGAAAGGAACTCACTACTCATGCAAAAAAAAGTTTCTTGTCGTAGCCGCAAAGGCATGAAAAAAAAAGCAACTCTTGTTCCTGTACATAGAGCCCTTTTTAGGCCACTGTTTTTATGTCACTACCGAAGAATTTACACGGGTACAAAATGTCGTAACGAGGTTCACTCGTTTGGAAGTGACAGAGATAGATAGAGAGAGAGAGAGAAAGAGAGAGAGAGAGTAGGAAAATTTCTGCCTAAACAATTTCAGCTGATCTAAAGGAAGTAATTCGTGGATCTTCGTCTGCACCCTACGATATAGCAGTCTGCTTTCTCATAGCTTTGTTGAAGAAGTTATCTGGATTCGTACGGGTTCTATTTCTATCTCTTGGTTCAGATCAGTCTTCTTGACGCAGGACAACCAACAGACCAGACCAGCAAATTCCAACAATCCGTCTCTTCCACGTTCCGATCTGCGATCTGACTAACTCAAGCGTGCGGGCAGCTTATATAGAGAGAGGCGGAGCTAAACCATCTTTAGCCATCTTTAGGAATTTTAATATTCAAATCGCCTTTGACCACCATGCAAGCTTTTCCGGTCCCCGAAACTCAGCGGGAACCCAGTTTTCAAGAGATACTAAAATCAGATTCGGACTTCCTGGTGGGTCTTCCGCAGCCAACGCCTACTTAAGTTTTGCCAAAGCCACTTATCCCGTCTGGTTGAATTCCGCCATTCAGACCACCCAAAAGTCCAATTCACCATTTATCACAAACTTTACTTTAACGAATCCGTCTCTTAATCACTTTGGAATTATCACATTTAATTAACTAGCTCAACCCTAGAAACAATTATTAAGAGAAAAAAAAAAACAAGAGAAAAAAAATAATTATTTCTGGAATTACTCGAGAACCCCTTCTACCCAACTAATTAGCACCTTCATCCTAATTCTTTAGCACTGTTGATTACTAAATCCACCTCATTCTCTCTCTCTCTACGAATTCCTAGTTTACCCAGTGTACTTTTCATTGGCATTTAGCTTAAAATGTCCGCATTCCTCACATGTTCTGTCGATTGTATTCTCAGTATTCTTCTGTAGAGCTACATTTCCCTTCTCAAGCATCCTTTTCATATGTGAGGAAATTGTCCAGCTTTCGCTACCATATAGGAAGATTGATATTGCATAACAGTTGAGCACTCGTATCTTTGGTTCCAACGAAATTTTCATGTTTCTTCCTATTGTGCTTAGTTTCTGGAAGGCAACTTTCCCATGCACGTTCAGATTTCGCATTTTCATCGTCTGTTATAACACTTCGTAGACAGTTAAATTTCTGTACTTGTTTGATTTTACCGTCCCTAATTTGTAACTAGCATCTTGTGCTACTCTTCTTGCTAATGATAATACATTCCGTTTTTTTTTAATTTGTGATTAGCCCTTTCTTATCGCTTTCCTTTCTACCTTATTTAGAAGTATCTGTAGTTTTCTTTCTGCACCTACCAACGATACAGTGTCATCTGCACATCTTATGTTGTAGAGCAGGGGTCGGCAACTGAATCGACACCGCAGCCCAGATCGTGTTATAATGACGGGTCGCGGGCCGGACGAAGGCCATTAATGAAAAATTAAGGAAAATGACATATGCAGACCCCTGTCAACTTAAATATTTAAAACCATAATGAAAATAAACTTTGAGAAATCAGAAAAACAAAAGAAAATCTAAGATCAAAATACACCCAACAGAAATTACTTTTCCTCAAGGAACATCAAAATACTTCAAAGTGAAAAAATCAACCGAAGTGAAAATGGATGAAATTATGACGTGTAGGTTTGAAACTGTTATTGAAAATTGTTCCACAAACGAACCACACACACACACACATCAAACAAAAACGAAGCACATATACCCATACATACGAGTACAAATAGTTGCAAACATATACACTTACGTACGTACACATGCGGTATCATCCACACATTCATGAGGCATGTATGTATAATGCGCGTATGTTTAACTGTATTTAGATTTCTGCTACCTCGCATGTCAGTCCCTCCCTGGCCTCTTTCATTTTATCGTTCCTTTCGCTTCTGTTATCTTTTAATGTAGCCAAGGGTCATAACAGATATGTATCCATTATTTGACATTAAACGTAGGCAACGCAACTTGGTAAAATAAGTCTCATGAAAGATAACTGGGAGATAGTCTAATTCGAAAGCCTCGTCTCTTATGTTAAAAATAGAGTCATTGGTAATCAGGCTCGCGGGCGGGTCAAAATGCCTTTGCGGGCTGGATTCGGCCCGCGGGCCGTAGGTTGCCGACCCTTGTTGTAGAGGTTGTGTCCACCAATAATAAATCCCAGTAGAACTTCAACTCTCTTAACATCGTCTTGCTGTATAGATTAAATAAAAAGAAACGTAAAGGACACTTTTGCTTAAGATCAGAAAAAGACAGATGAAATTTCTGGTACATATAATGAAGAAAGGGGGATTGGAGAATCTGACACTCACAAGACACGGAAGGCAAAAGGGTCAGTGGGAAGCAGAGAGTAACATACCCAACGAGCTCGTGTAAATAGATGTCAGAACATGAACAGAGAGGGAAAGTAAAGGATTAAGTCATGCCTAGTGCTGAAATGGAGAGGAAATCGTGGAGAGCTATGATCGCTCACTCCCGGAGCACGGCACATAAGAATAAGTTTACCCGTAAAAAATGACAGCATATTTTGTTAACTTCTTTTGTATATACTGTAGAATAACAATACAATAAACAGCACTTACCGGCGTAAGGGTCCCAGCTAGCGTCCAGCTGGCAGACAAAAATAAAGCAGGTTGTAACTCAATACAAACCCTGCAAACTAACTGATGAATCAAGCTGGTATTTATACAGAAATACCTCCACTCATGTACCAGTAGCCAATCACAGCCCAAGTAATGGACTATCCCACTTTAGCACAAGGCACCATAAATAGCTCTCTTTCTCGAGGTTGAGTTATTATTCACTCAGCTTGCTCCACAACTGAGTGTTTATCTTGACCGCGTGATTGTTCTACAATACGAGTCTTTAAATATACTTTTAACAGTTAGTAGTAATTTTAGTTGATCAGTTTATTATTTAATAACAATAGAAAACTGATCTCCCACTTTATGTCAGGTAGAATTTTAAAGGGTGTCATGTTTTGTGAATTTTTTACTATTATTCGGTTTTCACTCGTGAGTTCCTAAAATGTACATTCTATGAGGATGGGCTGAAAAGTTCATAGGCTGACTATGAAGGAGTGATGTTAGGGCATGCATTAATTTCAACTCTTTCTCAGCGTTGTTTCTTTAAACTGACATTTGACTCTTCAAAGAAAACTTCAAAAGTAACTTGCAGCGACTTCTCTTGAAAATGGACGAAATTTGGCATCACGGTGTTATCAAATATACGCCGAAAAAGAGTTTAGCCTCTAGGGATATTCCCGCTGACATGGTAGCTACATTAAGGGATGATGCTTTAGCTTTATCAACAGTACAAAAGTGGTCAGCTGAATTTGGGAGGGATAAGGAGAGTCTTGTAGATGACTCAACTGGTTGATCACTCTCCTTATTCTCCTGATTTGGCTCCCATCTGACTATCACCTGTTCCCCAACATGAAAACACACTTGTCTGGGAACCAGTATCGCACTGATAATAACGTCATGCTTTTGATGAATTTTTTTGAACAACAGGATGAAGGCATTTTCATCAATGAGATCCAAGCACTGTAACACCGATAAAATAATCGTGTAGTCCTCAGTGGGGTGGGGGGGATTTGTTGAAAAGTAAACTTCATTTGATCACATTTCATGAGAGTAACTGGGACAGCTTATAAACTTTTCAGTCAACCCTCGTATACTGTTCAACAGAAAGGCGTACACAATTAACATTTATCGGCATCAAGTTTGCTAATAGGTCTCATGTTATCAACACGCAATGTTGATATTGGAACGACCCTGCGATCTTTACAGTGGCTAACAAATTCAAGCAAATGTGCTTTCGAAATTCGACAAATCTGCTACCAAGACTCTCTAAATGCTTTTGGCGAATATCCTTTAGGACGCATACACGTTTTTGAGTGGCTTGCGCGTTTCAAGATCCGTGAAGTGTTGGTTCAAGGCAATGGGATTTCACAATCAGTCCAGAAAAATGTAGAAAAAACTAATTCATGAGAACCATTATAGGACAGTCTGTAACGGATTGAACGGCCTCGAATCAATCTGTACGATTTTTACTTTACAAATGCGCTAACAAAGAATAAGCAAACAAGAATAACATTCAAGAAGAAAAGTTGGAAATGGAATTTATATATGCATAACAAAAATTGTACAGACAGGAATTCAGTTGTGTTTGAGATGCTGAAATTTGCTTGTCCTTTGAATTTTGACCGAGGAAAATGTTCCTGGTGATAAACTCTGATGTGTATTAAAAAGTGTGTGAATTTCGAGAACTTTAGTAAGATGTATTGTTACTTGTAAGAGAATTAAGCAGTTTGTTACTCACAATGTTATGTTAAATGTTTATGTCCTTGTGGTTGCGTGCGTGCGTGTGTGTTTCATAGCGTTTTCCCCCAAACGGAGAAAACGCGACTTCTCCACTGAGCTACATCTTGTATGTGAGAGAAGGCAAGAAGAAAGAAAGAGAAACAATCAAGATGTCGCTAAGTATTTATTTAGTTGTATGTCACGTGACCGGCTCGCGAAGATGTTTAATCCTTTTTAGAAACTTTTTGGCGGTCAATTAGTTTTGAACACAACTGTGTAGGCGTTGTAATATTTTTCACATATATTAGCCAATCAGAAATCGGGAATTTAATTGAAGCTCCTGGGATCCACTTCGCGTTTAATTTGCACAAAATTTGCGTCGAAAGAAACTATTACATAGAAAATGCATTGAAATCTTTTTTGACCAATAGTATTCGCTGAGTCGAAAATAGTACAATCAAATGGAAGCAGAATGTTAAAATTCCATGACTTCGTATCAGAGAATCTTATGCTTACTTGAACTTTAAAAACATATTTAAAGGCGCGGAGCCACATTCTACGTGAGTTGGGACAACAATAAATCTCAATTTAGAAGCGCGGTTGGTTATATCTTACGGAGAAATTATGATTAAAATTACGAAAACGTATTTTTGTGTATTTGAATGCGTTTGTCTGCACTGTATATATCTATAGCTGGATAGGCATTTATATGCTTTAGTTGATATAAGCTAGAATATATGAGTGGACTTGAATAAAGAGGGCGTGTACCGATACGGGAGATGTACAATCGGGCCACAACCGCAAAACCGCAACATTCGTGAGAGCAACTGTCTTGATGTCAAGAATAATTGATAGTTTAATTTGTTGCAAATATACTCATTGACCCCTTAACCAAAGACTTTATATCTGTATAAATATTTAGCACTAAATTAAATCTTAACTTTTTTCTTTTCTGTATAATTTTAAAAGTAATATCTCTCTGCAACGAGGATTTTTGTGATTCACATCGCGACTGTTGAAGTAAATATACAGTTTCAGGTGGTGAGTAAAAACGATTTTTTCTCTGTGCATGAATATTTACAAAACTTGGTTTAATACAGGTTCAAATTCAGAGAAATTTGAAAGATGGGATGATTATGTTGCGATAATCATACAAATTTAAATGACTTTATTCTCTCACTTTAAATTCAGCATTCGAAATCCTGGATTTTACCTGATTTTAAACATCGACTACAATACTTCCTCGATTATCTGTACCTCGATTATCTGTACCTCGATATTCTGGGCTTCGATTATCTAGACGTGAACTGAAGAGAAAAAAAATGGAATAATCCGAAATTTTTTTCAATTATTCGAGCTAAAAACCTATTCAGATATTTAATCTCAGATAAGCGTTTTTTGAGAATTGAGAAAACCATACTCAACGTTTGATAAAAAAATACTGATAAAACCAATTCAATTAATTCTTGTTAATTTCAAACGTTTAAGTTGATTGCGCTTTAACTAGAAGCTACCGATTCAAATACATTTACTTTAAATCCAGCTAAGGTAGAAAATCACGAGAACGGCCGGACACAGGCGAAAATTGACGCATTTTTTTTTTTTTTCATAAAAAATAAATTGGGTAAAACTAAAAGTAAAACCATTTTTAAGCAATAATCAGAGAAAGCGGGGTGCTACTATGGTATGATATCTACCGAGGCATTTGCGACCTACCGTAAGTGACCATGCACTCATTATTGCTGGAAAATGCTCAGAAAAACGATGATCAGTTTAGTTTACTGTTTTTAAATGACATCAAATAAGTCTACAAACATTAAAATCAGTATCTGATATATATTTTTTTTTGTATAAAAAATTGTTAATGATTTTAATACATAACCAATTCACTGTTCACTGCCTTTACCCATAACCCTAACCCTATTTCACCAATAAGACCGGTATTAGGTGAATTTAGATATGTAATTTTCACTATATATCTCCGTGATTAATGGAGAAGCATTGAAAATTTTCACTGAAATATGTTAGGAAATTCTGAAGTTTACACTGTTTACATTGTTCAAACTGTTGTCCTCATTTTTTGTCATTTCGGCCATTGTATGCTCCGAACTTCTTCAGATGATAGAATTTCGAACCAAATCCTTTATTTCGTCCACCGGGCTAGATTGTTTTAGTTCAACGTGCCGTGCTTTAGTAACTCAACTTTCCAAGTCACCTCTGCTGTGACTAGTTATTTAACTCAACCAACGCTTTTATCCATTGGGTTATGTGTCCTTATTCATCAGTGTATGAAGTTTTGGGACTTATAAACCTAATGTCTCTGATGTGAAGTCGAAGTTTAGCACTAGTCAGTCGCTAAGCTTGTCCTATTACGTTATTCTCAGTGACGATTTATATAGGCTTTCTCTTGCACTTATGCAAATTAGGCATATTAATTTTCCAGTATCACTACATCTCCCTGAAACGTATAAGTTTTATACCTCTAGTAGTTCTTGTACTTCTTCTCGTGATAGTTTCATCATTTCGTATTTCTTTCTCTGGGAGACCTAGATCTGTGCCGCGCTAAGCTGCAATCATAGGCATCTTCTTGCATTATTTGATCTTCGTCCAAACTTTCAAACTCATTCTGTCCCACTTGATCCTGCATTATTTCGTCTTCTGATGTTTCATTCTGTAACGGTTGTTCTAATAAATCATTAACGGACGGAATCGTAGACATTTCCACATCATTTTGTTCTTCATATTCACCCTGGGTGCTTATTTGATCTACATGGGCTAATACACTGTTGCCGTTTTCTCTATTTATTATAGCTGTATTGTGGCCTTTTTGCATGATAAATTCTGCCCTTTCCGGATTTGCTTCTTTGTTCTATTTTTGTACCACATTTTTTCATACGACATCGTTAGCGGAGCTCTAATTTGTTTTCCCATTAAAGCTGATGGGCTTTCTAGTCTTCCAGCGTGTGGTATTGTGCGATAGCTTAAAAGCAGCCTCGGTAGAAAAACTTCTACTTTTTCTTTTTGCTAAGAGCATGCATTTAGTCCCGTTTTTACGGTATGCACCATTCTTTCCGCTAACCCGTTCGACTGAGGGTGATATGGGGGTGTCTTATACGGTTTACATCCTATTTTTTCTAACCATAAATTCAGATCTTCATCACAAAATTCTGGTGCGTTGTCAGATACCAGGGTTTTTGGTATGCCGTTTCTGGAAAATATGACCCTTAGAATCTGTTTTATCGTAGAACTTTTCTTGTCTGGCACCCGGATTATTTCAGGCCAGCCTGAAAAAGAGTCTACTAGAATTAATAAGAGTCGCACTCCAGTAATATACGCATGATCCATATGCACCTGACTCCATGGCTCTACTTCTCTGGGCAACGAATGTAGAATAGTCTGTGTAAAGTTTCTTAATTCTTTACATTTTTTGCACCTTTTTATATATTCTTCGACATCTCTTGGATATCCCGGCCACCATGCTTCTAATTTTATCCTTTTTTTGTGTGTATGCCCGCTACTCCACAGTATATATCATCATGTACACTTTTTATTATCAATTTTCTTTGTGTTTCTGGGGGAACTACCAGATCCCCATTACAAATCACTCCATGTTCTTTCGTTAATTTCTGTCTTATTTCTTTGTAGGATCTTTCCGCTCTAGAACAATTTCCCCATGAGTTTTTTCTTATTCTCGATATTATTCTATTTAGTACTGGATCATGTCTAGTTTCCGCAGCCATTCTATCTAAAGACAAAACATCAGTCTCTGCCCAATGTAAGAATGCATCTTCAAATTCTTCTTCTGTTTTATCCAGTGGCGTAGCTAAGGGAGGGCGGACCGCCCCGGGTGCCAGCAGAGGAGGGGTGACACAATGTCACCCCCCAACAAAATTTTTCAACCAGGCTAAGGTGCCAAAAATAGTCTGAAAACAGTGGTGGAGACACAGGGTTTCGTAGGCGGGCATATGACCCCCAGAAATAATTTATGACCCCCCAGTTTTGTCCCACCATCAGAAATTTTCTAATAAATTGTCGGGAAATTTGTGAGTAGGAAAAATAGCAATGTTTTCAGCTTTCATGTGTTTCAGTTGCTACAATCTTGGTTACTAACAAGAGACATTGTTGTAACATTTTATCGGATGATATGGTGTTTTAACTCTGCATCATTAATAACAACAAAGCGAAATACGAAGCCAAAAGTGCAACAATTTCAGTCTTGCCTGTGTATCAATTCGCTGAGATACAATTTTCCATTGAGTGAGCGATATACTTTTGAATATATCTACTAGTTTTGGGACGATTAATCGGAATCAAGAATCGGAAAAATCGGAACTTTTGGGGGTTTCGGAAACAGTATCGGAATCGGAAAAATTTGTGCCTATTTTCCGATTCCAAAAACGATTCTTTCAAATTTTTAACTTAATTTTCCATTATTGATACTAATGATAAATATTTATTGTTTTTAAATTATCACTAAAACTAAAATCATAATAACATATACGATGTAAATTTATTTTACTTGTATAAAGAAAAACAAAAAAATAAACTTTGCATAAATTCTCTAGGTAACCTTTTAAAGAATGCAGTTGATTTACAATGTTCCGAAAAATGCATAAAAATTAATAGAACATTTTTGTCAAGAAAAATACTTTCAAACATTGATAATTAAATGGTACCCAGAAAATGATGCAACGGAAAATTGGACACCGGAAAATTAGCAACAGAAAATTACGTCGAGATCTGGCTGTGCTGTCCATTGAAAACGAGCTTACATGACAAACAGATTTTGACGATGTCATTGACCAGTTTGCCACAATGAAAACAAGAAAACATTAATTCTAAGACCATAGTATCGAATGTCATTCTTTTGTGTATTGCCGTGTTTTGTATTTAGTTGTTCTGAAAGTGAACAGTTGCATTTTAAAAATCTTTTGATTTGAACTGATTATTTTGTGGTATTGGATTTTGTCTTGGATCATACATGTAAACAGTAACGTACCGGTCAGTAGAGTAAAGTAGAGGTAGAGCATGTATGAAAATTTAGCTACAGCTAACCATTCAGCATAGGGTGAATCGGGGTCATTGGGGTGACATTTGAGCGGGCCGCCCCGGGTGACGTTTACTCTAGCTACGCCACTGATTTTATCTTTTGACTCTTTGTAAAATCGCAATCTTGATAGTGCATCTACGTGTGGAATTGAATTTCCTTTAACATATTCTATATCAAAGTCAAATGCCATCAATCTTATTGCCCATCTTAGTATCCTTGATGTCGTGACTTTGGGTAATTCTTCCCTCGGGTTAAATATAAACTCTAATGGTCTATGATCACTTCTTAGAAATTTTTTCCCAATTAAAAATTGTCGGGATCTATTAGTTGTCCACACAATAGCCAATGATTCTTTCTCTATATTTGAATAATTAAATTCGGTGTTCGTTAGTCCTCTTGATAAATACATTATCGGATGTCCTTCTTGTGATAATATTCCCGATATCGAATGTTCGCTTGCATCTGTGGTTAACGTAATGTCCTTTTTTGGATCAAACATTTTCACTACTGGTTTCTTTGCCATAATTACTTTTAATCTATCAAAACCTTTTTGTTGTTCCTCTGACCAAATAAATTCAACATTCTTTTTTCTTAAATTTGCAAACGGTTCAGTCAAGTCCGTGTATTTTGGTAAATATCGCCTGTAAAAATTCACCAATCCCAAAAAAGACTCCAGTTCTTTTTTATTTGTAGGTGTAGCTACTTTTAGTGTTTTTTCTATCAAGGCTTGGTCTGGTGATATACCTTCTTTTGAAATGGAATAACCTAAAAAAGATATTTTACTACAATTGCTTACGCATTTTTCCTCATTTACTGTTATTCCAGCATTTCTTAATCTATTCAAGATTATGTCGGTTTTCTTTTCTAATTTATTTTCATTAGTAGCTCCCGTGCATATATCGTCTTGGTAACAAATCATATTTTTCATATTTTCTAAAACCTGTTCGATGGCCCTTTGAAATATGGCGCTTGCGGTTTTTATTCCATATGGCATCCTTTTCCATCTTAGTAACCCTATTGGCGTATTTATCGTGGTTAATTCTTTGAAGTCTATTGGTATTTGGTAGTATGCCGTTTTTAAATCTATTTTTGTAAAAACGCTCATTCCTGCTCGTGCATGTAATGCAACTTCAACATTCGGTAACTTAAAGGATATGAATCCGAACAAACTTTGTTATTTACACCTATTTTGTAATCTCCACAAACACGTAAATCACCATCTGTCTTCCTCAAAACTACAATGGGTGATGTCCACTTGCTACCCCCAGGGGGAACATGTTCAAGGTCTTGCTCTATTAATTTTCGTAGTCTTGTTACTACTAATGGCAACAAATGTACTGGTAACGGGGAGACATTTTCTTTTAATTTTAAACTCGCTTTATAGTTTTTTAACTTTCCGGTTTTTTCCATTTTTATCTCATTAATTAATTTGGTAGAATTTATGTTAAGCACGTCGTTTCCAAGAAGTCCGTGGTTCTTTTTACAACTTGTGACAATTATAGGTATTATTTTAAATTTATCTTCTAACTCCAAGGAACCTTCAAAGTATCCTAAAGTTTTTATAACCGACCCATCAAATTGGTGGAGTTGTAAACTGCTCTTTCGTAAAGGTGGCTTTCCAATGCGTTCCCAAAAAATTTTTTGGTATCAGCGTTACTTCAATCCCCGTATCAATTTGCATATCTAAATTGCAGTTGTTGATTTTAACCTTTAGTATAATGTCTTTTTTCTTTTGTTCAATTTTTTCTATATTCTTATTTTTTAATGTGAAGACTTCCATATTGGTTTCGTTTCTTCAACTCTTTCAACGTTTTTCTTTTTGAATTTGCATACTGCTTGAAAGTGGTTCTTTTTTAAGCAATTTGTACAGGTTTTTCCAAATGCTGGGCATTTTTCCCATTTTATTTCGTGTTCACGTCCACAATACGAACATTTTCTTATCTTTTTTTAACATGTACGTATCAGCGAATATTTGTTCGCTGGGTTGACTTTTATGATGGTTGTATTTCTGTATTAGTTCTTGTTGCTGTATAAAATCAATACATGTATTTAAAGATATATTTCCTATTTGTAGTTGTTCCATTATTTTATATTGGTGTGATGCATTGCACATACCTTCAATTAACCTTAATTGAATCAAGTCCTCTTCAATAGTCTGTTCGTCTTGTCCGAGTTTTTCAAATTCGCAATATCTACTCGTATTTCGTAGACGGTGTAGATATTTTATAATTGGTTCGTCAATTTTTTGTTTCATCGAAATGAACTTCGTTCTTTCTGCCACTACCACCCTTTTCTTGAGTCTCATATTTCTCCTTATAATCTGACTTATTTTTTAGAAAGTCAGGTCTTCCAAGTTTGTGGGATATGCCATGCTGGAGACTTTCATTATCGCCTCGCATCCAGCTGCAGCCAAAAATAAATCCGTGATTTCATTTTCGCCTCCCTTCTCCTTGTTGTCTTCCAGCTTTTTACTTCTCGCACTGGCAGAAAAACAGCGTATACATGCATCCACGTAATCTGAATCTTCTAGAGACAAATGCGATCCTATCGGCGACGCCATTGATGTGAAGTGGAAGTTTAGCTAGTCGCTAAGCTTGTCCTATAGTCTGGTCCCCCCTCTGTTTGCCTCAGGGTTCTTGATAGGCTCCAGAGGCGGATATGCAATGTAGTTGGCCCTGCTCTGGCATCTCATCTACAGTCACTTTCTCACAGACGTGCCGTCGCCTTCCTCTGTCTGTTCTACAAATACTTTCATGGAAATTGCTCCGAGGAGCTGCATTCGCTGGTTCCCAGACGTCATGAGTTCAAGCGACCTAAGAGGCTGGCATCCCGCTCTCACCCCTTCACTGTCGAAACTCCTAAATGTAGCCGTCTCTTCTACTCCAATAGCTTCATGTCTAGCACCTCTCGCCTGTGGAACTCACTTCCCTATTCCAGTTTCCCTGAGAGCTATAATCTCCAGCTATTCAAGGGTAAAGTCAATCGACATCTCCAGTTGCCTTGATCTTTCCACTACCCTTCTCCTCATCCTTTCTTCTATTACTCCTATCTGATCTTGCTCTAAATTTTCTGTAACCCCTTGCGTCCTAGTGGCTCCCCGCCTTGCTTGGGGTGAAATGCTTAAAAAAAACACAAAGTGATAATAAAGATGAGGACATCTTTTGATAAGAACAACAATCTGAATAGTGCAAATAGTTACAATACCTTACCTCATAAACAGATATTTAAACAAAATGGCTGCAATATATGAAAAAAAGAAGACGTCCGTTTAAACTGACACCTAATAATTTATCCTTTATTCATGGTTCTTAAGTTAACGCTTCGCTAGATTCATTACGATCATCACTGGGTGGACCATATTTTCCATCTTGTGCCATATCTAAGCTACGCTTACTACGACGAAACTTAATGTATATACAAAACTTTTACCTTTTGTGAATTCTTTTTTTTTTTTTTTTTTTTGTTATAGAACGATGAAAGTTTTGCTTTCTTTCGAAAAGGTCCGGCATGTGGTGTCAAAAGAGGAACAGATGATTCCTTGTCGTGCGTCCACGCCCATTAAGTGAAAAAAGACCAAGCGCTTTATATCTCCCGCTGAGGTAGATGGGTTGTGATTAGACGTTATTTTTTTTTTTTTTTTTTTTACTAATCCAGAACATGTTGGGTTCGGCAGAGCTTTAAACCCTACTGCTGCTATTTGTGTGTTGTGACCTGCGGTGTGTGTTCGTGTTAACTCATTGCAAGTGTAATGAAAACAAGACCAAGCCATTTCAACTATATAACAATTTTAAATCACCTGTTAAAAACTACTGTCATTGATTTAATTCTATATGTGTTATATTTAGCGTAAATTACTATTCTTAAAACATGTGTGAGTTTTATCAGGGAAACCGACTTAAAAAAAAAGCTTTAGTCCCTTTCCCACCGCCGTAACGTAGCTACCTGTGCCTTTTATAGAAATATTTTTATGGTGTTTGTTTTGATGAATTTTCTGCTATGGTATCTAGATTTTATGTAAAGCGTAGTACTAGATTGGAAGCAAAATCTCATCATTTTACAGTTGAAATGTCTAGATGTAACCGTAAGTTCTATGCTAACAGTTTCTTCTATTGCACTTCTCACTTGTGGAACTCTCTTCTGGCTTCCCAGTCAACTTTAATGTTCAAAAATTTCAATGCAGTATCAATCGTTATCTTCTGTCTTCTTGATTATTGATCTTTTAGTGTCCTCTCTTCTTAATAGTTTTTCTCATATTCTCTAACAACACTCAGTTGAGTAACTCCCTTGAGTCCTAGTAGTTTTATTGCCTTGCTTGGGGGGAGAAAAAAAGCTGTATTTTGTGACCATTACTAACAAAAAATATAATTTATATAAAACTTGACTTTTCAGCATGGCAATTTCTTGCATCATGAAAATTCTACTTTTCTCCTTAATGTTTGTGTATATCCATGCAACTTCTTTGCCGGGCAAACACAAAAGAAGTCACGTGACGAAAATCGAAGGTGAGTTGTTTTCCAAATTCTTTCTATAAATTATCTCCCCTTAATTAGTGGGTTTACACGGTGGTGTTAGTTTACTGCACTAAACGTTTGCGACAGAAACGGAGGTCTAAGTCTTTAATAACTCTTCTTAATTAACAAAAACGTATAAAATAAAATGGCAAAATGAAATAATAGAAATCTTATTTAAACATCTTTGTAAAATATGGAAACGAATTTTCAGAAATCTGACATGTTTAAAACTTGTCGGTAGCTTTTTTTTAAACCTCAAACTGAAATTCGTTATTATTTCTGTGCAGCATGATATCTGGAAAGGTTAAAGTGCGGTTAGATTACGCACATACATACATACAAAAATACAAATCACATACAACGCCAAGCATTCATTGGTTAATTAATCACCACTACGTTATTATAGACAATTTACAAATCGCAGCAATGCGACAATTTTGTAATCGCTCTATTTTTATGTAATCAGTTTTGTGCACTTTAAAGAGAAACGGATCACAGAAGCTTTCTTAAGTCTTCCCAAAACTTTCTCGCTGATTGGTCTATGCCAACCAATCAGATCGTCTGCACGTGAGGAATAATTCTTCCGGCGCAGCGATCAGGAGCCTACAGTTACTTATTTAAGCAAGAATTTTTCTTAGCTAATTAGTGAGAATTCAGCTGCCAAACGAATCCACGACAGTTGAAACCATGCGCCAACTCACACACACCACTCGCATGCTGAACATACCATGTAGATACTCACATAATCTTTTCTTACACAGCAATTCTTTCAAGAACTATTATTACAAGAAACTCTCATAGACATTATTCCAGTGAACTTTGGAATACTAAAATTAAAATAATAGTTAGACAACTCTTGTTTATTTCAACCTTTTCTTACTTAAATGCATGCTTTCTTTCACATCGTTGTTCGATATTGTACATCTTGCTAAACAGATGTTTTATGTGTAACAATGTCTTTTGCTTATCCTTTTTTGCGTCAGCCCTGTTTCCTAATCTAAAGTTAAATTAATGTGATGAAGTCCGCCACAATATATCTGAAGTAAAGTAATGTGGTAAAGCATTTTTAAAGGACCACTTTCTAGAAATTCCAAAAATAGACAAGCTAAAACGTCACTGAAAGGAGACCTCATCGGTAAACTAAATTTCTGTCTAAAAATATAAATATAAATTAAATCTGCACTCCGGATTTTTCTAATATCTCCATTCCTGAAAGAATCACTACTTTCCCAAGCCAAGACACATGACTACAAAAATGTTTAAATAATAGAAGAAACTGTTAGTATAGAACTTACGGTAATGAATATAATAATTCTAAGCAAATAATTTAAGTAACTATTTTATATCGTGTCGGTAAACTAAACAGGATCGGATTTTTAAGCCTTAAGAGGACCCCCTTCCTTACGTATGTTCAACCCCCGTGTTATATATATATATATATATACATACATACATACATACACACACACACATATATATGGCCTACAGCCCCTACGTAAAACCCGGCACTGGGTGTAGTCATCCAATATTGAATCGCTAAGCATGACTTGCATGTGCGTGTTCGCATTCAAGGGAAGTTACTCTAATTGACTTTTCTACTTTAAGAATAACCTCCTCTGAATATTTTAAATTTCACTCACTAATATACTTAATGATTATTGAAATAAAAACTAGTTTCCGTAGTTTGACAAACTGCAAACATTCTTATTACAATAAAAATTTGTTTCAATGAAAATAAATTTACGCCCAAGCAATTTTAATAGGTTAGCACAAAACTAGAAAAAATGAGATTAGAAAATATTTTATTTTTCTAAAAAAAATTAGCAACCTTCACAGCTAAGAAGCATAATCAATCTCATGGTGTTACACAGATTATTTTCAAATGCCTAATTATCATTTTAGTAACGTGGGGAGTTTCTAAAATAAGGTACTATTTCTTATACGTTTCTTCATAAATGTTTTTGGTTTAAATTTATATTTGAATAGTTGATATAACAGCTATTATTTCATTATAAATATTAATATCACAACAGTAGTAACAATAATGAGAGTCATAAAAAACTGAGAAGAATTTGCTTGTTTACATCTATTTATGTATTTATGGTGTGTTTAATCATTCCCTCATTCTTGCAAATTGAGAGTTACAAACTACTTCACTGCTCAAAGATCTCTTTATGATTCTGCTGGAAGGGGAATAAAGATTTAAAAACTTCTGTATACAAATAAATAATTCTTAATGCAGGAAGTTTTGACAAGATTTCAGTATACCCGTCACAACTAATGTTTACCCAGGGTCAGTTTTATGTTTATACAATCAAGGCATCAGTGTTAAAATAATCTTGTCAAGTAGACAAACTGAGAAACAAAAAACAAAAAATAAATAAATAAAATAATCAGCACAAATTAAATAAATTAGACCACTTGTAAAAACTAAGAATTTTTTTTTTTTTTGACGTGGAGTGGGGGGGCAGATAATTTTTGAAGATTAGCATTAATTCAATTATCCTTAAGCTGCAACATCGAAAAATATTGATTTTTGTCAATTTAAAAGAGGAGTCCTTTTCCTAATACAGTGTAACCCGGATATAAGAGAGATTTTATCTGGTCCCAAATTAGAGCCTGTGTTAATGTAAACAAAATAGACCAAACCCGGATATAAGAGACTTCCTCTCCGGTCCTGACAACTCTCTTATATCTGGGTTACACTGTATATTGATACATTGTAAAATCAATCCATGACCTTTTAACAGAGTTATTGGACCTAGTTGTTATTTACTAATGTCAATATCCAAATCATTGACAAATGGTAGACTTATAAATGTTTAAGATAGATTCTGTTGGGAAAAATTGTCTACCAGGACACAGTGAAGCAAATTTCCTAGCAGCAGACATATTGGCCTCATTATTTTACAGTTGAAATGACTATATTTAACCACAAGTTCTATGCTAAAAATTTTTTCTCTTGCACTTCTCATTTGTAGAGAAGCTTCTTGCTTTCCCATCAATTTTGATCTTCAAAAATTTAAATGCAATGTGAATCTTTATCTTTTATTTTTTTAATTCCTGTTTTATTGTCATCTCTCTTTAATCATGGTTATTTCTTTTTTCTCATACTTAGCACACCTTTGCATTTTAGTGGCTTTGTTGCCTTGCTTGGGGTGAAATGGTTTATAAAAAAAATCTACTTGTAAAAATTTCGTTATTCGTATTTGAATTTTCTGATGAATCTTGATTATTAATTTAATGATTAAATAAGCTCCTTGCAAGTTTGTTTAAAATTTGAGCTAAGCAACTTTAACAAAATATTACAATAGCAATCATAAATATGAATGCAGGTTATTATTTAAAGAAGTAAGAGGGTACAAATGAGACTATTCAAAAGTGGCAAGATTTTACATTTCATTGAAGCAGATATTAAGCACATGAGTGTTTCTTTCTTTCTTTTCTCCTCTTTTCCTATAAAACCAAACAGCACTTTGTTATATATTTTCATCTGTTCTGTGGGCACAGGGCAGGCAAGCCCATACCGGGTGTAATCTAAGTGCTAACTACAGAACAACAGGATAAACAGAATTATAATATGATTCTTAATTTCAAATCATCTGTGGAACAGACTCCCACATGAGTGCTTTCCTGAACACTTCAATCTTAATCTCTTCAATTCTAGAATCAGTTATCTATCCTCATAATCCTTCACTTCGTAGCACCTCCTCTTTCATTCATATCACACATTTCATTCATCATAACCATTTTAATAGTAATCTTAGTGGCTTTATTGCCTTGCTTGTGATGAAATTATTAAAATTAAAAATTAATTTATTTCATTTTAATGGTAATCTTTATGTATATCAAATAATTTTTTACCATAAATATTAAATTGTGGTCTATTTTGTTGCATTCACTTTCACACTAACACCCCCGGAAAGTGTATGAATCCATCTTTTCCAATCTTAGTTATAGATTAATTGACAAGATAGACTGTGCTCTCTGGCCTTGGATGGCAACCAATCTAGAAGAGGGAAAACCTTAAATTCCAAACCATGCAAAAGACAAAGGAAAATCTCTGTTCTATCTTTCCTAAGAATCTATGGCAATTCAAAATAATAATGAAAGGTAATCTGTGTAAAGTCATGATCGCTTATGTCCTAAAGAATCATGGCATTATTTTAACTTTTGCATTTTGCTGTATATGATTTTTCTTACAATCTGTTTATCTTATTGGCAGATGAAAAACTTGTAAAGGATTTCCACTTGCCGTTAGAAACAAAGAAACCAATTTTGGCTGAAGAAGTGCTTGATGTTCTTCAGAGAAATGAAAGAATCACTGGTGATTTATTAGAAAATATCCAGCAGATTGTTTTATCAGAAAGTATAAAAAAGAAGAGGAAGAGAGGAAAGCAAAAGGACAAAGACCGACAGAGGCTGCAGACAAAAAATAACAAAACCCAGAAAGGCTATGGAAGGACAGCAAGTAGCAAAAACACAATGCAACATAAGTTTGAACTACTGCTGAACAGTTTCAAGAGAATTTTGACAGATCTTACTACTTTAAATAAAGACAGTAATCTTGTGGATGCAGCAGCTCTGACGAAAAAATATTCAAATTCTTTTGAGAATCGCAGAGCTATTAGTAAGGACTTTATAGATTTAGATAAAGATAATCACATTAAAATGCTAGAAATGACGAAAATGACTACTTTGAATAAAAGTAATCTTGTGGATGCAGCAGCTCTGACGAAAAAATATTCAAATTCTTCTGAGAATCGCAGAGCTCTTAGTAAGGACTTTATAGATTTAGATAAAGATGATCACATTAAAATGCTAGAAATGACGAAAAAGGCACGAATAGATAAACTTAAAAATTTTACAAGTAAGCCTTCAAGTTTCAAAGGTTTCACAAAAGATTTTGCACAACTAAATACGGATGACGATCACATTAAAGTTGCAGAAACAAAGGAAAAGAAATCAATCTTCGCAGGTAAAAATTTGAATGGGAAAGACATTCTTGAAGAACTTCCAGATTTTAATAATATAGATGATAATATAGAAATGCTGGCTATGACCAAAGCTCAATTTGATGAAGCCAGTAAGAAAATCTCTTCTGGAAAAAACTCAAATAATAAAATCCATACGAAAGATCAACGTTACTTCTATAAAAAGGATGTGGACACTAACCTGAGGAAACCACAGTCATATATGAATGTAAAGAAAATCCCAGCAAGAAAAAACCCAAGTTCTATTTCCATTATGAAGGGTTCTGTAAATCTTAATGAAGACAATGACCAAGCTGAAATCCAATCAGTGATGAAAATACACTCTAAAGAAAATACTGGAAAAAACTCAAGTAAAACTTCAAATGCTAAAGCTAATCTGAACGATTTTGATATTTTCAATAATGACAATTATTTTCCAAAGCCAATTGCAATAAATGCAGGTCGGAAACAATTCTTTACTGATGAAGCCTCAAAAACTGAAAGTCTTTTCACAAAAATTGATGATTTGAATAAAGATGATGATTACATCAAAATAGCCCCAGTTGAGAACATGTTATCAGAAAGAGTTTTAAAGAAAGTTCCTCGGGGAAAACTTAATTCTGAAAATCTTTTGAAAGAAATTGCAAACTTAAATAAAGATGATGATTACATTGAAATGCAACATATTATGAAAAGCAGACACAACAATGTAATTCTTGATCCTGAAGTAATAAAGACCAGCAAAGCCATTGTTAGGGGAAGTGATAAGTTCGCAATACAAGACATTGACAAAAGCAGTGAGATTCTCTCTCCACAGGCTGATGCTTCAATCAAATCTCCAGCAATAAAAGTCCTGACAGGAAATAAATTGCCAGACATGAACATTGCAGACAAGGTCCCAGTGATAGGAATTGATATGACACCATCTGAAATGGATTTAAAGACACTTACCAGTAGTGGACACAAAATTAAGAATAATCCGGATCAAACTGATGTTGATTTGGTTGATATGGCTGATATGACCCAACAGCCACAGGATCTTTATCTGACTATGAATGACTTTGCAGTTAAGAATAAGAAATATTTTGGTGGATATTTTAAAAGACCAAAATCAAAGGATATGTGGTCAACCAGAGAGATTCCACAGGTAGGTCATGCCTTCAGTCAAAAAAAAACCAATATGGAAAGTGACGAATCAAAGCAGGATATTTCTTTAGAAAATTCTGATAATGCCAACAACGGTCTTCGGTTTGATTACCATAAAGAAAATAAGGATGCCACAAATGATTTCAAATCAGGTACTGGAACTTTATTCAACAGTGACAAATCAGCCAGTTCCAATGAACTGGAAGGTTCCAGCACCTTCATAGACATTAACGAGTTACAGTTAAGTTCACAGATACCTGCCAAGAATTTTGAAGAAAATTTCTTAAACAGATTATGGCTTTATAAAAACGGCATTCATTCTAGATTAAATTCACAAAATGTTAAACATAACAGTGAAAATGAAGGCAAAGAACTGCAAGAGAGGGATAATTTGGAGTTTGCACTATTGGAAAAGAAAGAAAAATCTGCTGAAATGGCTTGGCATCCAGAAATCAAGAATGATCACTTAAAGCTAATTGAAGAAGAAACAACAACCCAAATACATAGTAAGACATATTACAATTATGATCATGAACATTCAGAAGAATACCCTAATGATTATTATCCTTATTATTTCTATTACGATTAAGAAAAGATACAAAATGACATTCCTGTTAGTAATTAAAAGGATGAATAACTTCACACAGAAGTATCACAACATTACCATGAACAATGCCAAAAATCCCTCTACATACACTGAAAAAGAAATGTGGACAACAAAATTGCACTTTTCTCCAGAAATAAAAAGTGGAAACTGAGTGTTAAGGGGTAGGGGGGAAATGGTAAATATAGTAAGAACTGTGCAGCATCCAAAGTTAAATGAAACAGTGCCAAAGAGTCTTTATAAAAGACAATTAGGACACAAATACAAATGACAAACAATACAAAAAAGTTGGAACAAATATGTCACAATAAACCTCAAAGTAAACATTTTATTAAATAAATGGCTATGTTCATTTCACTTGTTTCAAAGAAAACAGAAATTTAACTCAACAAAATGATTTAGTTCCTTTGTATTTTTCTAATTTATCAAATGTAATATGTAAAATTTTAACAATGCATCATATATGCACAGATAAATATGAAATGCTGAAAAGTTACTGGTTTGACCAAATGACAGATTTTTTGTGTGTGGGGGGGGAGGCTGTGTGGTTGGGCTAACAACTTGATGCATCATATATACTAAAGACTATAATTAATTATAGTCAAAATCCAGAAAACTTTCTTAATCACATTAATTAATATTCTTAGAGGATTCTAGATACCTTGAATTTTGGTAACAACTGACTTTGCATGTTTTAATTTTTAAAATTAAGATAATCTTTAAAGTAATGAAGTTTAGAAATTATTTTCAAACTCATTTCTTAGATTCAATGCCCAAATCTGAGGTTGATTAACTGATTTGTTTTTTATACCCTTTTAACCCATTGCAGGTTATTTAAAGAAAATAATTTTAGATTGTCAGAATTTATTTTTGGAGAGAATAATCATTTTATTGATACAAGTCTTACTAATTAACCCATAGCTGGAGGGAGAAGTAGTATATTCATACTTTCCCCAAGGCTATTTGCATATGTGAATATAATGAACCTAACTGAAATTGAAACTCAACTCTCTGATTTTCCGTTCTGGGCCATTATTCATTACACCACCTGCACATCCAAGCTTACAGTACCTGGTATTCTCTTAGGTACTAACCAAGCTTGACATAGCCTTACGACCATATCATCACTGAAGTTAAGCAATGTGCAAGCTTGGGACATTTCCAATGATGCATTGTTCAATAAAATTGGTATTTAGATATTTTGCAGTAAAGTTTATTTTTATTTAAGAAAACACACCTTAATATGAAGAATATTTCATCAAGAGTTTGCTATTATCTGCCCAAAAGTAAGCAGCATATTTTTAACTACAGGATAAACTAAAAGAAGTGCTCAATTTCCTTAAAGTCATATTGTTAATATTTGTCTTGGAGATTATCAATTTTCTTAATAATTTCTACCAAATAAATGGTTAAATGATGAGATTTTTTTCCTGGTGTCCCGACTACATGAATTTAAGCATGCTACTCGATTGGCAACAAGGTCGCACCATTTATATTGTTGAAATAACTAAATGCTTCTACTCCAACAGTTTCTTTTCTTGCACTTCCCACCTGTGGAACTCCCTTCCATTTCCTTGCTTCCCTGATAACTAAAATCTTCAAAAATTTAAATGCAACATCAATTGCCATCTTCTGTCTTCTTGAACCCTGTTCATTTTTTTTTTGTTCTTTCCTCAATCCTCTCCATTCTCAGTCTTCACTTTCTCCTTCACTTACACTCTCTGTAACCTCCTGCATGCTTGTGGCATTACCGTCTTACTTAGGGTAAAATGATTAAAAAAAAAATTTAAAAAAAGAAGTAAATTTTAAGATGCATTTTTTTTCACATTTAATACCATACCACTTTTCTAGAAATTATATATAACCATGCGTAGGCTTTATTAAACAAGTCCATCAACATATTGACTGCCAGAGATCAATTATGAAATCTGGCTTCAATCGCCAACATTATAATAACCAATTTAAGCAATAAAAACTTTTTATGAGTTGATTTATAGCTTCAATTGAAGTCATAATATTGTTTTCACACTTGTTGGTACCTGCAAATGTATCAGAAAATTCCAAGCATAAGATGACTTGTAGTCAGCATCATAATAAAAACTGCCAACCATGAGTTATTTTGTAGTTGTCAGTCAATATGTTAATAATGACAACTTACTCTAATAATTACATGTATAGTGACAGTATTGGGATTTAATCAAGTATACAGCTGTATATTTTTCATACCTGAAATTCATAATCATTCACAAAGAAAGAAGGTGAATTGTGAGAATGCTTAGGCTCTATATAGAGACCAATCTTCTGCAGTTAATTTTGTGAATGATATTCTATTGCTTTCCTGATGGATTGTCTTATTTTTATTACTTCAGTATTTTTTGTTTTGCTAAATCACTTTGTTTTCCTTTTTTTAAACATGTCAATCCCTTTAAGAAACAGCAAAATACTAAGAAAAAAAACATATATAATATAATATATATAATGTTATGAAATGAACTAAGTCCGACCGACAATTATTTTAATATATTTTCTGTTTATACTTTATTTTTATAGATAAAAATATTTAAGTAAATTCTCTGTTTATAATAAACAGTATTAACAACATTTACCAGCCTGAATGTCTGAGAAATTTCATAAAAAATGTGTCCTCCAACAGGAATTGAACCTGTATTCTACACAAAACTGTCATTTAGCCTGACGTGTTATAGCATTTAGCTACAAAGGAAGCGTCTGGTTAGAATTTGATTTTGCTAACCAGATGTGCTATATACAGACATACAAGAATCTTTACAAACTTACATACATATAGAATTATCTATGGTTTTAATACACTCGAAACATGACTGATCAATGAGAACTGACCCAAACAAAATTGAAAATACCAAAGTTTCTGTCTTTTTGTCTGTTTTCTCTCAATCTCTGATGAAGTTTTAATAAAAGTGAAACATGTTGGATTGATTTATGGTTCCTGTTTGTTCTTTATCATATTTATATGTGTAAGTATAAAATATTGCTCAAATTAATCATGATATATTCTAACTTGGATATGTAAGTGTTTGTACATTTGTTTATATTTGTTGGATGAAATGATATGGCCTTATTTAGTTATTCCCAATTTTAATTTTTATCTTATTTTTTATTATTTTATATCTTTATTTTATAATGGTCAGTTTTCAGCCAGTACCTGAAGATTGTTGCCTGCATGAATCTCAGAGTTTACCTTACATTTCTCACCCACACAAGACAGACATGCTTGCTGAGATGTTGAGGCCTCACACTTATACACACACCCTTACTAATATACACATTTACACACACCATACTCATTCACTCCCTAAGAACCAAATGATAACACACACTTAACATAGTTACATCCCCTTTCCAGGAACCAATAAAACTGTCAAAATGACCAAGGGAATTCAGAGCAGCATGAATCTTGAGTATGTACTGCAACCAAGTTTCTAAAAGATACACTGTCTCACCAAATATATCTCAACACAAGTTTATAAGTATTTTACGTATGCATCTTCCTACAAAAAGGCTTTAACAATACTGGAAAGGATCTAAATTAAAAAGAAAAATGAAATGGTCTTTAGACACTTAATGGCTACAAGGTGTCAACTGCCCTTAGATTCCATCAAAGGATTTTATCACACTTTGATAAAACTAAGTAAAGACTGTTTATTTTCTTCAGTTTCAGCAGAACAATATGGAGCTGAATTGATACGAGATGCCTTCATAAATGGGCTACAGTCCACGGATATACAACAAAGAAAACTCAAAAACAGTACCTTAACATTAAAGAGTACTCGATTTAGCAAAAAAAAAAAAAAAAAAAAAAAAAAAAAAAGCTAAAAATTACAATACAGAGACCTCTCTACCTATTTAAATAGTGTAAATAATGATAACTCTTCATCCCAGAAATTCAAAGAAATTTTTAACATAGAACTTACAGTTACATCTAGCAATTTCAACTTTAGAATGAGGAGACCTACTTGCCAATCTAGTACTGTGCTTAAAATCAAAGTACCAAATAGGAAAGCTCATCAGAACAATTACCATGAAAATATTTTAGAAAAAGGCACAAGAAAGCTATGTCTGATTATACATTCATCTTTGGATTTTATCAAGGATCTCTAAATACATAGCAGAAGCACCAGACTAGATGTGATAGCAATATACAATACATGGATGAATGGTAGATTTATAAATGTGCAAAAAAAACATTCTGGTGAGAAAAATTGTCTAGCATGACATGGTAAACCAATTTTCCTAGCAGTAGACTAAACAATTTGTTCAATATAATCTTTTCACAATCATGTCAATGGAAAAGCTGAGAAAGGACAATGAGTCATTCTACAGGAGACTAGCATCAGCCATGCAAAAAAAGTTCTCTAAGGCAATTAAAAGAGTATTTCCGTTAAAATTAAGAAGCCATTTCTTGCTCCAGTTAACAAGATTGTAGATTATTTTTTAGATCAGCTACTAATTTGACCTTATTGAACCAATCAGATGTACCATTAAGACAGGTGTAAAAAGTTGTATCACCAGCACAGATACCAAGTTGAGAACTGATGAGATCAGGAAGGTTATTGATGAAGATTAGGAAATAATGTAAGTCCAAGGATAGAATCCTGATGGACACCCACACTAAAGCAAAAAGATCTAGAAGAGTGGCCATTCAAGACAACTTTCATTTTGTGATTTGATAAGAAAGATTGAATCAGATCAAAAATTTGTCTTGAAATACCATAACTTCACCTTGTGGAGAAGACCGTCCTGCTAAACCCTGTCAAATGCCTTCGAGATATCCAAAGCTTGAGCTTCACCATTCTTATCTAAAGCTTGATAGACTCTTTCAGCATTAACTGTTAAGACATCAGAAGTTGACAAAGAGAAGAAAAAACAAATAAGAATGTTAGTGTTGCTATTTCTCATTAATCTTTTCTATTATCTTTATCTTTGTTGTTTTTAATGACATTTCACCTTCAACAGTCTTAAGTGGAAGTTGCATCTTGTTGTCTTCACAAGTCATTTAATCCTTTTTTTTCCTCTTTCAGACGTGAAGAAAAAAGTAGAACTAAAATAATACTGTACCTTGATTTTTGTCTTTAAAGAACATATGGTTCTATTTTTTATATTTGTCTTTAAAAAATTTATAAGATTCTTTTCTTTAATTATCTCAGAACACACAAAAGTCATATTTTCACTGGTAACATTATTTGCTTTTTTCTTACCTTTTTCAATTAACCCTTTTAAAATATCTGAAACAATAAAAAATACAGCACCTTACATCTTTATCATGTGCAAGCATACATTTACAAACGCGTATTTTTATTCAATATATATTAATTTAAAATATAATGCAAAAATCTTTTATTGAAAATGGTTCTCAGATATAGACAAATACTTGATTCATTTTGATGCTAAGATCAATAACATTCTCAAGATCATCATAAACTTTCAAGAGAGGCCTGAATTGTGGAAAATGTTCAGCAAAGTCTAACCTTCATACTCAAGAAACAATCAGTGTATCAAAAAGACAGTTATTCCTTTGACACCACTATTACTGTACACACTTAACTCTCTCAGCAATGTTAATTTACAAAATTATAAAAATATGTGAACCAAGTACATGTGATATTTATTATTTACTTTTTATAAAGATTTATTCTTTACCATTTTGAAAAGAAATCTTTTTATTCAAAAATTTATAAAAAATTATCAAAATATGGACACCAACTATCAGACAATATTTATTATTTACCATTTTATAAATATCTATGAAAACAAGTTTTTATTCAATCAAATAAATAAATAATGTTTAATATATTTGTTGTAAATTCTCAAGAATAAAAATGTGCAAATCCATTTTCATGTGTTTGGGTTTTATTAAAATTCTAGTCATCACTTTATAAAAGCAATAAACATTTGCTGAGGGAGTCAAATGTTACAGTAAAAGCGGTATCAAGGGAACAAACACCGTTTTTGATACACTGATTTTTTTTGGGGGGGGGGTGGATGAAGGGTAAACATTGCCAAATATTTAATATAATGAAAATATTTTTTACTCTGAAACATTTGAGAACTAAAGCATACAACTCCATCTGTCTTTTTTTATATATCCACAAACTTTTGTAGAGCCATTATTGAGTTTTTTTTACAGATTTATATTTGTAAATAAGACATTTTTAATAATTTTCTTTGTTTTGAAAGCAGAAATTTTGAGTAATGTATACAGGAAAAACAAACGTCATAACCTTATTGGTTATTAATACGTAGTTTTTTGGCTTCACTACCCTTTACCAAGCCGACAGTCCTGGAAGATGATGACAACTTGAATAAGAGTTGACTAAATGAAATGAGCTTAATTGTCCAAAACAGTAATGCAATCTCATTAAAACATTTTGTCATGTACACCACAGGCCTCATTGAAAAATCAAATCACCATAATTGAACTACTGTTACTATTTTTTTTTTTTTTTTACTGTTAATTGTAATTAGGTCAAATATAATTACTTATTGAAGGTGAATCTAGCAAAATAATAGGCAAGGTTATCTTATTTAAATTATTAGCTGTTATTCTTAGTTTTTCTTTGAATTCATTCTTTGCAACTGTAATCATCAGCACTGTCAATTCCATTTAGTCAACTGTTTTATTCAAGTTGCTGTCTTCCTCCAGGACCATGGATCCAGTAAATAGTAGTCAGGTCATTTTTCTTTCTGTTTTTTTTTTCGGGGGGGGGGGGGGGCTGTTTTTTCTATTTTTCTTTATGATATTTGTCTATATCTATATCCAAATACATTACATATAAATAATAACAAGACAATGTTCATTGTCAAGTGACATTTATGTCATATACAGACACTGCATGAATACATTCAGACAGATAGACAGACTGACTGAAAAACAGACAGAAATAGAGAAAGGAATGAAAACAACTACACATAAATTCCGCAGCCCCAGCTTGCAGAGACAAAAAATGGAAGGATGGCACATAACAAGGCGGCTCCTTTCCTTAAAACAAACAAAAAAAAAATTGAACAGGTATCACAATAATTCACAAAACTGTTCATTTATTTCAACCTAAACATCTAAAAATTCTTACAGATTTTACTTTGATTTCAGAAGCCTTACAATATTTGGTGTTTATTTTTTTTAAGGATTTTTTTTTCTTAAACTTTTTCTACAGTAATTTTTTTGGTGAAGACACCTTTTATTTTTTAGTGTCAAAGTTAAAGGCTTATTAAGACACTGACAATCATAATTTTAGTTTATCACGACTCTACAGTGAACTTGGAACACACTATCCTTAACCACAGTGAGAGATTTATTAATCTGGTTAGGATTTGTGTTCACAGTAAGTAAAAATAGAAATAGATATTGTGTTCCTTGATTCATAGGGATGAGTGATTTCAATCTTTCCCCTTCACTTCATCCTAATTCTCAATCAGTATACTTTTTCATTTCCAGATGACATCATGAAGAAACATATTCTGTCAGAAGTCACATTGAAACATTATTGAACTTTTAATTAAATTCAGGATTCCTCATTTTTAAGTTAAATTTACATATTTT
Organism: Acanthosepion lycidas; assembly: GCA_963932145.1. NCBI lineage: Eukaryota > Metazoa > Mollusca > Cephalopoda > Sepiida > Sepiidae > Acanthosepion > Acanthosepion lycidas. The sequence goes on along the minus strand of OZ010587.1, from coordinate 54,590,716 downwards.
TTGATTATTTTACTTTTTTTCTTTTGCATTTGCAATTTTTTTTTTTTAATTTGAAAAAAAAAAAAAAAAAAAAAAAAAAAAAAAAAATAGAAATTTTTTTTCATATAAAAAAAAAAAAAAAAATTTTTTTAGTACAAAACTTAAGTATAGCATACAGAAGTGGAGACATATTGAAAATTAGTATTAAAAAAGAAAAGGTGGGTATAGAATCTTTTAAGCAGTTTTTCAATCAGCAATCCTTTTCAAGGGTTTATAAAATATGTGGCCTCTTAAAAGGGATTACATCACATTCTTTTTCAATGATAATTCTTAACTGGTTTCCACTTCTTCATGTTATACATAAAAGAAACAGTAAGTCTAATAACAATAAGTATAATAAAAGATAAAGCAAATCACTAAAATTAGGGAAAAACAGAAAGTGTAGAAGATGACCAATGACTGATAACTACAAGAAAGAAAAATCCTGAATAAAAAGAAAAAGGATAATAAAAATAAAAGAAAAAGGGGAAAATATGATCATACAAAGTTAAAAATAAAAGAAAGAATTTGAATCAGAAGAAAAATAAGGCAGTTATAGAATTGATACTTAGAAGTGAAAGACCAAGGAGTTAATAACAATGAAGATGTTGACAATGGAGCATGATAAATAAAAGCTTTTTTTTTTTTTAAAAATGTAATATAGGAAAACCATTAATAAACAGAGAATGCTAGAGAAGTACAACACTACAATAGAAGAATGATTGTGAGGAGTAAAAAAAACAAACTTTAGCAATACCAGCAGATCACAGACACAAATTCATAAAAAGAGAAAAAAATGAAAAAGCTGATAGGAGACTCCTCCAAAATACAGAATATGAATGAAAGCCATCTCAATAGAAGTGTGAGCGAAAATCTGAGTATCTCTTAAAAAACAAAAAACAAAAAAAAAAACAAACAAAAAAAAAAAACAAAAAAACAAAAAAAAAAAAACAAAAACAAACTATAGTACATCATAAATTAAGCAATACAAATAAAATATATTTATATATAGTACTACTGACTTTGGCAAGATTATCGAAGAATTTAAATTTTGTCGCTAGTATTTCTTTCATCATATTTCTGTTATATTTTCTTTTATTGCAACTTTCACACTTATCCTATAATTACTACTAAGCAATGATGTAGATCAGAAATAAACCCCTGGCAAGATTCAAACTTGGTACCTTGTAAAAAAAAATAAAAAATAAAAAAAAAAATAAAACTAACAATGCTTCATCCAAGAAATTCAAAAAATGCACATTTGTTGAAGCTCCCAAAATAACAGCCATCACTTGATCTCTTCCAATCTATATAAATAAAGCGCAGTGTACATGTGCCCATCCATTCGTCCGTTTTTTTGATCTTGGTGAATCATAGACAACCTGAAGTAACAAGTAGTAACTACTGTAGCTATATGCGATTAAACATTAATTAATTAACTCATTTAAAGTTAAATTTAAATATCGAACAGAGTGAAAGGTTTCAAAAACAATTCTTTATTAAAAATTTAACTTTAATTTCACTTTTCATTGCAATTGTAATTGATATCATCTAATTAAATTGTAATTAAAACTTAAGCAGGGCATGGTAGGTTGCTCATATGTTTTTTTTCTTTTTCTAGCACATGTCTTGTGATGTATTCAAAATATTACATAGTTTGGGTTCCCTGATGTCTTTTAAGAGTGACTTTATGTGAAGTGATCATAAAGAAAGGTGATTTTAAAAGAAAATAAAAATTGCTTGCAAAATAAATGCAAACAAACTACGGAGATTGGTTGTGTATATAAAGAAAGATTATGCCAAATTAAGGTGTTGAATAAAAATAAAATAATTTTATTATTTCTAAATTCTTATAACTTTAACATACATAGGACACTAAAGGTAAAAAGATCCAAAAGCCCTCTGTAGAAGGTAGCCTAAAGTCTGACCGAAGGGTGGCCTCTAGGCTAAAACATAAATAATTAGTAAAATGTTACCAATATCATTAACATCCTAATTATTGAGAAGACACTGTAATTTGATGTTGAGAAGCCATAGACAAAATATCCGAGAGAATGATTTTCAATTAAGATATAAAAAATGATATACGAATATAGATAGCAGACTTAATAGTGGTTAGTTGAATGAAAACAAAAAAATGGAAAACAACATCATATGCTTTGCCCTTTGAAATGTTGGTTAGAATTTTACATTGAGAAACACTGAAGATACAAAGATCCTTTTCTTTATGTGCCTTGTCTCCTCAGGACGTAGGCGATTATGGCTCTCCACAACTTCCTGTCCTTTGTAGTTCTAAATAAATTTTGTCTTTCTCCTAATTCTGCCATCCATTTAGCTAAGCTCACTAAGCATTTTCTGTGTTGTTTTCCTCTGTCCTTCTAACCTTCATTCTATCTTGTGAGTTTCAAATTTTCCAAGCCCTCTTTCCTCATTATCTGCCCTAGAAATTTCAACTGTCTCTTCCTGATGTTAAGTATAAGTTTCCTTTTTGTTTCCATTTTCTCTAAAACTTTGATATTGCTCACATATTTGGTCCATATCCTCAGCATCCAATTTATCCAGATCCATAACCTAGCTGACTTCATTCTGCTTTTTATCACTTTTGTTTTGAAATATTCCACATTGTAATAGCAAATAGTTTCATTAAGAAAAGAGATATGTTGTATTATCCTGAATGTAAATTTACAACGTATCTCTTAACAAAATTACAGCTATTAAAGTGTGGGATATTTCAAAACAATAGTGATAAAAACAAAAATGATAAGAAGTTGGCTTAGTTATACATCTGAATACATTGCATTAGCTGAAAAAAAAAAAAAAAAAAAAAAAAAAAAAGGATTTGCATTGGCTGAAAAATTTAAAGTTTTAATTTAAAGTTTTAATTTAAAGCCAAGTCCTTGAGTATCTTCAGCATTTCTTGTAAAATTATAACAAATGTTTGTTGCATTTCTTGCCTTCTCTTATAAGAAACGCCATCGATAAGACACTTATTAGATGGAAGACGTCTTTTCAAAGGAGAAAATGCATTCGCGTAAGATTTTTTCCAGTTTGTCATTCAACTACCCATTATTAAAATAAAAGTTGTGGACCCTTTTCTTTTTCATTTTTTTTAATATAACATAGCTTCCCTGTACCTTTTCTATAAATACGTTCATGAACTTTCCTCTAGGGTACTTAGAGTTTTTGAATTTAAGCACAGCACTAGATTGGTGGCAAGGTTTCATCATTTTACAGTGGAAATGGCTAGATATAACTGTAAGTTCTATGTTAACAGTTTCTTCTATTGCAATTTTCACTTGTGGAACTCTTATGCGGCTTCCTGTCAACTTTGATCAAAAATTTAAATGCAATATCAATTATTGTCTTCTGTCTTTTCAATTCTATTTTATTCTTCTTTCTCTGTAAGTGTTATTTTTTCATCATATACTCTAACACTCAGTAACCCCTTACATCTTAGTAGCTTTATTGCCTTGCTTGGAGAGAAATTAAAAAATATATTCTGGTCTACCTCATGTTTTATAATGTAGTTGTGTAGTCTGGATTACTACAGAGTTTATTTTACTTCAGCTATGCTATTTAACTTTGCTATAGCTAGTGAAATTAAACATGAGAAATATATTCTCCTATGGTAATTTTAGGACAAATAAATTTTAGTTGATTAGTTCATATTTATCTTCTATATTTTGAAAGCAAAAATAAATATGGGATTTAACAGTAACAGAGGAAAGAAAAAAAGTCAAAGTATAACAAGAAAAATAAAGAACTTTTAAAAATAAAAAGCAAGATGAGAATAGTATTTTTGAGTCAGTTTTCATGAACACTACTATAAACGATTTGTATCTAGGAATAGTAATAGTAATAATAAGAGATCCGTGACAATTCTGTAGTAATTGTAGACATCAAAGACTGCACCATCTTTTCTTTTTAGAGTATTGATTGATTTGTTTTTTACAGCTTATTAACCTTTTGCAGGTTATTTAAAGCCAGAAAATATTTTTTGATTGTAAAAGATTTTTTTGAGATAATGATCATTAACTGATAGAAGTCCTACTAATTAACCAATAGCTAGGAGGAGAAGAGATGGATTCATAACTTTCCCAAGCATATTTGAGTGTGAGTGAGTATAACTAACCCTACTAGAATTGGAACTTGGCTCTCCAATTTTCAATTCTGAGCCATTATCCGTTAATCACCTGCACATTCAAGTACCTGGTATTCCCAAGTGGTCACCCATCAAGATACTAACCAGGCTTGACATTGCTTAACTTCGATGATCAGAAGAGAACCAGTATTTCAATGTGATATGGCTGTAAGCCCTATTTTTATAGTAGCAATGTCGGGGATAAAAGATTCACAATAGTGAATTTGTAAAACTTACCTGAGGAAGAAACCAAATTTTTTTTTTTATTAAATCAATTCACCCCAAGCAAGGCAATGATGCCACTAAGATACTAGGAGCTACAGGGAGTGAAAGAGAATGAAAAAGATTTTAGAAGGAACCAGAACCCAATCATAAACAGGAAACAAGGGATAAACCTCTACTCCTGAGGATAGAGATGAAACGTTTATCATTCATAATTATATATTGAAAGACAGATAAGAAAAAGAAATAAAGAAAAAAAAAATTAAGGAGAGAATGAAAACAGAAGGAAGTTATGTGTAGTGATGGCAAAAATAAATAATAATAATAACAAAAAAATGAAAATATAGTTTTCTGATAAAGATATGAAAGAAAATTCTAGATTATGGTATTGCCAAAATAAAAATAAAGATGATAAATAAATTTATTTGCTTTTGTTTTATTTCAAATATAAGAATGTCTCACAATTGAAGAGTATATTTATTTTTTACTTATTCATTCACCAGTGAAAGCAAGATACAAACACACATGTCAGGTTAGATCAGAAATTGTCATTAACAACAAATGTCCTCACACACCAATCACATGACAAACACTTATACAGAAAAGTTTACATCTACAAATGCAGTTGCATTTTTGCTGGTAATTTCTTTTGCTCAATACTTGAAATCTATCATAATAAAAAAATGCTTCTTGGAAAAATGTTGGTAGTAACAAATTAAGAAAAAAAAATTAAAATGAATCATTTTAGGGTGATTTAACCAAAGAGAAAAAGTCACAGATCAAGACTAATTTGGTATTAAAGATTTTTTTTTTCAAACCTGGATTGTAAGTCATACATTTTTTTGTAATGTACAGATACTTCTGAAAAGTGTGGCAGCTTCTACAAAAGTCTTCACCACTAATCAAATCATGTGACAGTAGTCTGGCAGTTAAGTTCTATAAAAATGAACTGTTAAATCCTTATACATCAAAATTGAGAACAAAGTTCACCATATATAAAGTGTGTGTGTGTGTGTGTAAATTAAAATGTATAATGCAGAAGTTTCTTGTATATGTTTCATTTAGCAAGACTGAAAAGCACTTCCTCATTTCATTTAAAAAAATTTTTTACTTTGGATGACATTATTCAGTGTTTGATTACTTTTTGTACTTTGTATGACAGTTTTCTATGAAAAATATTGTCAGACTTTTAAAAAAAAATGTATAGTTACTTTTTGTTTGTTTCTTGACTGGATTGTAATTTTAAAATTTAACACATGTTCACGTAACAAAAATTTATGGGTTAAAAATACAGAAATTTTTTTTTTTTTGTCTACTAAGCATTTTCACGACAATGCTAGATTTCAAGTATTGGTTATTTATTTTTGTTTTCTTCTTTATTTCACTTTCTTTAATTTTTGTATATATTTTTTCAAGTGTACCTTTATCACACACATTCAACCCTTTCTTTCATCTCCAGTTCTTTGAGGAGTAATGGGCTGCTATTGCCAAGCTAAATTTATAGAACTAACTTGTTAAACTGCTTTTTTTGTTTTGATGGTATTTTATTTATTTTGTTCTTATGCCGATTTTCTTTTTCTTTTTTTAAATGGTTAAGATATTTACAAGATTGTTAAATCGCTCTACACCTCCCCTGATCTACAAGAACATTTTGGTGTACACTTTAGTTTCTTATGTACAAATCACAAAACATTGCACACTCTTTTTATTATTTTTATTTTTAAATAAGTAGTGAGTGGTTGGTATTCTTGTTTCTTATTAAAAATTTTTTTCTTGCAAGGTAGGCATGGAATGGGTGGGTAGGTTAAAGAAAAAAATCTTTCTCATATATATATATATATATATATATATTTTTTTTTTTTTTTTACACAAATTAGAAAGAAAAAATGGATTAAATTTTTTTTTCTTTTTTTTTTTTTGGTTAGGAAAGAAATTATTATATCAGTTAAGAAAATATACATTTTTTTAAATTTAATTTTGAAAAAAAAAAATGGTTAAAAAAAAGAATAAATAAAATAGAGAATTGTCCCAACTGACAAATTAAAATGATAAAGGAAGTAAAATAAAAACTAAAAACAATAATGCTTAAATGTCAATTTTAAAAAATCCCAAAAACAAAGCAAACTGAAAAGAAAGAAAGTATTTGAATTAAAAAAATAAAATAAAAATAAATAATAAAAATAAATAAAACCAAAAATCTACAGGTGACCAAAAAAGAAAAAAAAAGATATTTCAGGAGAAATAATATACAAAAAAAATATCAAGGTGATCTTTATTTTTTATATTGTCAAAATCCATGAGACTGCAGAACAGGACAAAATTTTTTGTATGAAGTAACAAGGCAAGCACTTATTTTTGAAAATTTAACCAACAAAAGGAAAATAAAAACAACAAACGAACCAAAGTATCATTTATCTAAGTTAATCTTTAACTTGGTTGCATTTGCTGTAAGCAAAAAATGTTAAAAAATTTAGCACAGAAAAGAAATCAGTTCACAAGCAGATATGGTATATAAAACAAACCAACTGAACTTATGAGACTGTAGGAAAAAAAACATTGTTTTTACTTTATTATTGACATTGGACTTCTATATTTGGAACTGCCATTGGATTAACAATGTATTTCTTTCTATTTCTCCTTGCTGTGAGATTTATCAGAAAACTTTACAAAAGCTTACAAATTAGAGTTAATTGTGAACATTTGAATAGAATTTCTAACGTCTGATATTTCTTACACATAAACCTTTTATTGATTTACTGATGTCTTTTTTTTAATGTGTAATGGTTATAGGCATAGAAAGTGAACTTGCTGAACTGAGTTCACATTCTGTCTTCATCTGTTGCATTCACTTTCATACAAATACTCTTGGAAAAGACATGAATAGCAGGGGGTAATCTGTAATCTTAAGTCTTAGGTGGCAGCCAGTTTAGGAAAAGGAAAACTAAATTTTAAACTATGAAGAATGGAAAAAAGAAATCTGTGGAGTATCATGATTACCTACATCTAGAATGGACATGGGATTATAATAAAAATTTTTTTTTTTAACTGTCAAAAAATTTATTTTGCAACAATTTATCTCACTATTGTTTTTTTTTTTTATTGCATTTATAAACTATTTACGTCTTTTTAACCTTTAGCACTCTGCATTATTAATATTACTTTCATTTTCACTGCATTCTTTTTCAAGGCTTCTCAACTGCAGTAATCTTACTGTTAATTTCAATCAAAGGTGTTTTCTGTTGCTATAGAAGGATATGACAACACAACTATGAAATTCAAACACACTATTGTTCAGGATCAGAACCATATTTAGTGGCAGGATAAACTTCTTTTTTTTTCTTTTTTTTTTTTTTTACAGCAAGTCACATAGTGATAAAGGTTAATAAAATATTTTTTTTTTGTTTATTCTAGAAGAGATAAAAACGTAAACCTACACAAGAACTGTTATTAATTGAAATTAGAATTAAAAAAAAAAAAAAAAAAAGTATCTAAGATTACAGGGAAATTGTTAGAACAATGCTTGAAAGGTGTATAATCATCAAGAATTGGTCAATTAAAATGGTAATGGTAAGATTAGCCATTTTCACACAGGAAACATTAGGCATTTATTGAACAAACAGCATTACTGTTGGTTGAAATTTACAATATCTTCCTTTATTAAAATATTTTTTTAAATTTTTTGTTTTAGAAAATTTTGGTAAAAAATATATTTTTTTTCTTATATATGTTACCTCCCCACTTATTTAATTTCATGAAATAACTTTCTATTTTTTGAATTTTTTTTATTAGTTAAAAGTAGGACCCCTTGGAAAATGTAAATCATCTATTATTTTCAAACTTTCACTATTCTAACTGAAAATCTGCTCCGAACAGTAAACTAAAAAAAAAAAATCTAATCAAACTAAGTTTTTAATCGCTTTTGTAAATAAGTTATATAAAGGACACTATTGTCTGAAGAAATTAAATTTTTCAAGGAATAATGAATTTTTACAAGAATTTTTTCATTTTTAAAAAATTCTGATTATAATAATTTATAATAGTTTAAAAATCATTTAAAATTCTGTATTGGGCTATTTCCTGGATGTGATATTGTAATTAAGTGGAAATGAAAATTACAAATCCAAAATTGAAAAATTAATAAACATTGTTTTACTATTCTATTTTTAAAATTGTTCTCCTTTTTCATCTATGATAGCCTAAACATGTCATTATTATGAAAAGGTCATGTGCTTGGATTGAAAAATAGAAAAATGTTTTTTAGCTAATGTTAATTAAAATTTATTAACTATTAATGATTAAACAATATTTTAATTATTATAAAAATAGTTCCAGATGAATGTGTTAATTTTCTTGCTTACATATCTTTATTTTAATTTCATTTGTTATTAAATTTTAAAATTAATATAAGAAAATTTTATACTTTAAATTGTTTTAATTTTTCATAAAGCATCTTCAAACGTAATTAAAAGTCAATAAAATATTAGATGATTGCTGAAAATATGTTAATTTGTAAAAATTACTAGGAAATTAAAAACGAAAAATGCATTCACTTAGATTTTGTAAATTTATGTCAATTCTGGTCATCCATACTATCTGTCATCAACTCAGATCAAAGAAAATCAGGACCCATTGTTAACAAATGCTTGTATATTACTTTTTTATGCTGTAAGTAATATTTAATTTAAATCAGATTAATTTAACTTTAAATTTTCTAATTTTACTCAAATAACCTGTCACAAATATATATTTTATTTTTGGAAGATATTTAAAACCTATAAATTTCTTAAAATTAAGAAAATTTTCTGAAATTGGCCAAAAAATTGAGATTATGATCTATATAATTTTTATTTGAATACATAACATTTTACTTACTGGAAATAGTAATCATTTAGCTTTAAATTAAAGCTGAAATGAAATCTTCAAGAATGCTTTTTCATTTTTTAAATTTAAATCTTAGGTATCGAAAATTTATGCCAAATGAGTGGAAGTACCTATATTAAAGTAACTATTAGGGTGTATCAGAAGTATGTTTTTTTTTTAACAGATCATTACTGCAAAGTTTATTTCATGTGCACAGCTAAAGACTAACGCCACTTATTAACACTATTAATATGATGATGGGCCTTCCTGTCAATTTTGACATATGACCTGAATATGTCGACATATTGTACAACAGCAAGGATCTCAGGACATAGTAATGGGAATATTTAATGACACTTTTTGCTGTTGTCTTTTATCTCTTAGCCAGTCAATATGATTGATTTCGAATTTCCTGATACCACTCTGACACAAATATCTCCAGTTGTTTCTATTCAGGGCAACATGGTTGAAGTTAGTATAATATTTTATATATATATATATATATATATATATATATATATATATATATATGGTATAAATAAAATGACAATTGGAAAAAAGATCTTAGATTTTGCCGACGCGTTTCGTCTTCCGACTTTTTCAAGGCAAAAATGAAATCGAAATGTTCTTGTTGTTATAGTTACAATACATTAAAAAATCCAAATTTAAAAAGATAGACGCTTCTGTCTAAGCCTTTTTTTTTTTCAGAATTGATCTGGGAATTTATCTATATATATATATATATATATATATACACACACATACAATGTAATACAGAGCTATTATATATCAATATACATATTATTCCTCACCGCTAGCACAACTCGGAGTTCCATGCACAACACAATCTTCAGGTGCTGAGTATGAGCTGACCATTGCGCAATTTGAATTTTTTTTTTTTTTTAATTCAAATTATGTAAGGATCAGTCCATTCTCAGCACCTGAAGATTGCATTGTACATGAAACTCTGAGTTGTGCAAGCAGTGAGGAATAATATATATATATATATATATATATATATTTAGTTTATGGAAAACTAGGTAATCTGTATGGGTAGACCCAAGGAGGATAAAATCCAGAGAGCTCAATGTAAATCCAGAGCAAATAATTTAAATAAAAAAAGACCACTTTAAGGTTCCATGTAATAAATTATTTCACCACAGCCCTTTTAAAGGACTGCGGATCATCAGACTACTTCCAAAGGTTGAAACAAAAAAACTTTTTTGTTTCAACTTTTGGAAGTAAAGTCTGATGATCCGCAGTCCTTTAAAAGGGTTGTGGTGAAATAATTTATTACATGGAACCTTAAAGTGGTCTGTTATATATATATATATATATATATATATATAAATAAGTAAAAATAAAGATTGATTATGCCTAACAAACCTTGTCAAACAGGAAACTGCTAGAGGGTAATGTATTTAAGGTGAGCAGATTTTATAAAAGTACTTGTTTTTCTACATACAATGTGTGAAAGCACATGTGATACCCTGCCTTCATAAGCCACCAATCAGGGGGAGGTAACAGTTTCAGTGGCTAAGGCAGTACTGCCTCCCCTGGTGTCACCAGCAGCTTTATTTCTCAATATTAAGCATAGCTAATACTAAGAAATAAAGCATTAATAGTGAATAGATGAAGAAAACATTCAATGATATATCTTCCGACAGAGTTTCACAGACATAAGTCTGCCCATTGTGGGTAAGATAAATCAATTCAAAAGTTAGACAGTTTAGAGCTAAGATAATAGATTTGTCTTATGCCCTCAACATGCAAAACCAAGTCAGAAGTCATTGAACATTTACCCATGCACAATATAATCTCATTATCAATACTATTCCGCTGTTCTTTTTGTTTCAGATGTTATCAGGATAGAGACAAGTATTGAAATCATAGAAATTTTGATGCATTATTTTAAACTGTACATCAAAACTGCTGGAGCTACTTACAGAATTTGAGAAGTGAAAGTAAATAAAACAGTATTTGACCATACTACCAAAAAATGGTTGAAAACGTCAACTGTTCGTCCAAGCTTTGAATATAGCTGCCACATCTGGTCTAAGGCTTCTGCTTATGTATTTAGATATTCTTGATAAAATACAAAGACTCTGCAATGTTATCGGTCCTGACCTGGCATCTCAACTTCAATCACTTTCCCACTGATCTAATGTAGCTTCCCTGTGCTTTTTCTATAAATATTTTCATGGTTTATTGTTCTGATGAACTTTCATCTTTGGTACCTAGACTTTATGAATTTAAGCACTGTTGTATTGTGTTGTTCTATGACATGAAATCAGTAGTCAACTTCTGTGTGTCTCTTACTTTACTATACACATTATATCTCTTCTACTTAACATATGCAAAGAGGTACAATCCTATTTACCAATCCACTACAAGCACAGTACTAGATTGATCACAAGGTCTCATCATTTTACATTTGTAATAGCTAGATGTAACTGTCAGTTCTATGCTAACAGTTTCTTCTATTGCACTTCTCACTTGTGGAACTCTCTTCCGGCTTCTTGCTTTCCAGTGAAATTTGATCTTCAAAAATGTAAATGCAATGCCAATCGTTATATTGTGCCTTCTTAATTCCTGTTCTTTTATTGAATTCTCTCCTTAATAATGTTTTTCTTTTTCTCCTATTCTCTCTCAATCAGTAAGCCCTTGTATCTTACTGGCTTTATTGCCTTGCTTGGGGTGAAATAATTAAAAAAAAAAAAAAGAAAGAAAATGCATTTTAAGGATGCTGACTTGTCCCTTGAAATAAAATCCAGAAAAGGATGATGACCATCATTTGTCAAGGATAATACCTTAAAATACAAGATAAACAAGAACCCAACCATCTGCACTTGAAAAATTTCAGAAGTGCTATGCTCATCAAAAAATATCACATCCAGAACATTACAAATACATAAAAGAAAATAATTCAGCTCTGAAGAGGTTCTCCATAAACTCGAGATTGAAAATACTTTTGATATACCCCAATATAATTTATTTTTATTTCAAAGTTTATTAGATAAATAATACTCAAATCCTTAGTACATTTATCTGAAATTATTGAAATACTACTCGGCAGACATCGTTTAAATTCTCAGGTTGTTACTGCAAATACTAGAATATCTGTTTAAGATTCTTCTTCAATATGTCTTCCATGTTACAATAAAAAGTTTATTAATAAAAATTCAAAACCTGCATTCTTTTTAAATTTACAAGTACAATTCATTAAATACATTTATATGTACATCTTTTTCAATATTATTTATAATTATTTTCAGTTTTGTTCTTTTTCAAAGTCTCATGAAGAAATAATTGGGCAAGCTTTATTTTTGATTGTTAAGATAATAAAAAAAAAAAAAAAAGATAAAAATATATCAACTTGTAATAAACAGAGATTGGACATTTTAATTTTAATAATTCTTCATGATGAAAAAATGAGATGAAGCCAATAAAATATTCAGAAATTAAAACAGGAATCCTGAATTGAAATAAACTTAAGGAATTTGTAAGGAGAAGAATTAAATGATAAAACTATTTTTCTTTCTAGGGGGGCATCTAAGATAAAAAGGCAAAAAATGGATGAGATTAATTTTTCAGTATAAAATTGTATTAAAATAAAAATAAGGATAAAAATTCAAAAGAAAAAAAAAATGAAAAGAAGGAGATGGTGACAGTAACATGAATAGAAAGAAGTTGAATTTGAATATATTAAATAAAATGAAAAGCAGAAAGATAAAGAGATGTGCAAGAAAAACAGTGAGGAAAAAAAAAAGAGAAAAGGAAAAGAGAACAGCAAATTTAAAAAAGAGCCAAGAGAAAGAAGATAGAGAGTTGGGGAAAAAGAGAGGAAGAGAATGATAAGGAGGTGGACTAAAAGTCTTTGGTTGTTTACGACAATACAGTAATTCTCAAATTTAGAAGTGCAAACCATTTTCACATTTTAAAATATGTTTGTAAATTTTAAAAAAACTTGTACCTACAATATAGGTTGCATAACCTACAACATAGGCTGCATAACTTTCATTTTGTTTGTGACCAGACAATTACAACATATTGGAAGATTGCTGTCTAAATCAAGAAAAATACCGAATCCAAAGCATGAGTTGCAGTGAGAATGACACAATGTTCAAATAAACCTGTCATCACTCAATATCACAGCAATTGCTAAATTCAGTTTTCACCTTAACATTTTTAATAAATTAAATAAAAATTTTCATAGAAAAAGAAAAGAAAAAATATATCAGAAGGCAATTTGATAGAAAAGAAATTCAGTTTTTGAAAAAGTTAAATAAGCCTATGCACTGTTAAAAATGTTAATCATTGTTGTTTAATAGACAACAATCTATCTTCCAATTCCTGTTGTTCAACTCTGTAATTTTGAATAAATAATTAAATTTGATTTTTTGATGATCTCAGTAAATAAAACAGATCAGAGAGAGAGAGAGAGAGAGAGAGAGAGAGAAAGATGAGAAGCACTGAAAAAATAAAAAAAGGATAAGAATAAAAAAAAAGAAAATTTGAGAATGAGAGTGATAAAGGACGAAGAAAATCAGAGAAAATAAAGATAGATAATATAATGATAAAGAAGAGGAGAAAATGAGAAGAAAAGGACAGGGAGTTAAAAAGAAAAAAAAATGTGTGACCAATCAAACAGAAATAGTAGGGGAATGTCCTCTAAAAATTATTGTTTAAAAATAATTTTTCTTTTCTTTCAATTCAAAAGGAAGGAAATCAAAATGTCCTCCCATTTTATAATATTATAGAAAACACTACCACCACCACCACCATTATAATCATAAAAATCATAGACAACCAATCTATCAAAAGAATTGGATTTCAGATGAATTTTCCTCTTAAAAAATATACAAAAACAAAACATAAAAATGAACAATTTTTTTTTTTTTAAATATTCATTTTCTCTTGGTTTTCTTTTCTTTTAAAATTTTGTAAAATAATTCTTTTAAGAATTTTTCTTTGAAAAAATTAAAAGAATATAACTGAAGAAAGACAGAAAGAATTAAAGAAAAAAGTTTGAGCATAAATAACATAAATTCTTTGATCTTTTTCATTGGAAGAAACTAACCAGTTTCTTTTTTGTTTTGTTTTTTTTAAGGTGGGTCAGAGTTTGTTTTTTTTTGTTACATATGAGTAAGTATGTATTTAATCTGTGTTGGAAGAGAAGACAAAGGGAGGTAATCAGTGGCTTACAGCGACCACAGTCCAATAGCATTGCTATCATGGCTGTCTTGACACTCTTGATGTCATTTTGTGCATACAACAGGCTGGAGAAGGTGCAGCTCAGTGCCTTGTGTCAGAATGGGGAAATGATTGTCTTTGTGGTAGTTTACTAAATGGCTGATACTTTCAAATTTACAATCCTTTGTTCGAACCTGAAATGAAAAATTAAATAACATATATATATATTACTGCAGAGAAAACTTGTTAAAATTGATTATATCAATAGAGCCTGTAGAAATTTGTTTGATTAGCATTAACACTTTGAAAATAAATTCAATAAGAGAAAAAACAATCATTATTTACAGTTTTAAATCAAATTATACAGTTATAAATTTATATAAATCTGGGTTGATACACAAGAGCAAATTCTGAGTTTGTGAACTTTTTGCCTTACTACTGTTGTTTTGCCTTCTTACTGATAATTTGCCTTGCATATATTGTTTGCTTGCTTTGTATTATTCTTGTCCCTGTTCTTTTCTTGTAATTGTTTATTGCAATCTTTGACAAATCTGTTTGTTGGGGACTTCTGCCATTTATTTATTTATATTTAACGATAGACACTCACTCTACAGATGAAAAAAAAAAACAAACTTATGTTATTTTTTTTTAAATACAAAATTTTTTTCAAAATATCACTGCTTTGTTCTCTTACATATATTTTACAAAAGCCTAGATATGAAAGAAGATAAAAGGGTTTGTGTCCAATTACTGGTTATGTAAATTATCTTAATCCTGTTAAAAGCTTAGCCTGGGTTCTTTAATTTTTTAATTCAAACAGAATCCAGAATAAACTAGAGAAGTATGGTAAGACTTGTATACTTTGGTATTTTCTTCTAGAAAAAGTTAAATCATGACACTAACTGTAAATAGGTAGAAACTCAATGGATCCATTGTTAACCTATATTTATTAAACAATTTCTTAGTTGTACTAAAGTTAATTATAGAATGCACAAGCGGAGGCAAGATAAATCCAAAAAATTAAACAAAATTACTGATAAAAACGAGGTAATATGTTCGAAAAAGTAATTCTTATTTGTTATCTCATTAAAAAAAAAAAAAAAAATAACTAACTTTTATCAAGCTACAAAAGTACTCACTCAGTTTGTCCCCTGGATCCATAAGTGATAAGGTAACTTCTGACAATAGAGATAATGTGTTTTTTTGTGTAAAGTGGGCTATACATGGATGTATCAGGTTGGAATGATAAATCATAGAGTTGAGTCCAATTTCCAGTTGATTTCATTACATTCATTTACACATGAATACCCTTGGGAAAGGTATGAATCCATCTCTTCTTCCCCCAATTATGTGTTGAATAGTAGGAAAGACTGGCTCCTACTGAAATGGCAACCTACTGCAGGAAAATCTTGTCTTGTCAGTCATGAATTGAAAGATTCCCTAACTTCCAGTCAAGTGGCCCATGATCCCAAAGTTTTCATTCATTTATTTATTTGCTTAACTTCTACCTACTTGAGACTTACAGTCATATTATTTGGTACACTACTTTGTTTGTGATTCTGTAGTACCATCTCATAATGTTCAATGCAAGGTGTTCACAACAGTTTTCTTTAATTCGTATACAAAGCTTTTTGTGTATAAAAATAAATGATCTTGATCTTGCTCTGAATGACACCTTGATTCAACAAACTTACAATAAATGGCAACTATTTAAATACAACATGATAATCAACAATGCCATTTTAGTTGACTGATATTTAATTGGAGTAAACAAATACTTACCACGCCTTCTGGATCGATAAGTAACAAATGCTTCACACCCCCAGTATGCCGACCACTAAGAACATACTGGCCTTGTGTTGTGGTACTCTCTCTTACTAAGAAGTCTCCTTCTTGTTCAAGCAACATTTCAGACTAAAAATTAAAAAAAAAAAAAATTTATATATAATATATATTGTTGTAATCTAGGGAAGGTTACTGAATAGAATAATTACATGAAGGTCAGTAATGAACGATAATACTTAGGTCACAAACAACATATATAAGATTCACCAGTGGCATGTAGAAGTAGTAGTCAACTGCTAGAAGTGAGTCAAGTGAATTCCACAATGAATCTCCAACTGCAGACCAACATACAGTATTTACCACTGTATTTATGTGAATGGTAACATACACATTATTTTCCATAGGTATGCTACAACATTATATATATATTATATTCTTAAAACAGGAAACATTTTATTAATCAAAAATCTGATAGAAAATGGCTAACCCTAAGGTGTTATTAAAACAAAGAGTAGACTTAAAATTTCTAAGTTTCATGAAGTTAAAACATTTGGTCCACTTAAGTGTCCTGTTTACATGAGATTTCCGTGTATTGGCTTTTTTAGTCAATCTTGTACTGATAAGATCTCAACTGTCATGCACTGCTTCAACTCGGTAGTAGTACAGAACATCTTTTCTGCTTTCCCGTCTGTCCATAAGTATGTCTTGCCCACCAATCAACAAGCTCTATTATTTATCATTTTAAATGTCAGTGTGAGGCTGACTATATGGGTAAGACTATTCAGTGGTTGGAAGTGTGGGTGGTGCAGCACATGCCTGGCTTCATACATAGACATGCTCCATTAACATCCAAGCTTGAGTCTGCTATCAGTGAGCATTTAATAAGTTCTTTCACTTGTGGGTCCAATTATTCAGTAGATTTCTTTGTTCTGCAAAGATCTTGGGCAAGACACCATCTTAACATCTTGGAGGCAGTTGTTATCAACACATATCGTCTGACTCTGTGTAGGCAGAGGGAGCTGAAACATAAGTTGGCACTCTTCACTGAGTCTTTGCCATGGGCAGCCTTAATTTTTTTTCCTAGCCTCTCCTTTGTCTCTTTTAATACTATTGCAAGGAAGTTTTTGTCTTTTCAGTAGTTTCTCTTGATTCCAACGATTTTCCTTCTGACAAAGCATTGGATGAAAGGTAACTTAAAATTTCTATTTTTAATTGAGTTGATACTTTTCTATCAGAATTTTCTTAATAAAATGTTCCCTGTTTGAATTATATTATTTGGATGGTGTGGCACCAAAAATATGTTTATATATACATATATATATAAACAAACATGTGTAAGCTTACAACTTACTCTGTCTTTCTACATCTCAATCAATAACCTGTCACCTGCCAACAAGTGGCTCAGAGCTGACTTACTGTTATTCTGCATATATATATATATATATATATATATATATATATATATATATATATATATATATATATATATATATATATATATATATTAAAAAGAGAAGTACTGAAAACGTTTTTGGTTGTAATGTGTTTTTTTTTTTTTAAAAATAAAGCATAATAATTTAAAAAAAAAAAAATCCACATTACAACCAAAAACGTTTG
The DNA here is from genome assembly GCA_963932145.1 of Acanthosepion lycidas. Lineage (NCBI taxonomy): Eukaryota > Metazoa > Mollusca > Cephalopoda > Sepiida > Sepiidae > Acanthosepion > Acanthosepion lycidas. Next base: position 54,572,880 of record OZ010587.1, on the reverse strand, counting down.
TGGTACCTCTCTTTTTAATATACACACTTTTCTCTTGTTGGAATCACTATAACCTCTTTCATATATATATATATATATATATATATATATATAAAACAATAAAAATAAGCCTATAATCAGAATTCTCTAACTTCCAGTCAAGTGGCACATGATTCCAAAATTTTCATTCATTTATTTGCTTACCTTCTACCTAATTGTGGACAATTTCTAGATTTTACTGTCTACATAGTCATAAAACTCAGCCCAGATAAAATCATTTTGGGTTTACTTAACTTCATGTGGATTATAAGCCAATTTAAATTGGAACCCATTATGTTTTTCTTGCCAGAGAAAATTATTTACAAGTTGATCTTGAATGAACAATTTTTTTTCTGATAAGAGAAAAACTGTCTTGTGAATTTGGTGTCATTGTAATGAGTTCAATTCCTGGGCTGGGTAGGATGGAACTGGCAGTAACTGAGCAGTACTAATAAAGAATGAGACAAGTTACTTTACAGAGACAGTCAGACAAGAACAATCTATTCCCATAGATTAAATAAAAGTCTGAAATTCCTTGAAGGTTACTTAGATTGACAGTCACCAGAATAAGGCTATTGGACTCAATGGCTGAAACATTGTGATAACAAAGATTAGGTCATTAGTCTGAAGGAGCATAATAACTCCTCATTTAAGAAATTCAAATCAGTATTAACCCAATGTGATATACCAATATGATAGAAAAAAAAAAAAAAAAGTTAAATTATTTGATAAAAAATAAAAATTTCAGAAAAAAATGAACACATTTTTTTTGAAATTTTGGACTAAAGACTTTAGAAGTATTTTTGATAAAGAAAAACATTATTTTAGACTTTGAAAATTTTAGTGATATGATTTCAAGTAATTTTCTAAAGAAGTAATGAATTTTTCATTTATTAATCCGACAGATTTTATCACTTTTAAACATAATTTTTTTTTAGTGTATACTCATATTTGATAAACACTGTTTATTTATTAAATAATATATTTATTTTATCTACCAAGGAATTTTGCATAAAGGCACTATTCCCACTTGCCTGACTGGCTAAATTCTCTGTAGCTCAGTCAATTAGTGTACATCAGATCTAATGATGGTTCTCTCTGCCAAGGGGAATGTATATATTTTTTTAATAAGATTTCTTGAATATTCAAGATGGTAGATGAAAAAAAAAATTGTTTAATAAATATCTGTAGTATCTACTCAAATATGAGTATCAACTAAAAAAAAAAAAAATAACATTTAAAAGTGAGAAAATGATTTAAAGTTTAATCAATTATTTAGTTGAAGCTCTCAATTGGCCACTCATTTAGCATAGATTAAGACAAAATACTATTTAGCACTGGTAATCAAAGAAGCATCATTATTTTAATGTACTTAATGTTTTAAGGATCTAAAAAATGAAGTGTGCCTCATGTTAATGAAATGTAACTCACATCTTTTCGACTGAGGGGTCCATGATACCATTCCTCATAGACTGGAGCTAACACAGCAGGTGTCTCACCAGAATTGACTGTTGTTGCCTGCAAGCTTTCTTCAGGGGCTGGGGCAGGGGGTGGAGGCTGAGTCACAGACTCATTCAGAAGACAAGTCTCAAAAGGTTCTGAAAGATAAAAAAAATGCACTCACATAATTATCATAATCATTATTTCTATAGACCATTAGGACTAGATGTTGACTATATACAAATAACTGGCCTGGCAACTTCGAAAATGCCTGAAGAATAGTGAAGCCTTAGAATGGATTATCAAATAAAAGAACCCTGGCAAACAACTACAGACCAATCACATGCCTACCATTGATGGATAAATAGCTGAGAAAATTAATGGAAAGCAGAAGACTTTTATTGGAAGAACAGAAAAGTTTCAAAAAAATAATCAAATAACCTGCTCTATATGTACTATATTTATTCTGAAATAAGTAAAATCAAGAAGAAAGATACCTATAGAAAGGCATCCCATACAGCTCCATACTGTATATACTCAAATATAGTGTGAGATTTTATGATCATTTTTTTCACAAAAAATAGGGGATTGCACTATACACATCTTTTCTGGTGGGGTTAAAATTCATGCAGAAAAATTCAAGGGTCACATTATATATGAAGTTGGCTTATACATGAGTATATACCAGGGGTGACCAAACTACGGCATGTGAGCCACATGAAGCTCTTTTACCTTTAATATGTGGCTTGTGGAAATATGTTTGCTGAGCTGCTTTTTTTTCATAACAGTTAATATAAAAGGTAAATAAAAAAATTCAATTTGTTCATGTCTTGCAGCTCTGAAACATCTGAACTTGACATTAAACATAGTCTTGAAAAACTGCAAAGGATACCAATTCTCTAACACAAGAGGAAATTTCAACAACATTACATACATGGATGACTTAAATCTCTTTGCAAAGGTCCTTCTCACTCCTGCTGGAGGAACCACTTCCTAATTGACCATGTTTTCAGAGGTGTAATTGTACTTGCCACGATTGGCCAATTGTCAGTTGGTGGGACTATTTCACTCATAGTTGAGGTTTTGAATTCAGTTGTCCTTCTCCTAGACTGGTTGCCACCCAAGGCTATAGGACACAGTCTGTTCTGCTATTTACCAATAGTTGGCATGAGAAGAGATGGATTCATACCTTTCCTAAGGGTATTTTCATCTAAGTTAGTGTAACAAACTTGATTGGAATTTGGACTCAGCTCTCAGCTGTTTATTTAATTTTTATTTTATGATCTGATTAAAAGCAATTTCTCTAAATGATTACGAAACATTGATTTTTATATAGCTGTTTCCATAGCAACCTTCTTGAATAACATCTACTTACCTAAAGTGTGTATAATACAGTTACGTGCCATATGTTATACACACTCGGTTGATCATGTCTCTTTCGATTCATGACTGACAAGGCAGAAGATTTTCAGTAGGACCCAGTCTTTCCCGCTATTCCACCCATAGCTGGGAGGAGAAGAGATGTATTTATACCTTTCCCAAGGGTATTTGCTTGTAAGTGAATATATCAAAACTGACTGGATTTCATACTTGACTCTCAGATTTATCATTCTGAGCCTATATACATTACACCACAATGCACATCCATGTATAGCATCCTACATAAAAAAAAAAACATTATCTCTCGTCAGAAGTTACCTTATTAGTCATGGGTCCAGGGGGCCTAATGAGTGTGTACTTTACTTTTGTAGCTTTGCATCAGAGTTGATAAAAATTGGCTTACTCTCTCCATTTTTTTTTTTAATGAGATGACATTTTAGAACATGTTACCACATTTTTATCAGTAATTTTCTTTTATTGTAAGGATTTTTCTTTTCACTTCTTAATTTAGGCTGAATGTTTTTACGGACAAAGTGTTTCATTTGAATATTTAATAAGAGGGGTGATCTGAATAAGGATGTCCTAGGTGGATGTTTTCATTTTTGCAAAAAATGAATAATTGTCACAGTCCATCCATATTATTTATTTATTTTTTTTTACAATGATGTTCTCCCTGTACAAGAGCCACTTGAAGTAGAGGGTTACAGAGTAAGAGGCACAGTTTGTGGGGAAGGTAACAGTTGATCCTAGATTTGAACAGGTTAAGATTATAGTGATCAGGAAAGTTAACCTCTCGGAAGTTAGTTCCACAAAGCAGTAGTTTGTTGGAAGAAGGTGCTTGAGTGGAACTTACATCTCACCAATGGAATATGAAGGGAGGGTGGTTCACTACAATGTGCATGACATGGTGGATTTTAGCTGTGTCAGTTAGAACTGGTGGAACTAAGGAATGTAGTTTATCTGAACACTTTCCATGGAAATAGCATTAGAGCAGTGAGAGACTTGCAACATTTTGTCTGTAAGAAAAGGATTGGAGGGTAGAAAATAATTTGTTCATCTATTTGAAACTCAAATGTACCTTTTCTATGTTTTGTATGGGTTTTTCAAATACATAATATATATAATTTATGGTCAGTTATAATAGAATTAACTTTATAAAAACATGGAAGGGAAAATTTGGGCCACTTGGATTTAGCAAGTACACTAAACTACCTAAATTAAAAAGTCAAAAAATTAGTTTTGAAATACAGCAAAGCATGTTGCTTATTGGAAATATTAAATTTAACTTATTAGCTTGAAATTAAAACTAAACTAAAAGCTTCAAGAAAGATTTTTCATTTTTTAAAATTAATTTTAAACCTGAGGTATCACGAATCTGTGGAAGTACCTACTTTTATAGATAAAAACGAAGGCTTCTGTAATGCTTAACATAATGTTTGCCTACTTTTATAGATAAAAACAAAGGCTTCTGCAATGCTTAACAAAATATGTTTTAAATTCAGGCTTTTATTGTTGAGCAAATGTCTCTGAGGAATTTAACAAACCTCACAATGGCACATCATATCTGAAACATTATTCCTCCTCAGAATGAAAAAATGAAACCTGAGCAAAAAAGAATTTAGCAGTATTTATTATTGAGAATGTTACAAGTGCAGCATTGTAAGAAATCATACTCCATGTTCACAAAATACCTGCCTTGTTTTGAGCAAGAAATACTGGACATGAGAGTCAAATAAAATAATATTTATCATTTTAATTTTTTTAAAATTATGACCTTGAAGATTGAAAACACAAGATAGGCAGGGAGCCAATATGGATTTATAGCTTTCCTTTTTGGCATGTCCCTAGCAACTTTCTGGTGCAGACTGGCTTGAATGACTTTTTTTTTTCATAGCATACTCCTTCATCCACAAATGCAAATGAAGCTGCAAATCTGTAAATGTGCATGCATGACAAACACATATGACGATATTGAGTCACCCCCCGCCATGAGGGTGTCATGTGGCACAAGGCCTTTTTAACGTGGGCACTCGGAGCCTGTGTGCTCGGACAAAAATATGCCCATTGAACCTGTATAAATGGGTTCAGGGCTGGTCTACCTCCCCGAAGGAGACTCCGCCCTTCGGTGTAGCCTCCTTCGGGTTCCTCCCGTCCGTAGGAAGAGAGTACAACCGAACAGTCGGTAGTAAACTACACATATGACGCCAGCTTGAAGATAGTCTTTCAGGCTGATTGTGCCATGCCAATCTCACATCCAACCACCTATTGTATAATATTTTATTTAGAAATTTGAGTAATCAAAACTGCAGAATCCTTGTGTCCACTTCACCACATCATAATCTGGTGGCCATAATGTACCATGTTCCACATGGCAAAAACTGTGCTTTCAAAAGATTACATATCAATATACATACGCATGTCAAAGGGGTCAAGTGCTCCATTAGTCCAACCGGCTTCTGGTGGAGTCTCAACAAAGTCTGGGGCTTGCTCTGCAGGGTTAGCTTCTAAAATATCATCAGCAGTTCCAAAAAGCGGGATGGAATTCATGTTTGCAAATGCAGCAAGCGCTGAGGAAGAATAAAATATTTTCATATAATCAGATATATTTACAGTTTCGAAGGCAATTTCATTCCATCTCAACAATATTCACTTATTAAATTATGAGGAAATAGAATTACAATTAATCATGCAAATGCACTTGGATTTTTTTTTTTTTTTATCAAATTCACCCCAAGCAAGACAATAAAATCACTAAGACAAAGAATTAGAAAACAGAAACATTATTAAGGAGTAGGAACAATAGAAGAGTAATCTCTAGGAAAGTGACTTGTTGCATCTTCTCAGGCTAACATTTTCAACTGACATGATGTGGAAAGAATTCATTACTTGGTCAGCTACTAAGAAAGTTGGTTCACTGTTTCATGCGAGACAATTTTTTCACCAGAATCATACATCTATGTTTACTATTTATTCATGCTTAGAATACTGCAGTCATTTATGGTCAGGTGCCCTTGCTATTTACCTAGAGCTCCTTGATAAAATCCAAAGAAGAATCAGCAATATTATTGGTCCTGATCTGGTGGCTTGGCTTCAGTCACTTTCCCACCGACATAAGGTTGCCTCCCTGTAGCTTTTTTATAAATACTTTCATGGTAATTGTTTGGATGAACTCATTACTATGGTACCTAGACTTTTTGATTTTAAGTGCAGTACTAGACTGGCATCGAGATCTCATCAATTTACTGTTGAGCTGGCTAGATGTAACTGTAAATTCTATGCTAACAGTTTCTTTTTTTTGCTTGTGGAACTCCCTGTTGGCTCCATGCTTCCCAGCTAACTTTAACTTGAAAAAATTTAAATGCAATGTCAATTGCTGTTTACTGTCCTCTTGATTACTCTTTCCTCTTCCCACTCATTATTAATGTTTCTGTTCTTAATTCTTCCACACCCTGTAACCCCATGTGTCTTTACTGCCTTGCATGGGGTGATATGGATTAAAAAAAAAAATCAGGAAGACAGCAAATAACAACTGACACTGCATTTAAATTTTTGTAAATCAAACTTAACTGGAAAACATGGAGTCAGAAGAGAGTTCCACAAGTGAGAAGTGTGAGAAAAGAAACTGTTAGCATAGAACTTATGGTTACATCAAATCAATTCAAGTGTAAATTGATCAAACTGTGTTGCCAATCTAGTACTGTGCTTAGATTCATAAAGTCCAGGTGTCATAGCAAAGGGCGATATTTATATCTGCTTATTTACAGGAAATGTGGCACAAGGCCAAAAATAGGGATTGGGGAAAAGGACGGTCATCTTCTGTCTTAACTTTAAACTTAGCTAGCTACAAACACTGACCCAAATATACCACAATATTCCTAACATCAAAGCAATGCATTCTTACTTACCTTTCTTATTACACCCACCATAATACCTCTTGTCTCTATGAAAGTCCTAACCAGTCTCCATATTTACAATTCATTGTCTGTGGGGGAGGGGAATAAAATAACAATTTAAAATCTAAACCTCAAAGCGTAGCAAAGAACTCATTTGAATAATTACCATGAAAGTATTTATAGAAAAGGCACAGGGAAGAAACTTTGCAGCAGCGGGAATGTGACTGAAGCCAAGATACCAGGTGAGGACCAATAATATTGCTGATTCTTTGGATTTTATCAAGAATCTCTAAATTTTTTTTTACAGAGCCTCAAATTACCGTTTATATTTTGTTATTTTAAAATTCACAGAGAGTGTGTGTGTGTGTGTGTGTGTGTGTGTGTGTGTGATATGACTTTGCATGTGCATATGTTATGTATATATGTATGTTTGTGTTGTGTATGAGTGGCTTACATGTCCTTGTACCATTTAATGTATGCACAAGCACAAATTGACTGACTTTGAAATAAAACATTGGAATAATTTTTCTCTAAACAACCCTTATCCTGGGCTAAGCAAAAAAAAAAAAATTTTAAACCACCCCACAAAAATATCAGATAAGATTTTATTGAATTTTTCAGAGATTATCCCATAATATAAGGTATTAATATTTTAAATTTTTTTCTTTTTAAATTTGTGGAAATATTTTAGGACAGTCATTGAGTTAAAATATACATGTACATAAGAGTATGATAATGTATGCACACATTTTGAATAGAACTGAAATGGTTATCTGTGTGGTGAGAGTTAATTTCCTCACTTATATTTAGCAATAACACATGGGTAACAGCAGGGCCGGTGCATACTACCATCTAACTCTCCAGACCCTGGCAAGCCTTACTGGAGGCCCTGGGCAGAGCTTGGTGATCCAACTATCTTATCAACATTTACTTTTTCCTACCTACATTTACATATGTTACAAATTAAACTAAGCACAACTGACGATTAAAGGATGAAAACTTTTTGCAGATTTTGACATCATTCTGTGTTTTTTTTTTTAATCCAAATCCATGAATTTGTTTTGCTCATGCTAAGTCTAAAAAACACTAGATAAAATTCACTATTTTTTATCCATAATGTTGAATGTGCTAAAATTATTTAACAAGAAAAATCTCAAACTGATGTTAAAAATTGCCAAAAACAATTGTTGATTTATTTAAGGAGGAATTATCTATTATGACGTTTCTAATTTCTATTTAGATAGATTGTATTTTTTTAAATTTTTTCTAGTTGAATTGTTCACCTATATTGCATATGATCTATTATTGTACGTAATCAAGTTACAATAAAATTTGTACTTTATATGAATACTACCTTATGAAAATTGCGATATAGTAGAGTGAAGTAGGTGGGGTCGTATCATAGATGGGGGCTTATCATAGATTTCCTGGGTGGGGGAATAAAATCCATGCACCAGCCCTGGGTAACAGGAAAAGAATACAAGCTTAAATATACAGCCCTTTAAGTCATCTATATTTAAAGAGAATCTATTTTCTAACAAATGTAGTATTTTAAATGGAGAAACAATTTATATTTGATCATCTTGGTGTTATTAGAGCAACAAGTACCAAATTAGTGCGACAATAAAATTATAAATGTCTTTAAATGTTTTAAAAAGATGTCTGTTGGTAATAAGTGACAAGATTAAAAACAATTACAAGAAGAATTGTGTGCAGTTAATAATAAAAGTTTGAATGAACAAAATGTGGCAAAGAGAAAAGGTAAGATGATTCAGTTTTGAATAATAGAAGCTGCAATCAGTATATTTTGTTATTACTTGGTTTTTGTTTTGTAAACAACAAAGGAAAAGTATAACTTACATTTGGGTCTATCGTACAGGTCCTGGCCTGTTGGATCAGACAGATCAACCAATAGGCCCTCAGTGCTGTTATTGTAATCATTATTCCGATTTTTATTTACAGTTGAATATAATCCCTCTGGAACCTAAAACAGACAAAAACAAAATAAAAATATTCTTAAAAAATAAAATTAAATTAAAAAATCTATTAAAATAAGTGGCTGCAAAAATGGAATTCCAGAATAAACTTATTGAGTCCTGACATTCATAACATCCACACATTGGATACAATGTATTGGATAGTTTTGAGCTTTTTGGAGAAAAAGAAATAACTCTTACAGGCACTATATATATATATATATATATATAGATATATATATATATATATATATATATATATATATATATATGTATGTATGTATGTATATATATATATATATATATATATATATATATATATATATATATATATATATATATTAAAGAAAAACAGACCACTTTAAGGTTCCATTATAATAATTTATTTCACCAGAGCCCTTTTAAAGGACTACCCATACGGATTATCAAGTTTTTCATAACTTAACTATATATCACACTTGCTCCATATGTGACCTTAATGCCATTTAAGATTATTGCACAAAATTTCATAACTGAATCAAGTAAGCTGTCAGATCCTCATACATTGAAACCGACAGGAGTGTCCATTTATATTATATATATATATATATATATATATATATATATATACAGTGGAATCACAACCTATGAATCTAATCTGTTCCAGGAGGGGGATTCGTAATTGGAAATTTTGTATGTTGAAACTATATTTAAAATCCCCATTTAAAATCAATTCATTCTAAACACCAAAAATACTGATATAAAAATAAACAAAAATCGTATTTTATGCAAAATTAAAGTACTTTTTAAAAATATTATACACAAATAATGTAAATAAATATATCACTGTGACTCCTTCCCAGACTTTATCAATAAGATTTAAGCAATTTAGGACACTGAAGTGATTCTTCCAAAATTCTCTTAGGGTCAGGTTTGTATTTTTGGTCACTTCAAAACACTGATGAAATTAAGCAGCTTTATCAGAGCTCACAGCCTCTCCATGTCTCACTACACTGTGGATGCTGGCTCTCTTAAAATTTTTCAAATCATCCTCGGCTTGTCTTAAATGCATTTTCATCTTCAGAAGACATGCCTGGTATCTTTTTGATAGGATCCACGTACAGTGCTCTTTGCTTTGCACATGTAATATCTTCAGACACAGCATCACCTTGTAGCTGTCACTCATTTATCCACACCAGCAACAGCTTCTCAACATCTTCTAGGGCTTTTGGATGATGCTTGGTAATTATGTTAACTCCCCTGGATACATCAAGCTTTTTTATTTCTATCTTGTTCTTTAGGATTGTGCAAATTGTTGATGCTGAACGTCCATATAGATTGGCAAGGTCAGAAACACGGGTACCTTCTTCATGCTTCTGAATGATCTCCTTCATTTGCATGGATATTTTTCCCTATTTGTAGCAGCAACCAGTTTCTTGGGTGACATTGTGGGCTATAAAAATTATCAAAAAGTTACCCATTAAAATTTAAGATTTATTGTTCATGTACAGTTATGTTAAACTGTACAGTACAGTAACTGTATGGGAAACTGTAAAGGAACAAATTGTGGTGATGAAATGTACCATGCAAATCAATCTGAACTGGATGCATAGTTTACGTGCTGTACCTGCATTTTATTTTACTCTAATTAAACTTTATACACTTTTTTTTACATATTTCTACTGTACTGTACTGTAGATATCAATTTAAAATTGAATGATTATACACTGTATATTAGACTAAAACACACTTTACATTACATAAAGATTAAACGAAACAAACTCAGCATTGTCACATTTTACCTCCTTTAAATTCAATAAATTTTAATAACATTCACATGTTACTGTACAGTAAAATACATGTACTGTATTCATTACTGTACATAGATTTTTGTACATTCTTAATTCTTCTTACACTTACACTAATATAATCACAAATATGCATACACTACAAATGTTTATTCTACGAGGTAATAAAGAGGACTGAGTGGGATGATGCAAAGCTTGTAGCATCACACTACATCTAGTGTGATGGAACTGTATAGAAATATGTTATGATATAATAGTATACACTGTATATAAAATATATTATAATGTAATAATATACACTGTATATAAAGTATAAAAAAAAAAAAATACAGTATAAAATATATCTGCAAATATTTAGTAGAGTACAGTATAAAAATACAGTATAAATAAGTATTGTAATACTGTATAATACTACAGTATTATATTATTATATATAAAATATATAATATATAAAACATAAAAATATAAAATACATTATATTTAGATAAGATTAAAAAATATTTTCAGTACATTTATGTCAAATATCTAGTTTGAAATGCTGTGATGGAAAGCCCATTCTTAATTTTGCAAGTTGAAATTAATTCATAAGTAGAAATGAATTTTCTTTTGCAAGTGGAGGTGTTCGTAAGTTGAGATTCCACTCTGTGTGTATGTGTGTGTGTGTATATATATATATATATATATATATATATATATATATATTGTTGTCAGCACCCACTCATATCCGAATATTGTGATTGTTATCCTCTCTCTCTCTCTATTCCTTTTCTCTCCTCTGGTGGCAGAAATGGCTGTGAATCAAAGTGATTTTTGATTTTGGTGGACAACTCTGCGCAATGGAGAAGCCCATACTCTTGGCCAAAAATGCTTCCCTCGTGACTCAAAGGAGATTGAGACAGGCCAGATCTGTCAAACCTGGTTGCATCGCGCTGTCGGATGCTTAGTCTGTCAAGGTCCACCTTGGTTAGGCCAGCTCGACTGGTGCTGCCCTCTTCCACTGGCTTGGCCATATATATAAAATTATAAAGCAGTTATTGGTCAGCGCTGAATTTGTCCAGGAAATAGTAGTATTAAAAAGTGCTCAATACATGTATAAAGAAAATAAAAATTTAACATGCAGAGCTATTAAGTTAAAAAAAAAAAAAATTAGGAGATCAGCTAGTTATGCTACTCTGGTTTCAACCTTTCTGTATCTTCAGGCAATTTGGATCAAATGATTTCCTAACACCTTATTATTTATAAATAAACACACAATGTGAAGTGTAATAGAAGGGGAGGAGAAAAGTAAGATTATTGAAATTGTTTTGGAGGGAGATTACATAAAATGTACATAATTTAATCCCCCTCCAATACAATTTCAATACTCCTCCACCTCTATTACATTTCACGTTGTGCATTTATTTATAAATAATAAAGTGTTAGGAAATCATTTGGTTCAAATCACCTGAAGATACTGAAAGGTTGAAACCAAGGTAGTGTGATTGGCTGCTCTCCTAATTTTTTAAACTATATAAGTACACCAATAAGTACAAAATCAATTATGATATATATTGCTGTCACATCTGGCCTGGTGTTTCTGCTATGTATTTAGAGATTTTACAAAAAGAATCTACAATATTATCAATCCTGACTTGATAATTCGGCTTCAGTCACTTTCCACTTTAATGTACCAGCTCTGTGCTTTTTCTATAAATATTTTCATGGTAATTGTTAACTTTCCTATTTGGTACCTAAACTTTAAGTGCAGTACTAGACTGGCAGCTAACTCTCATTTTATAATGGAAATGGTTAGATGTAGCCATAAGTTCTATGCTAACAGAATTTATATGCAATGTCAATCATTATCTTCTGTCTTCTTAATTCCTGTTCTTTTATTGCTCTCTCTTCTTTATGATGTTGCTCTTAATGCTTATAAATTTATAAATAAAAAAATAATTTTCATATTTATTTCTTTATAAATTGGTAAATGATAAATATTGCATTGCATTATTTTTAATACAATTGTATTAGTTTTTAGAATGTTTTAAATATAAATTTACTCTTGTAAATAAACAATCTAATAAATAGTGTTTATTATTATTGTTGTAAATTCTCAATAATAAAATTAAAAAAAATTGTATAAATTCACTTTTATCATATGTTTAGGTTTTATTACAATTCTAATCATCGCATTTTGAAACAATAAACTTTGCCGGGAAGTGAAGGTGGTTATTCTTTCGTACTCACTAACCCCTTGCGTCTTAGTGGCTTTATTGCCTTGCTTGGGGTGAAATGATTAAAAAAAAAAGCTATTATTTTACACATGTAATCTCCTTTGTCAAGGTAACTAACCCTATGCTTTTCCATAAATCACACAGAAATTGAACATTATGCAGAGACAATTCCAATTCCAACTGTTCTGGATTATGAATTTCTTGATCACCATGTGTAAGTGAGAGAGAGAGAGAGAGAGAGAGAGAGAGAGAGATTAAAACATGCAAGAAGAAATGAATAGAAAAATACAGTAAAAATAAAAGTTAAACAGGAGGGCATCAAGAGAAAATGACTGCAAGAAAAAAAAAAAAAAGAAGAAAAGGACAAGAATAACACATACAATGGATGAAAAGAAAAAAAAAACATGAATGAAAATAGAAAAAAAATTTAATCAACAAAATATTAAATAAGTGAAAAATCTTAAATAATAGGAAGAAATGAAAATACTTTTTTTTATTTAAGAATGAAAAAAAAAAAGAGAAAAAATTCATGAAGAAAAATAATTATGAAAAAGAAAAACCTAGATGAAAACTTACTGTGGATGTGTGATTGCTTGGAGCAGAATAATTTGGAAGTGGCGGTATCTCTGGAGGCACTGGAGAAGGTGCAAATGCCCCAGGACGATCATTGTAATAATCCACTTCATCTTCCCATGCTTCTCCATTAAACTGTGAATCTGTCCTACAAAATGGAGAGAAGAGTCAGGATTTTTTTAATCATATTTCCAAGATTGTTTTTATTTTCCATTTCCTCTGTTATGACAGATTTTTTTTCTCAATTCCTTTTGGAGACATGTTTGTAATAGAAAAATGGAAAAAAACATTATTTTTAAAATTAAGGTTGTTATTCTGAAAATTTTATAATTCTTTGCTTGACTGTGGATGCACACAGGAAAATCTGTAAATATCTGCTGGAAAAAATTCATTATCTAAATACAATGAAAACTTTAGATTTAAGAGAATTATTAATTTTGGTTCATTTTTTGAACTGAACAGAAGATTTCAAAATATTTATATAAAACAATGGGAATAATAAGCAGGACCGGTGCATACTACACCTTAATCCCCTGAGTGGGGATGATGTGCAAGCCTGATTGGGGACGCCAAGCAGTGCTTTGTGACCCTTGATATCAACATTTGCTTTTTTTTATACTTACATTTATATACGTTACAAATTAAACTAATCACAACTGACTATTAAAGGTATTAAAGGATGAACAATTTTTGTGGATTTTGATGTCATTCTGGGGTCTTTTTTCATCCAAATCTGATTGATTTATGTCATCAATACCACTACATAAAAATGGAGACCCCGAATACAAACGTTCATGGAAAAGTATTGAGCGATATTTAATAAGAGACTTACTCAGATTTCACATTGGCAACTCTGACGTTTGTACCGACGTTTAAAAAATTTGAATCACCACATTAGACCCAACTTAACTGGTATCCTAACTCCACATCGAAGAGATATTAACATTATGGCCGAGCAAACTGATGCACACACAGAAGCTGCAATAACTGTGAATTTGCCAGCTTACAACAGTATCAATGTGCAAGTTTGGTTCACACAGTTAACTGCTATATTCAACGCAAAGAGGATAACTTCACAAACTTCCCGACATGCTTACGTTGTAGAGAAGCTACTGACGGAGGTAGCGATTAAGGTTTCGGATCTCCTGGATGAGATGCTATCTGATAAACCTTATGATACCCTAAAAGAAGCTATACTTCATAGAACTGGTCAATCTGAGGAACAAAAGCTGCGTGACCTCTTTAATAACTTAAGCACGGGACAAAGTAAACCGTCACAACTTCTGCGTAAAATGCAGGTACTATTAGGAAGCAACACAATGTCTGACACAGTAAACCCCATCCAAATTTTGGCTTCCCTCCCAGATGAAATTGAACTACAAAAACTAGCTGAAATAGCTGATAAAATTAACTGATAACCAGCCAGCTAGTCCTGTGTATGCTGCAACCCAGAGACAGCCAGTAGCATCGGTGGTTGACGCAGACGAGATTTGTAAACTTAGTGACAGGTTAATACAACTTTCTATTCAGAAGTCTATGCAACAACAGAAATGCAACTTCACTAATTGAACTCCTCCTGAATCATGATGACGTAGACACAGATCGTTGTCACGAAATAGGGAAAACTATCAGGACAACGAATGTTGTATCATGCTAAGTTTGCCCACCAGGCACATAAATGCCATAAACCTTGCAGGTTTAGCGCGAATTTCTTTGGAAGAAGATCGACACAGCAAACAGGAAACGACGTTCCCGGCAGCAAGTGAAGACGGTATTCGCTACCGGGGAAAAAAAAATATTAACCGTATTTTTTATGTTACGGATGCCAATTCTGGTTACCTATTCTTGGTTGACATGGGTGCACAGGTTAGTGTGAGTCCGCCTACAACAAACATGGCAACCAAAGCTACATCATACAACCTGGCGCATTTTAAACTCAACGTGAACATGTCTTTCCGATCCTTAGAAGATAAACATACTGATATTGCAATTAAGGGAATTACTTCAAAATTGACAACGGCAGGTATCAGTACAGCCCTACCCACTGCCAACGGTCTTCAACATTTATTACGGAAATACCCAGAAATTCTGACACCATTCAACTATATGGAACCAATCTTACACAATGCGGAATACAGGATACAGACGACTGGTCTTCCCATGCATTCACCTCTGCAGTGTTTACATCCTGATAAATATAAAAATGCTAAGATTGAGTTTCAGCATCTGTTGGACTTAGGGATAATCTGTCCATCATCCAGCCCATACGCTTCTCCTTTGCATATGGTGTCGAAATCGGAAGCTGGAGCTTGGAGACCATGTGGTGATTTTCGGCGACTTAATGCTCAAACAGTCCCGGACAAATATCCGATCCTGCATCTACAAGATTTTGCAATAACGTTACAAGGAGTATTTTAGCTGTCTGCTAAGACTTTTTCATCTATGTCGATTTTCATGCAAAAAAGCGGATCACATCTTCATACATGTTTCTGAAAACCTGAACTTCTCATTGGACAATAAATATTAAAATTATCTTGTATATCTTCACGTACATTGTTCTCAATGAGCAACACAAAACATATCAGGCTCCAGACTGAGTTTTGTAAGGTGCTTTCTGAGTGGTTAACAAATAATAAATAAAAACAATTTACCTGCTCACCACGATGTCCGAATAACATCAACCTAGTTTTTGACCTGATGAAAAAACAATGCTCTCAAGATCCTATCACGTGATTAAAAACACATAAATTGAAGGTATGAGCGAACCCAGTCAGTGAGAATTTACAACTACTAGAATTTGCTAAACGAGTTCACGATGTTTGTATCATTACTACAGCGAAGTAAAAAGTTAGAATCTCAAGTTCTTTAACATGAAATAACTTCACTGAAATTCAAGCTAAAATATCAACGAAACAATTCACTCACCAACTTCTGCAACTTACTAAAAACTATTCAATGACGTTATTGAATCTTACTAAACTTAAATACAAACAATTACGAACAATACTTTCAACTACGAGCAACAAAAACAAGTTAGACATTACGGAACATTCACTCCTCCAACTTCTTTGAAGCTAAAAGTTTATCAACATATTTTCAGCTTTACAATATTCTTTAAACTCTCTTTCACTGAACATTTTGAACGACAAAATAATTCAGCTTTTTGTGAGCTCAGGTAAAAAAATTTTTTTATTAAAGACTAGCCCAGTCAAAGGGAAGTAACTCATATTAATATTAGGTTGGTGCAAAAATAATATCGTTTTCTCACATAGTAACATATGTGAGAAAACGACATTGTTTTTGCACCAACCTAATAGTTATTGTAAAACTGTTGTCATTTATAAATATAAATATTGTACCTGTTATGAAAAGTTATTTTCTTGTGTTCTTTCTCTTGTTTGCTTTTTGTTTGCTTACACATTCGTAAAGTAAAAAAAAATGTGTGGGTTTGATTTATGCCGTCAATACCACTACAGAATGTTCTATTATGTCGTGTCTAAAGTGTATTTACAATTTTACATACATTATATTTATTTTCAATTTTTCTACTTGAATTGTTCACCTCTATGATGCATTATTGTACATAATTAGGTTACAATAAATTTTTTATTTTATATGAATATTACCTTATAAAAACTGAGATGTAGTAGGGTGTAGGAGTAGGGTATCATACATTGAGGAAGGGAGAGTCAAAAGACCCTTACACCGGCCCTGATAATAATATCATATAATGTAAAATGCATTGTTCAAAATAACAAACACTTTATTATTTATGATGAATCAAAAGTAAAGGAAAACATTAAAGCAAAATAAAATGAAAAACTATGAACTCAAAATGATGCTTAAATGAAGCATTTTCATTCAAGTTGTTTATAAAATAAAAAATGTATTTTTAAAAAGTTAACATTGACAATACAATATTTTATCTGGCATGAATTTGTCACAGAAATAAATGAATAAAATATTATTTACATCAGGATTTTTTAGATAATAAAATATAATTTATAAATGGCTTACTATTCAAACCAACATACTCATTCTGGTTATTAAGGCGACCTGTATTTAAGATCAGGTAATCTACCAATCAGCACACAGTGCTAATATTTGAGATAATAAAAATGAAAACAAAAAAGCTGTAAGGATAAATGTAAGAGAAATTGATATGGAGGCAAAGCAAGAAATCTATTAGCAGGAACCAACAAAAATTATTTATTCATTCACTTATTTATTAGTTACTGAATAACAACAAAAGCTTACCAAAACATGTCTGTTGCAATTTGCAACATTAACCCTTTGAGACCTGACCACTGCTTTACTGGTGGGAGACAAAAATGGCAAAATGCCCAGCCACCAGTTGAACAATGGCAGAGAAAAATTACTTAATTCTCAGCTACCAGTTGAATGGTGGATAAATACTTGTAATTATTTTTATATCTACTGTGAAACATTACGTACCAATTATTTGTGAATTTTGACTTGGGAGATTAAAACTGTTTAGGAATGCAGGGCTTAAAGGGAGATAATATTTCAGACAGTGTGGAAGTTGTATAGGAGTGAAAATGAAATTGCATGTGTGCATATAACTTTAATAAATGTCTCTATATTATTCATAAATTGGCAACCTTTGAACCCAAAAAATAACAGTGTCAAAAAGACAGTTTTTCTTGTGACACTATTATTATTTTAACCACCTTCACTTCCCGGCAAAGTTTATTGTTTCAAAATGCAATGATTAGAATTGTAATAAAACCTAAACATATGATAAAAGTGAATTTATACAATTTTTTTTTATTTTATTATTGAGAATTTACAACAATAATAATAAACACTATTTATTAGATTGTTTATTTACAAGAGTAAATTTATATTTACAACATTCTAAAAACTAATACAATTGTATTAAAACTAATGCAATGCAATATTTATCATTTACCAATTTATAAAGAAATAAATATGAAAATTATTTTTTTATTTATAAATTTATAAGCATTACTAAATTATGTGAACCAACTATAATGAAATCCTTATTTACAATTTTATAAAGTTCAATTTGATTGGTAATTAGCTGATGCTTTGGCAGTGTTTATTAATTTTGCTGTAAATTCTCAAGAACAAAGAAAATGTATAAATTCGCTTTCATATGCTTAAGTTTTATTAAAATTCTAAGAATGACTTTTTAAAACAATTGCCGAGGAGTGAAAATAGTTAAAATAATAGCAGTGTCAAGGGAATAACTGTCTTTTTGACACACCATTTTTATGTGGGCACAATGGTTAAATATTGCCCATAAGTTTATTATAAAGAAAATAGTATTTCTAATAGACATTAATAATTTTTCAATTTTTATGCAAAAATATCGATCTTCTGAAAAATATAAAATTATAAAAATATTGATCTTCTGAAAAGTATAAAAGTATTTTTTCAAGAAAATATAAATTTTGTAATAAATAATAATTCTTCTCTAAATGTTGTATGATACATTGTTCCTGAGAAGAGGAATTTTTGTTTTACAAAGATAAATATAAGGTATTTGAATAATAATATGAATGAAAATGCCATTTTTTCAAAAATATCAGTTTGGTATCACTTAGAAAATTAAATTAACATTTTTTTTTTGGTATTAAGTTTATGATTTCACAACCATGAAAAATAATAATAAAGTAAATTTGCAGTTTTTGAGGATACACAAGTGTGAAATAACTGGTTGATATATCAAAATGTTTTAAAATTTTTAATGTTGTAATAATTATAGTGAGTGAATGAAAAAAGATACAATAGTTAATCAATCCTGGCTAACAGTTACATTAGAGAAGAGTTCAAGGGAAATAAATCTTAAGAGTTAATATTCCAATATAGATGTGGTAAATTTTAAATGTATAGAATGTGATATTGGTCAAGAAAAAAAATTACATTAGATATTAAAATAAATTTGCTTTGGTTTAATTTTTGACTTGTCAACCTTTGTTGGGTTATTTAATGTCAAAATCAGTCTTTTTTAAAGTTTTACTTGAGTCCATAAGCATTAACTTTGTTAGGGGAAGCATTTTTTTCTTTTAATCATTTTACCCCAAGCAAAGCGTTAATGCCACTAAGAAATGAAAGAGAAGAAGACTTTAAAAGAAAGAACCAGAAACCTGATCTTAAAAAGGAAACGAGATGAACATCTATTCCTGTTCAAAAGACGAGGGAGGAGTGTAAACTGGGCAATAATTGAACCTATCTAGTCTTGTTAATTTTTTTACTGAATAGGTGACCTATTTGCTGGGAGTGGGAGTCTTAACCCCCAGCAGTTGGTGTATTCTAGGCCCCACTGACAGGACAGAAATAAATTTGAAGAAATGATAACTTCAAGTAATCTTGTTTTAGCTTTCTGGTTAATAGGAACAAAATATACTTCTATGGTTATCTGTTTTTAGCCAACTCAAATATATTCATATATAGCTATAAGCTATATTATATAAACTATAGCTATAGTCATTCACATAAATATTATATAAAATTTGAAGAAATGATAACTGTGTAATCTTGTTTTAGCATTCTTGTTAATAGGAATAAAATATGCTTCTATAGCTATCTGCTTTTTAGACAACTCAAATAGATTTACTTCAAATTAGGTTTATGAAAAATGTTTTGAAACAATTCAGTACCTGTATTTAAAGAAACAAAAATACATTGATAATCAAAGTCAAAGCAAGCATTAAAATGCAATATTGCACATATTTTTCAAAGGAAAGAAATATAAAAAAATCTTTTTAATAATCAAATATAGAAAACAACAAAGGATTACTACCGTATATACTCATGGATAGGTTGCACTTTTTTTACCAAAAATTTCACAAAATATTAGGGGTGCAATTTATCTACTTGATATAAATGTAAAACAACACTACCTTGTCATCATGATTTCTGAGACATTGGAAATGATAGCCATAAATACTAAAGCTGTGGTTTTTCTCTGTATAGAAATAATTTTTTTTTGTCGAGTTGACTGAATATAAAAATAATACGCAGTAAATATAAAAATACTGGTACAACAGTTACTTCCTTTTGTTTACAGGATAATTGATGAAATATATTTTAACTGCAAAAGTGTATCAATAATTGTAAATTTTGAAATAAAGGTAGATATCTGATAATTCTTATGTTTAAAAAGGGCTGTGTAACTCCCCAGAGTATAGTGCGACCTATCTGCGAGTCAACAGTTAATCATCAATTATTAAGCCATAAAGTAGGGGTGTGTCCTATCCAGTGGGGTGACATATCCGCGAGTATATACAGTATATATAATTGTTAGTAATCATGCAATAAACATGCAACAGATCATATAATATAGTCACTTATTTCATATTAAGACAATATCACATGTCATGAAAAGGCCTGGAGTGATAAAAAAAACAAAACAAAAGAAAATATATCAAATCACTAAACTTCATGTATGTATTTACAATATGTCACACATGTTTCTATAGACAAAAGAAGTCTTGCACACCACAAAAAACATTTCATTACATTTCTACTATTGCAACACAAAATATACAAATCATATCTATCATGCAATAAGAACTGAAATATTATAAAACATCCAACAGTAGAGAGAGAGAGAGAGAGAATTAAGTTTAACACTTCCGCTGCTGTGGGCATGCTTAAAGATCTTTGCAAAACTTACATCACCTGCTGTTGATGTATATATATATACATTTTCAAGATACTATGAAATGTCGGTCCCTCATGTTTGTTATAAACTAACTAATGCTTAGTGCTATTTCCAAACCAGCATAGACATATAGTTGCATACAATATGACCTATTTTGTGATATATTGTGTGCTAAGAGTATTATTTAGCTTGAACTGTACTGCAGAATACCTGATCAATAGCAAAATGATGGCACCTAAGAAAAATTGCTGTCAGTATCTTTTATAGTCATTTATTTCCAGTAAATGGCAATTTACTATTTTTCCCCAAAAGGAACCAGCACAACCTAGCAACAACGCTGCAGTGAAAGTGTCAAGCACAATAAATAAACACTTTGATCAAATAATTATGGTGTTTTTCAAGTTAAACTTGTTTGAAACGATATTTCATCAGTCTTACTGTTTTTTTTTTCTATTTATTTTTAAACTAATTCCTATGACTTTGGTATTTGGATAACCTACTACATTGATCAGATAGCCTTTTATCAACTTTGAAGAGACACAGCACGGCTTGAAAGGCTTTGAAAAATTTCTTCTAAGACTAATCAGTCTTGTGTGTTTATTCAGCACTGAAGTCACATTCCATTCTTTCATGAAACTTCAACTTATTTAACAAACATGGCAGAATTCATTATATATATATATATATATATATATATATATATATATATATATATATATATATATAGTATGTATGTATGTATGTATATGTAAAGAAAGGAATGGATTTTTTATTTATTAAACTGACATATTTTTATTACATAAATGTTATTTTTAATGGATAGCACATATTTTCACATAAACTAAAATAAATATATATAAATAAAATCAATATAATAAATAAATGGAGTGTCTACACAGATACAAGTATCTCTAAAAATAATATATATATGAGAAGTTGCTGAAATGTTCTTACCCCAACCTACTTTTCAAAATTCGGTATCCTGTTTGGTTACTGAAATACTATTATGGGGAAGTGAATCGAAAAGGGATTTTTCAGCTCCCTCCCCATATACATACCATATTAAACAAATTTTTTCATGGCCTAGTAAGGCTTAAGGTTAAAGAAATGTGTGTCTGTGTCCTCTCTGGTTCAGTTATATTTATACCCAGCATTCCAGAAATCTTTTCTGTCATATAATGGCTGACATGGTGTTACCATTTTTATACACCACTTATCACCAAACTTATAAAAAAAGGTTAACTCCTGCCACTTTCTTTCTAGATTGATTGATTTGTTATTTACAGTTACCTTAACCCTTTGCAAGTTATTTAAAGCCAGAAAATATTTTTGGATTGTAAAAAAGGTTTTGGACATAATGATTTACTGATACTAATTAACCCATAGCTGGGGGAGACGAAGTTGATTCATACCTTTCCCAATGGTATTTGTGCATAAGTAAATATAACAAATCTCTGATTGGAATTGGAACTTGGTTCTCAGATTTACAATTCCAATCTGTTATGCTTTACACCACCTGCACATCCAAGCTTACAGCACCTAAATAGCCACCCATCTAAGTACTGACCAGGCTTGATGTTGCTGAAATTTAGTGAGCAGATGAGAACCAGTGTTTCAATGTGATATGGCCATAAGTCCCTCCTTTCTGGAAATATTTTTATGCTCTTAATACCAATTTCTTTATTTTTTTAATATACTAAATTTCCCCAAATACAAGGCTCGATAGTACCTCAATGTAGAGGCTTACTGTTAAAATGGTCATGATGTATGAATGAAAGTGGATGGGGTAGGAAGAAGATTATGAGGACAGAAAACAATTGACATTTGACTTGTTGAGGTTAAGATTGTAGTGTTCAGGGAAGTATCCTCTTGGGAGTTTGTTCCACAAAGTAGTAGTGCTTGAGGAAAAAGCTATCAGAATAGAACTTTCTCCTTACAATTGGAATACAGGAGAAATGAGGGTGATTTGACTCCGTGGACGTAACATGGTATGTCTGAGCTGTAAAGGTCTGAAGTGATAGAAGCAAATAATGGAAACCATATGAACATTTAGTATGGAAATAGCAATAGAGTAGCAATCTTCTTCTATGCGCCACATCCCTTCAAGACATAGGAAGTTGAGGAGAGTCATGATCGCCTATCTTATGTGGCATCTAGCAGTTTTTCCTTTTACTAAGTCTCCCACCCCATTCTGTCATCTATTCACACAAGCTCATCAAGTAATTGGCTTGCTAACTTTCCTTATCTCTCTTGCCCTTAATATACCCTGTGTGAGTTAAGTTTTCCAAGCCCTCCTTCCTTATTATGTGTCCAAGAAATTTCAACTTTCATTTCCTGATTCTGAGTATAAGTGTTCTTTCTATAGCCATTTTCTTTAAAACTTTCCTGTTGCTTAATCGCTCCATCTTTGGAATTATCAGTATCCTTCTGTAGAAGGAAATTTCTGCTGCTTCTAGTTTTTTTCCGCATCTGTGGGGGAGAATGTCCAACATTCACTGCCATATTGGAAGATGGATATCAGATATAGATATCTTCTGGAACAGGAGTAGTAGTTTATTCCTCATTTCCATTTTAACATTGGGTTTCTGGTTCCTTCTAAAGTTTTCTCATTCTCTCCCAGTAGCCCCTAGCATCTTAGTGGCATTATTGCCTTCCATGTGGTTAATTGATTTAAAAAAATTAATCACACTTTTCTTTGTTTCTAACAAAATTTTTCCATTTCTCAGCACCTTTTGGAATGTTTCTTTTACTAGTCAAAGGCATGTTCAGATCTCGGTGTTGCATTTGCAATCCTTTATTAAAATGCTTCCCAGATATTTAAACTTCTGCACCGGCTTCATGTTTATATCTATAATTCATAATTTGCATCTTAGGTATTTTCTCTTGCTAATGACCATACTTTCTATCTTCTTGATATTGATAGTCCATTTTCTTGCTTTCTTCTACCACCCTGTCTAGGAGGTTATGTAGTTTTCTTTCTAAATCGGCCACTTGTGATATTGTATCTGTGGGAAAGAGCCTGCAGAGTGGAAAATAATATTTCCTAGTGATAGCATTGAGCCAACCATTTTTCCACCATTTTTAGTAATGCAAGCTCCACTTGTGGTCTGGAGTGAACATGGTACCAATTTTTTTTGTTTAAAATTTACTGCTATATTGATTAGTAACTTTTCTCTATTTGTGTGATAATTTAATTTCTAGTTTTACTCAACATTACAAAGCACATTTGAATTAGTTTTAAATTTTTGAGCTTAAGAAACCCACTTACAAAAAACAGCAAATTAGTAGACAAAAATGTCTTATTAATTTGAGCAAAGATTGAGCTAAAACAAACAACTTTTTTTTTAATAAAGCAAGTTTGACACTAAAAAAGAAAGCTAAAAACAACGATTACTAAAACAACATTAATGCTTTTTCAACAGAGCATGCACATTTTTAAAAATCTTTTCACCCCAAGCAAGGCAATAAAGCAAGGGGTTACTGAGTGTTAGAGAATATGAGAAAAAGACACTATTAAGGAGAGAGAACAATAAAAGAACAAGAATTAAGGAGGTAAGATAATGATTGACATTGCATTTAGATTTTAGAACATCAAAGTTGATTGGGAAGTAACAAGCCGGAAAAGATTTCCACAAGTGAGAAGTGCGATATAAGAAATTGCTAGCATAGAACATACAGTTACATCTAGCTATTTCAACTGTAAAAAAGATGAAACCTTACTGCAAATCTAGTAATGTGCTTAAATTCATAAAGTCTAGGTACTATGGAGGAAAGTAATATTTATTTTGATATAATACAAAAATGTGGCACAAGGTGGGATAGGGGAAGGCTGGTCTTCAATCTGTCTTATCTTAAAATTAGCTAGCCATGATTACTGACCCAAACATACCACAGTATTCCTTATACCAAAACAATACAGTCTTACTTACCATTCTTATTACAGCCACCATAATACCTCAAAGTCTCTATATCATCCTAACTTATTCCCATAGGTACAATTTGCCAGGGGGTGGGGAATAACAACATTTAAAAAAGAAACTCCAAAGAATATTTATAATTTATATACAAGAAACTAATGTTAATAATACCCCCCAAAACTTAATTGTGACAGAAAAATCACTTAACTGGACAAAATTAATGCGAGACTTGGTAATTAATAACTATCATTCAATTAATCACTCAAACACAAAAACAAATATGAAATACACACTTGAAAAATGAAAAAGGTCCTGCATCTACCAGAGAACTGATATCTCTGTCACCTAACAGGGTAGGGAAGGGGGAATTAATCAAAGGAAAGTGGGGGCAAAAATAAAAGAGACCAATGAGTATACACTCCTAGATAAGTTAACTTGATGGAAGAAACTAGGGATGAAACAAACCTAAACTACCCTATTAGAGGAGAGATCATCAAAACAATTATCATGAAAGTATTTATAGAAAAAGCACAGAGAAGCTACGTTAAGGTGATGGGAAAGTGACTGAAGCTGAGATGCCAGGTCAAGACTGTACCAAAGAGGAACGATCATCAGAACAATTACCATGAAAGTATTTATAGAAAAAGCACAGAGAAGCTGTGTTATGGTGATGGGAAAGTGACTGAACCTGAGATGCCAGGTCAAGACTGTACCAAAGAGGAAAGATCATCAGAACAATTACCATGAAAGTATTTATAGAAAAAAAATACAAGGAAACTACATAATGGAAGTTGGTAAATAATGTCAGGTCAGGACCAATAACATTGCTGATTCTTCTTTGGATTTTATCAAGAGATGAAAATAGTGATAATAACGATTGTAGAGATAGATAATCTTCTGAGAGGAAATAGTTAACAATTGGCAACTTTAAGTAAAATTCAAAAGGAAATATAAGTAAATGCTATTTTGGATTTACATGCAAATAAAAATTGATAAAGATTTACATATCATGCAAATAAGCATCACAACAGTTCTAACAGCTTTCTGTAATTCCAGCAGGACATCTATACTTCTTTTGGGTGTGTCATTCTACAGCCACCTTCGAGTTTTTTGGATTTGCAGATCAAAAAACTAGGCACCGCCAATAACACTTCTAACATCAACAACACATAATTCATAAGTATGGATTTTATAAAAGTTGATGTAATGTAGTGTGTTTGATATGTGTTTATAGATGGTAAGAGATTCATCAGAATCCCCATGAGGTATTTCTTACGTAAAGAATTATGTTCCTTTTTAATTAGGGCGGCATTTATAAAATCAAACATGACCCGTTTTGTTCCTGTGTATTATGAGTGAGTTTAAAGAGTTCTTCTAACATAGATACCTTTTATGTTCATAGATATGAGCTTTTAGGTTTCGAGATCTCACCAATGTGTTTTCACATTTCAAGCAATTTATTTGATAAATCCTGGCATCTGAAATGGTGTTGGGTCTATTTTTCTTCCTGAATATATCTTTGATTGTCTTGAGGTGGTGGTAAAGATCTTAGTATTGGGGGATAACTAATTTATTTTCAAATTTTGTAGATAGAGTGCTGGGGGATTAGGATTATAAATTTTGTGATTTTGATATTAGAAGTGCTGTTGGCAATGTCTTCTTTTGGGTTTTTTTTTTTTTTTTTTTTTAATTTTTTTTATCTCATTTAACCAGAAGACAGAATGTGTTTTTTTTAAATATTTGAAGAAAAAAAAATCACTTGAAATAGAAAATGGCTAACCAAGCTAGAGAGAAAGTTTTCTGTATTTACAATATTCTGATTTCAAAGTAGAAACTAAATTCTTAGAATTCAGAACAGGCAATGGCAGAAAAAGAGTAAAACAGTATTCCTAATGCCTTGATAAGGAAAAGGAGGGGTAAAGTGTTACTGTTTGGAGTTGGAATTAAATTTAAAGGTTATTTATAATTGAAAAATTATTTTTTCATATCTCCAAAATTTAAAAGACTTTTGAAAACTGGAAAAAATAAATAAAAATAGAACAAATACATCAGGAATAAAAACCCTACATAAAACTCTTTGTAATAAAGGAAGCAAGTTTGTCGATATCATTATTAGAAGAAGAAATATAATTTTGTTCTTATGTACAAAGCTTACTTTTGGATGGTATTTAGGTAATTCCAAAATTAGTTTCTACTATAGTAATTAATATTTCCCCATATAATTTATTTTTGTATTTATTTTCTACATTCTAAAAAAAAAAAAAAAAAAAAAAAAATTAAAATTGTTTTTGGAGATGTGAATTAAAAATAATGCTACATTCTTAGGCCTGGAAGTTGAAACTATGACTTGTTAGAGGAAGGGGAATCTCTCTATCTCTAACTTACGTTCCAAGCTGATCTCTTGGAGGTGTCTTTTCCATTCGAGCTGGTAATCTAAAAAAAAAATTAGACAAGAAATAATGTATATACTCATGTATATGTTGGCTATTTGAACATACCCCACAAAATTAAAAAAAAAATGTTGACATGAACATGAAAAGATTACATTTAGATAAAATTAACAGAACATTATTCCAATCCCATATTTTTGGTGTGTTTATAATGATCACTAACTGAGGTTGTATATGTTAGGTAATCCATCAGTAATTAAAATATAAGATATAGCAGTCATCAGATTTTCCTACATAAAATTAAAAATACACCAGTAATTAAAATTAAAAACACATCAGCAATTAAAATATAAAATATTCCAGTCATCAGATTGTCCTATATGAAATTAAAAATACACCAGTAATTAAAATTAAAAATAGGTCGTTGATTAAAATATAAAATATGCCAGTCGTCAGTTTGTCCTATATAAAATTGCTTGTTTTAAACTTGACATTTTTACCAATTCTTTTTTCTTTTCCAAAAACAATGAACTTCATGTTTTATTTTTAATATACAATGTGCGAATTATCCAGGAAAATTAAAAACAAAACAAAATTGATTTATAAAATAATAGTAATAATAATAATAAAAAAAAAAAATAATAATAAAAAATACATTTTCCCATGATGCTAAAAGTAAAGGAACTGGAAATATGATTACCTAACTTGGCTTTGTCAAACACCATTAAGTGGCACTGGTTAAGTCTATAAAAAGATAGAAAATTTTCTTTCTTCACTCCAAGACAGCAGAATATGGAAAAGGATGGGGATCCTTCTGGAGCATATTCATTCCCCCAGTCCACTGACAATTTAACTCTCTTTTCACTTTTCCAATGCATGGTGTTGTTCACAGGTACCTTCCAGAATCTCCACCTATGGTGTAAATCAACCTTTTCTTTGGTCATTCCAAGGCTGACTTGAGCTCAACCATTATAACCATGCTTAAAACCTCCAATAATGAACTATATACAACCTTTCTTTGGTCATTCCAACTCTGCGCAAAGCTGACCTGAGCTCAAACATTAGTACGGTGCTTATAGTTACTCAAAAAGAAAATGGACACACACAAGAGACATTAAGAACTTTGTTTCACTCAAGTTTATATACAATGAGATTAAATGGTCCATGGTAGAAACCTAAGTTTTTGTCTGCATCTTCACTTAATTGTTTGAATATGAACACGCACCCCACATAAAACACACAAACATGCAACTTTTTAAATTCTATAACTACTTAATTCCAAAGCAAACAGGTCATGATTATCATTATTTTATTATTCTTGATTTTGATTTGCATACAGCCAAAAAGGTATAGACTCAAAATGTTGTGATAAAAAGCAACAATAAAATGGAGTAAAGATCGCAATAAAATAATAGGGATAAACAAAATGATTCATCTAAAAATTTCACAGAATATTTTTACTTGAATGGTAAAATGTCTAGATTTGCACTCTGTTTAATCAGTAAAGTTTCTGCGGTCAAAGTGGTTAAAGCAGGGCTGGTGCAAGGGTTTGTGTCACTCCCATCTATATGGGGCCCATCCACTCTACTATATCTCAATTTTCATAATTTAGTATTCATATAAAATATAAATTTTATTGTAACCTAATTATGTACAATAATGAATCATGTGCAATATAGGTAAACAATTCAACTGGAAAAATTGATAATAAATCCAATGTATCCAAGTTGAAATTACAGATAATAGATCATTCCATCTTAAATAAATCAACAATATTTTGCAGCAATTTTTAACATTAACTGTAGATTTTTCTTGTTAAAAAGTTGAATAAAAAAAATAGTGAGTTTTATATAGTGTTTTCACTAAGACTTAGCATAAGCAAAACAAATTCATTTGTGAGCGTGTGTAGTTGCATCAACATAGTCCAATGAAGTCCTAAAGGATGAAATGCGACACAAAAATGTTACATATATATATATATATATATATATATATATATATATATATATATATAGGCACATGGCAGAATGGTTAGAATATTTATTATCTGGCCATGAAACCCGAGAGCTTAGACAGGTGACTCTTTGATAATATCAGCCCTGAGAAGTGATCCCAGTGTACGGTACCTTTGAGAAGTAACCGAAAAGCATGCCACAGGTTAAGTCACGTCTTGTGAATTAAATTGGGTAGATGGAACAGTTCAGAAGCTGTTGATGGTTGTGCTAGCATGAAGTTACAAGTCATTGTAACTGAGGGTTTGAGCATACTGGCCTTGTTAAAAATAATTGACCATGTCAGATTGTGCACTCACTCTCAGAAACTCTAACTAAGGTCTGTTCAGCATAGTTGCATTATAAACAGGTGGGCTCTGTGGGAGTTGAACAAACACAAATGTGTCCAAGCAGGTGTCTGCCACAGGGATAAGATGGGTGTGCTCAGAAAATGAGTTGCCAGCCATTATCTCTATCTATAAAAGGCAGGATGTGTGTGTGTGTGTGTGTGTGTGTAACGAATGCACGGCCACAATTTTCGACAGATTTGCACCAAAATTTACATGCACATTATGCAAGTTAGTGGGAAGGCCAAGACCAACTTTGCATTTCCCAACTCCCATCGATAGTGGAAATAATCGATTTTTTCATGCTTCTATGGCAGTTTTCATGTAGTTTGCGGCCATTTTCTACTGGCCAGAGTGAGAATAGGCAGGAAGATTCTATTGGCCAGCATGAGAGCCAACAGCTGACATGAATGTTAACTAGCATGCAAAAAAAATCGATAGTTGCATTCGTCACAAGTGGGAAAAATTTAAATCTGCATGGCACTTTACACCAATTGGCTCATTCGCTTGCTTAAACTCAATGTTGATTCTGATTCCGCAGAACTGGGTTGGGTGTGAAAAAGTATTTGTTGTTAACATTCTTTTTTCATTTGGTTTTTCCAGTTATGAGTACTTTTTTAAAGCTGATCATTTTGTGTTTTGTTTAGTTCTTTTTTCGTAACAGATTTAATGTTTAGTATAGAGCTTAGAAAAAATTTGCAGTGTGAGATAGGCAAGAAGTAAGACATGTAGCAACATCAGCATGGCAAAGGGCACTCCTTTAAAGGCAAGGAAGGGCAAAAATATTTTAAGTCAAGTGATAGCGATTGCTGTACAAGTTGTACAATTTTTTAATCAAGCACGGGCAACGCCGGGCCATGTTGCTAGTATATATATATATATATATATATATATATATATATATATATGGTTAGAACAAAGTCCTTCAGCAATACCCCACCCTCAATTTTTATGATTCATTATAAGGTGGATATAAATAGCTCCAAACTAGAAAAAGATCAAGTGATGCACAAACAGAAGTTTTTTTTTGTTTTTTTATTTTTTATTAGGCATTTGTGAAGGAAAGCATTGCAGATCGCTATGCCACCTGGAGTGCACATCAAGAATTTACAATAAAGCGTTTATGCTAAGATCTAACAGAGATACTCAATGTTTATAAAACCCAACATGGAGATACAAGATTAAATGAAGTTCCAAAAAAAACTTCAAACAGCTACCTAATAACATTTACAGGGTTGCTCAGTTCTTTTGAAGATATGTCTTTTAATAGCTCTAACTTTTTTTTTTTTTTTTAACTTTTTCTGATTATTGTTTCTTTTCAGATAAATGATGGCAAACATCAAGCTAACTCAGCAAATGAAAAGGCATGCTGTAATTGTTGCCTTAGTGATTTAAAGTTGTTTGTTGTCAAATTTCACAAAGAACTCAAAGCTTCTGCAGCAGTAGCGAAACATAAAATACTTGCTAAGGTTCCTAAAATCATCAGAACAACTAAATTTGTACAAAAGGTGCAGAAAATTATCAATAAGAACCTCAGAATGTCAATTAACACCATTTCTAAGGAGCTCAATGTTTCAAGGCACTCTATTGGAAGAATTGTGCATGTGCACCTTCAATACAAGTCATGTGATGCAGAGAGGCTAATTCATGGGTGCAAAGATGAAAGATGACCGTCTGATCCACGCAAACATCAAGAGGCAGGGATGCTTTTATGTCACCCCCAAACATATGGTCTACAAGCTCTCTGTTGGATTACTATGTATAGGGGGTAGTCGAGAAGGAAGTTAATCAATGCTCCCATAAGACTATAAAATCCCTGAAGTTTGCCATAACTAGTACAATATAAAAATAGTTAAAGACCATCTGATTTGCGCATGTTTCAGACCTAATATTGAAGCAGTCTTCAATGTTAACAGTGAATTCATTAAGTAAATCACATCAAGAAGAGTTTCAAAATTTTTTACGTTAATTTTTTCTCATATAAAGCTCTTCTTTCATGATTTATGTGTCTTTTACTAAATTCATACAAATCTCCTCAAAGAACTGAGTTATCCTGTAAATCTTCTCTTTTCCTGAATAATGGGCAAGTACTATTACCTATATACAACCATTTTCTCAGATCAATGATTAAACAAGTGAATCAATCCTTTTGGTTTTAAAGAAGACAATCCTTCATCAGATGCTATTAACTGGCACTAGAAAATCAAAAAGAGATTTACCAAATAATAAAATCTACATCACTTCAACATCAAAAATGGGTTGCATATTGAAGCAGAAGAGAAAATAATGACATAATCAAGATGTTAACTTTCTGCACTACATTAAATAAAAGATTTTGGAGGAAAGTCTCATTTATACTAGAAAGAGATAAAAAAATGAGTTGCTTTTTCTTGCAAGGAAATTAGTGAGGTCTTTAACATGTTATATGCTTGCTCAATGAGGTTAAAATCTGGTAGATACAAAGATCGTTTGAATACCTGAAACTTATCCAAGTGTTTTAAGAATCAGTTTCATGTCAACTGTATATGATAGGAATTTGTGTTAAGCCATTACAAGAAAAAACAGTAGATATAAAGTGGTTCAAATGATCTGCAATGCAATCTATATATGTCATACCTGTCAAAATAGACTCCAATTTCACTGGTGGTCCTTGCAAATTCCACTAGAATATACACTACACCATTACAAAGTCACTGCCAATTTGTTGATTCATGTGAAATCTCCTCCATCTAGAGCAGGTGATCATCTTCTATGTGCTGTGTCCCTTCAGGATGTTGGTGATCATGGCTCTCCACAATTTCCTGTCCTTTGTAGCTCTTAATAAATTTTGTCTTTTTGTTATTTCTCCCAAAGTTATCCTACCAACTATTTATTCGAACTTGATAGGTAGGTTATGCATTATTTCCGCTGTCCCTCTTGCCTTCAATATGTCCTGTAAATTTTTCCAATACCTCTTTCCTTATTATGTGCCCTAAAATAACAACTATCTCTATCTGATATTAAGTATAAGTGTCTAATTTGTTTTCGTTTTCTCTAGAACTTTGTTGTTGCTCACATGTTTATTCCATGGTATTCTTGGCATCCTTCTGTTTCTTCAAGTTTCTTCTTCATCTTTGAGAAGATTGTTCAGGATTCACTGCCATAATGGAGGGCTGATATTACATAATAGTTCAGTACTCTTTTTTTTGTTCCTAATGAAATTTTCCTGTTTCTTAATACCTTGTTTAACTTATGGAAGGCATCTTTCACTATCCCAATGCACCTTCGGATTTCAGTGACAATGTCAATATTCTATAGCCCATTAGGGATATTCTCTGGCCCAGATGAAGTGTAGCAACTAATTAATGTTATGGTGCCAATAATGGTCATCTTGTTTGACAACAATTAAAAAACTATATTTGCATGCAGTGTACACAGTATAATGGTGCTGACTGATGGTTTAAGCAGCATCAGCATTGAATTCGAATGTGATCTGATGCAAGTTTTCCCTTTTAATGAGTGGTTACTAGTTTTATTAGTCACCAGCAGTCACATTCTTGTATCACCTAGTGGGCGGTCCAGTTTTCCCATTCTGCTCATGTCTGTTTGGAATTTACATATTCCTGGTGTACCATTGATACTGTTGCAAAAGAAAGACTTCAAGCAATTGTCACCTTGGAGATCAGAATGCCACATCTTTTGGGTCCTAACAATCATTCTGTGATCAGTGTTATATAACTTTTAATTCACTTTTGTATGGTCACTTGGCATAGTAGAGTGGTATTCAATTAATTTAGGGATGTTTTTACATACATACTGTTTGTATTAGATAGCTATATGTTAGATTATTTAAGAATGTATTCAAAGAAGCATGGTAATGTAATGTTTTAGATGTGTGTTTATAGTTGTTAGTCATGTTATTATTAAGCTTTCAAAGTATTTTGTCTTTAAAAAATTGTGTCCTTTTAGAATTAGGGTGGCATTAGTAAAATCAAAGTTAGGGACAGCATTGTTCCTGCATAATATGAGAGAGAATTTGAAAGTTTATCCAAACATAAATCTCTCTTGCATTTGTAGATGCAGGTTTGAATACTACCCTATTATGCCAAATGTCCACACAAAAATGAAAACATTAGAACTTCTCTTACCAGACAGACAGACAGACACAAAACACACTTACAAATACACACTACCATCCAATGCCTGAAAAAAAAAAAAAAAAAAAAAAAAAAAAGAAGGAATATGCCAATATTCCTCCCCCCACATTTGAATTTGTTTAATTTTGTTAAGACAGTACCAATGTATTCTTTTGAAGATGTGTTGGTAGAAAAATGATCCTTTAAAGAATGCGATTTTGTATATTCAAGGCAATTTGTTTTAACAATGCCATTAAAAGGACAAAAAATAAAATAAAAAGCTTGTCAGAGTTAACTCCTTAATTTCCTGATTGTTCACTAGGTGATGCTCTCCCTACACTATAAATTCTGAGCAATTTCTTACCTCATTCTCTTTTTACTTTGCATTTCAGCAGACACATTTAAAAAAATGTGATCTCTTGCAGAGATCTACGTTTTGCCCACTCGTGGGAAAATGCCATGAAACACACACACATACGTACAAACATTCATCAAAATACAAACTCTTTACGTCCATGCACAAACACAAATGTTGATGTCTTTGTCCATTGTAAATTTTGTTGTTTAATCCATATACTTGTTATATATATATATATATATATATATTTATATATATATATATATATATATAGGTCTTGTTTATTTTCTTTACATCTTCTGTTGGACTCAACTTGTGTCCGCCTTATTCTTATAGTGGGCTTTTTAATATTCTATCAGGAGTTACACACATGTTCCTAATTTAACAACACATAAACCCAGTCTGCTACAAGCTATTTAAACTTCTATAATTTTTGGAGAAAACTCATTATCATTCCAAGAGATTTTCAAACTATTAGTCCCATTCTTTTTGTTGCTTTTGTTGTGACTACAATGTTTTAACCAATATATTCTTCAGCCTTCCTCAAGTGTACTAAGCACATGAAAAAAGTGTATTGGGCCCCTTTTTTATTGGGAATAGTAAAAGCCAAAAAAATTGTGGTCAATGGGCTGGTTTATAAGACCTGAGAAAAAAACAAACAAACAAACAAAAAACACCACCCTTTCTATATAAATTGTACACATGAAGATGACCATAGAGTGGATCAGTTGAAATGCTGTGATAGCAATGGAAACTGGATAACTGAGATAAACAGTTCAAGAAACTCTTGAAAACTTATTTAAACCATTCACCAGATGCCATATGCACCTGACAAAAGCTGCAATAAAGACTCTCAAAAATGTGATTAAAAAAGATCAATGTCTATATCATCTATATATTAATAGCAATAATACTTCACTTCAGAACATTAGCTGAAAATAATGAACACAAAATATAACAAAATTATTATAAAGCAAAACATGAAACAAAATATACCATAAAATATTTATAAAATGTAAGCAAAAAAATTCAATCACTGAAGTTTGAAAATTTAATAAACTGACGAAAAAAAATACCAATAAATGAGGCAAATTAATAACAAAAACTACAGAAAAAATAATTAGCTTTCCAACTTTTTTCGTTCCTGAAATTAAGAGATAGACTTTGTATAAAACCTGTATAATACAAGGGACATTTTAGCAAAGCACAAAAAAATTCAGGCTGAAGTGGGGCCATTGTATAAAAAAATATTTTTTTAAACTTGAAAATTTTAACAACAAACACAAATTGAAAAGTTTCTCAAGTAAATACAAAATAAAATAGACATGATTAAATTAAAAACAAACAAGACATTTTACAAGAGTTTGGACTTAAAGAGAAAAAATGTTTATATTGAGCATACTTTCTGAAAGAGAAGATATTTGAATCATCACAATTTTGGAAATATTGAAAATGCTGAACAACTTTCATTCTCAGCAGCTGATCTTTAGAAATATTTAAATAAGTAACAAAACTTTCAATCATACTGATCTTTACAGCTGTTTTTTTTAAAGTTAATACTGTCAAAACAAAGGTTCTCTTATTTGTTTGATAAAAGTGTGAAGTATATTTATAGATACCTTAATCAAATTTCTCATATCTTTTTATGTAGTTGTAAAAATTTCATATTAAGTTTAGATGAATTCTTTTCAGTTGTAGTCATTATTGAGTTAGTAGGTAGTGTAATGTACCTAGATTTATCAAGGTTATTTAAAAGAAAATAACACAAATAACCTTGATAAAACTAGGTATATAATAGGAAAGAAAAGTTAGTTCTCAGTGCTGTGCTTGAAAATTTTCTTGCATATTTACAAGCCTACCATTTGTCCATGCTTATAATATTTCTGCTGCATTTGGTTTGGTGTTCTTGTTATATATTTACAGATCTTTGGTATAATCCAAAGAAGAATCTACAATGTTACTCATCCTGACCAGGCATCTCAGATTTGGTCACTTTCCCACTGCTGTAATGTAATTTGCCTATGATGTTTCTATAAATACTTTTATGGCAATATTTTGATGAACTCTCGTCTATGGTACACAATACTAGATTGGTGGCAAAATCTCATTTTACATTTAAAATGGCTAGATGTAACCATAAGCTCTATGCTAACAGTTTCTTTTCTCACACTTCTTGTTTGTGGAACTCTCTTCTGGTTTTTTCTTACTAGTCAAGTTTGATCTTCAAAAATTTAAATGCAGTGGTAATTGTCATCTTCTGTCTCTTAATTTCTGTTCTTTTATTGTTCCCTCTTCCTAATAATGTTTTTCTCATATTCTTTCACACTCAGTAATCCCCTGTGTGTTAGTGGCTTTGTTGCCTTGCTTGGGGTGAAAAGCTTATAATACTAAGTACCAACTTGGTAATGAATACAATTGAAAAGAACTTATCTAAACTTAATATAAAATTTATTGTAACTACTTCTATAAACATAGATATGTATATCATTGATATTTTTTGCTGCTTCTGTGACAATGGAATTAAACAAAAAAAAACAAAAAAACAAATTAGCCAAACTAAATATTAGGAAAGCACGCAACTGAAAGGAAACAAAGATAGAATTGGTTGTTTGACATTCACTGGTACTGGAAATGAAATTCCTAAAGATAGATATATTTCTTTTGATGTAGATATGTGTACACATAAACACATCAAGAAAATAACATATTTTATCTGTTAAAAAGTAACCAGTGACCATTTCAGTACTATGCTGTCAAGATTACCATTACCAAGCTTACCATTGTACAACAATGCAGCATATGAACTAAATGACTATCAGAATGTTTAAATCTATCAAATTGCTTTAATTACAATAATTTCCATATCATTTTAGGTTATACACAAATCTCTCAAGGAAACAACTGTGTAGCATAACAGAGAAAAGAAAAGAGATTTAATCCAGGTATTGTCAGGAATCATTGCTAGTCCATTATAAAGGAGGAAACAAAAATGGGAGTGAAATTAAAAAAAAAATAAATGGAAAAAATATATAATAAAAAAAGTACTAAATACAAAAATAGTACAAAATGCAAAGTAGGAAAATTCAGAAAAAGAAAAAGATTTTTGAAGTTAGAAATCAAAATTTAAAGAAAATTTCTGATTAGAAATGGGGAAACCTATATTAATATAAAAGCTGTAAAATAAAAGTTATAACGTATGAAAAAAAATAACACAAATAATATAGAACTTGAAAATAAAAGAAAAAAGAAAATTTAAAAAGAAAATAGAAAATTTAAAAAGAAAAAAGCAAAATTAGTTACATCTGAAAGAAATATGATACCAAAAAGAATCCAAAGAAATAGGCTATTGCAAAGAAAGCAAATTTTCTGTCGTATTTACTGTATTGTCTAAAGACATTTTTTCTACTTCGTTTGGTAATTGAAGATCAATTCTAATTTACTCTTTTTTATTGAATCTCATTCTATTAGTCTTTGATTTCCAGCTGGTGTTATATTAATTTGCTAACACAACATTTTTAAAAATGCTGTTATAGATAAGAGATTTTCAGTCATAAAAATGAATCCCAAATGATTATACAATAATCAAACCAAAACTCTCATAAAAAAAGAAATTAGGTCAGCCTAAACATAAACTTAGGTGTGCCAATCAGTTGCTCTCCAAAATTTAGTGCATATGTGAAGTGATACTTAAAAGTTCTTCAACCTACCATGATTAAGTCAATCAGTAATCTGGCACCATAAGACTAATTTCAGATTTGCTGGATCACTGCACAAACCTTGCAACTACCTGTTTGTGATGAACTTATCCAAATCAACAAAATTAACTGTAGCCTTTAACTGTAACTGTTTCATTTAAATTTCACTGGATTTCATTTTCCTTTATTAATTAACTTGTACTGATTTACAGTACTATTTTAAAAGTTGGATGAAGTGGTCAGCTCTTCAATTAATTGTATTCTAATATGACCATCAGTAATCACTAGTCTGGCATCTGACAGTAGGGCAGGTCAACCATGGAATTGCACTCAATTTTAAAGATGGAGTCTGACATTTATAAATGACACAAAATATTTTTTTCAAATCATTACAGTGTTTTGAAGAAATGAGTGTAAAGTTAAAAATTGGAGTGTTGAAATTTCATTGTGGTGATCAGTGAAAACTTTATAGCACAGCCTTATAAAATTTATAATTTTACTGAAGCTTTACAAATTGTATATGAATAAGGCATACACATTATTACTAAATCATTGTGCCATCAAATAAGACCTTCATTTACTTCAAAGGGAAATTATACTGAAGTTAGCTATATTATTGTTGTGGATCCAGAATAGGTTCGAAAGAAAACTCGAACTTAGCAATTTAGTGAAAACAGATTATTAACAAAAAAAACGAATACAAAAGTGTTCACGTCTGACTGACAGCAAACTACAGTAGTCAACTCGTCAACAAGTAGAAAGCTCTCTTGAGAGGCATAATATACTAATAGGACGAGTCGATTTAGTCCATAAAGGTAGGTCCCATAACACTTATGAGGTAATATATTATACAGTACAGTAGTTTTAGTGCAATTCTCAATAAACAATGCAAATCTAAAACATTTTATCTTATAATTTATTCCCAGCTGTATTATGTTGTCATATACACTATTTTTTGTTCTTATTAATTATGATCTAACAAATCTTATTCATTGAGTAGCTTTTTTGGTAATCATTTACAATCTTTGGATTTATTCTTGAAATAGTCAAATTTTGAAGTCATTTTGTAATAATAACCTGTGGAAATTAGTTATCTCTGTACATCTTTTTCAGATGATCTTTAAAAGTAAATACTCAAAAATTGGTAAAAGCTATTTTCTAACCTTTGTTGTCAGTACTAATTACACCGAGAACAATGTTGATTTTCTAAACAAAGTGAAAAATCAACCTGCCTTAACACTACATGTTTCAATGGGCTAATAAAGGTCATCAAAATGTTCTTAAATAGACTCGCCAGATCGAGACTTTCATATAGATGCCATGCATGGCTGGTGCTAGACACATTCAAATATCTAAATTGTCAGTTTTATACAATAAGAGTGAAGGCCTCAGTGAGAACCATACCTCCCTGAACCCCATGGATTGGCTCTACAAAACCGCAGACAAAGAACTGTACCAGATCACTTGAGGCCTTTCAAACTGTAGCAACAAATAAAACAGGTAGCACATGTAGTTTCAAGAGAGAATAAGGACATAATCAAGATAATGACATTCCACATTACCTCAAACAAAAAGCAAGAAAGGAAACCCCTCATCAATACTGGAAAGAGTATTAACAACTACTGGACTTGAGAAATCTATTTTCCTGAAAAACTGTTGGAAGAGAAAGATCTTATAACTTTCAACCGACAGAAACACTAACTGCACAGTCAATGAATGCTGAATATTTCCTTATAAAGAAACGGTTAATATTACCATCCAATGTAACCAATATGGTAATGCTAATATTAGTTGTTTCCTTGTAAGGAAGCATTTGGTATTCATTAACTGAGCAGTAAGTAATATGTAGGGTTGAAATTTATAAAATCTTTATCATGAAATAATTTTTCAGGAAAATAGGCTTCACAAATCCAGTAGCAGCTATCGCTCTTTCATGTATTGATAGGGGTTTTCTTCCTAAACTTTTATTTCAAGTAGTGTGGAATGTCAGCATCTTGATTTTATCATTATTTTCTCTTTGAGTTACATGTGCTATCCATTTTAGTTGTTGCTGCTGTTGAAAGACTTTAAGTAATGTACTTTCTGTTATTTGGTACAGTTATATGTTTGTGATTTTATAACACCAGTCCACAATGTTCAAAGAAGTATGGTCTTCACCAAGACCCATAGGCTTCACTCGCTCAAAGTATTTTTGTAAACAGTGATCTTAGAAACCAGTTGTATACAACTGACAGTTTAGATATTTCTGAACTAGTTTGGTGAAATGCATAACATCCATATGAAAGTCATGATATGACAAGACTATTTAAGAATATAACTCGAGTTTTCAGGTAAATGTTTTGGTTTTGTAACAATGTGCAGTATTGGGCGAAACTAGCTCTAGTGCATCATCCTACTCTATGTTCAATTTCCTTAACTCCTGTACTAAATTTGTTATAACTGATCCATATACTGAGGTATTGTAGTATTTACTAATTCTGCATATTGAATGTTTATGATGGATTCAGGGTAGGTACTATCATTGCTTTCATTCCAATTCCAGATAATATTTTCTGCTTTGAAAAGGTTTATCTTGAATCCTATTTCTTGGAACACTTTGTACAGGAGGTAATAAATTATATAAGATTAATTTGAAACAAGATTTTGTTAATAAGGAATATCAAAAGCTTGTTACTTGAAGTGGAACCTCAAAATCATTGTACTTTGTTCTACTATAGTTAAATAGACCACTCGATAGTTATTGAGAGAGAGAGTTCTGATGCTTGGTCATTTGGTCAGATTTTGTGAAGTGAGTTAGACAGAGAAATTTTCATCACTCTGATAGCATAAATTCCTATTAACAGAAAACAGGTAATAGAGTTACTATGTTATAATTGTTCAACCAGTGATAATATTTGAACCCATATCGAGACCATCAAAACAGATCTTTTTTTCCATTAACAAACAATACTTTTTGCACAATTTACATTGTTTGGACTGTTGTTCTCATCTTTGTTACCATATTCATGACATTTCGGCCATTGTATGTTTTGGCCTTCTTCAGGTGATTGGAATTTTTAACTGAACCCTTTATTTTGTCCACTGGGGTAGATTGTTCTAGTTTCACATGCCACACCTCTTCCATATGTCTCAGTATCAGATACCTCCCTTTATCTCAACTCTCCAAGTTTTTTTTGTTCACCTCAGCTGTAGCCAGGTATTGAACTTACAACTCTTTGGGTCAAGTCACTGGATTCAACTAATGGTTTTATCCACTTGGCTATGAAGAAGGTCAGAGTGTACAATGGCTGAAACATTGTGAATATGTCAACAAAGATGAGGACAACAATCTGAACAATGTAAATAGAGTAAATAATTATAATACCTCATATCAGAAATATAAATAAATCCTTTTTGCTTATATACAGGTCATGTGGATGTTTTAATCAAATTCAAGACATATATATTTCCATGTATAAGATGACCTATAGACGAGACCTAAAATCTAGGTAAATTGTCTGATATTCGTGGTATAAGATGACCATCTGGGACCCATATGAATAAAAAAGTTCTTTGCATCAGAAGTTTATGATCATGGTAATTTTCAAGGATTTTAATTATGTATGTGGGTGTCTTGTTTCTAATCTATAAAGATTTTATAGCATCTCAAATATTTTGTTGCTTAACAACCCCAAAATACTGTATAATATATGTTATTGAAAAATAATGTTTGCATGTTATACTAAATGTTGTAATTTAACACCTCAATGATAATGAATTTTAGTTAGAAATATAGACTGTATATTATCATAAATGTTGTTAATTAATGCTACTTAGAGAAATAATGATTGGTATGAATGTACTCATAACTCTACAAATCAAGAACAAAAGATTTCTTTATGTTACTTGTTACTTTTGCATATTGCTTTAATGGGAAATCAATCTCTTGAATATTGCATTTTAATGGGAAATCAGGAAATGAAAGTTTTATAACATTTATGACTGTAGTACAGTATTATAATGTGAATTATTTTAACTAGAAATATTTACATCAGAAGTTACCATACCAAGGTAGTTATTAGTCTACCATAATCCATGGCACAAGCATAATAGCTTATTTACCAGTGCCAATGCATCACAGAATTTAAAGTTAGATTTTTGTAACTGTTATATTAGACGACAATCTATTTTGGGGGTTCATTTTTAAGATTTAAAGATAACCTTATACATGGAAATATGCAGTATTTAAGTTAAAAAGTTCAAAACCTTAACTGATTTAAATTATCAAATCAATTTGTATTATTTGGGTAAATTCTCCTTCAATATGAATAATTTAAAATTCATTGAAATTTGTTGTAATAAAAGAAGACCTTCCAACAATACAGAATTAAAAGTTGATCAACAATAAATAAAAAAGCAATGCTTTTTTTATCAACCTAATCTTATACATTTATTAAAAACTATTCAAGGTTATAGTACAAAGAGAATACAAGATTAACATTCAAATGCTAGTAAAATCTACATGTTAAAAGAGAAAGAGGAAAAAAATTAGTAAAATAGAGGTTAAAGCACAGGATGCCAGTGACAAAATCTTTTCAAGAACACTTTAGTTCAAGGATTGAAATAATTTGATAAAAAGATTCAACAATTAATTGTTTCTATTTTTAGCCATGAAGGAGTCATGGTGTCAGAGCTTTAAATAGTTTAAAAAAT
The DNA here is from genome assembly GCA_963932145.1 of Acanthosepion lycidas. NCBI lineage: Eukaryota > Metazoa > Mollusca > Cephalopoda > Sepiida > Sepiidae > Acanthosepion > Acanthosepion lycidas. The sequence goes on along the minus strand of OZ010587.1, from coordinate 54,530,441 downwards.
AATAGAAACTTGAAGTGATTACTATTAATAAAATTATCAGGAACTTAGAGATGTAAATAGAGTTAGAAAAAAATCTAATAAATTCTCACATGAAATTTATAGAAATTCTCTTTTAAAATAGGTTTCTTCTTCTTTTATGTGCTGTGTCCCTTCAAGACATTGGATATGACTCTCCACAGTTTCCTGTCTCTACAAAGGACAAATAATAATAATAAATTTTGTCTTTTTGCTATTTCTCCTAAACTGTTCTGCCATCCATTTGCTCAAGCCTGCTAGGAGTTGTTTTCCTCTGTCCTTGTCTTCAATATGTTCCATAAGTATCAAATTTTCCAAGTCCTCTTTCCTCAATGTGTTTCCTAGAAATTCCAATGATCTCTTTCTGATGTTAAGTATAAGCGCCCTTTTTGTTGCTATTTTCTTAGCATTCTTCTTTAGAAATACATTTCTGTTGCTTCAAGTCTCTTCTTCACCTGTAAAACTGTTTGTTATTCACTGCCATATAGGAGAATTGATACTACACAACAGTTCAGCACTCTTTTCTTTGTTTCTAACCAAATTTTGCTGTTTCTTAATACTTTGCTTAGCTTTTGGAAAGCATATTTTGCTATGCCAATGCTCCTGATTTGTGTCACATTTTCTGTCTTCTGTTAAAACACTTCCCAGATATTTAATTTGTTGTACTTGTTTGATTTTAGTATCTCCAGTCTGTAATTTGCATGTTGGACTGTTCCGTCTAGCTTCTTACAACTCATCTTTAGTCCTTTCTTCTTGCTTTCTTTCTCTACCTTCTGTAGGAGTTCTTGTCGTTGTCTTTGTGCCTGCTATCAACACTGTGGCATCTTCATAGCTTATGTTGTTACTGTGGCCACCAATAATGAATCCTAGTAGGACTTCTAATTCTCTCAGAATTGCCTCACTGCATAAATTGAATAAGTCTGGCAAGAAGATACATCCTTGTCTTACAACTATTTATATTTTTGTATATTTACTGAATTCATTTTCTATTCATATATAGACAGTTTGCTATCAGTATAGGTTCTGGATTATTCTAATATCCTTTCTCAAATATGTCAAGGTTACCAAGTTCTTTTTTTAAATCAATTTACTAGAATAATGAGTTTAATCATCACTGAGTTCTATACTATTGTGGCCTTGTATTTGTATGGTTAAAAACTTAAGTCATTATACTCTGGCAGACTTTAGCCACATATTTGGTTAATATGAAGAACATTCTCATAGGTATCTCTGTATAAACAGAATATTATCTTACATTCTCCAGACTCAATTATTTTCTAACCTTAAACAACCATACGAGGTCTGTCTGAAAAGTAATCAGACCGGGTGGACTGTGTGAGCTCTGGGTAAAAGAGTGATAAGCGGATTGTGTTATCATCTAACATGATACCTTTTGGTTATTTACACTATTTATTTTTGGACTATTTTTCTCATTTTTGTTGTTATAATCACAACTTTTCAATCGTTATGCCCTCTGGTCTTCAACAGGTATACATTGATCTGCATAACCTACAGAGAATCGATCTGCGTAACCTAGAGGGAATTCGGAACTGAACTCTTTATTAATCTATGGGGATAGACTTTTTTTTTTGTTCCACTTCTCATGTTTAGAGATATTGTCTAGTTCTCTGAGAGGTTATTTAAAGCCAGAAAATATTTTTAGATTGTAAAAATTTTGGGAAGGATAACAATGATTTACTGATACAAGTTCTACTAATTAACAGGGGAGAAGAGCTGGATTCATACCTTTCACAAGGGTATTTATATGTAAGTGAATATAACAAACCAAATAGAAATTGGAACTCAGCTCTCTGATTTCCAGGTCAGAGATGTTATCTATTACACCACCTGCACATTCAAGTTTATAGCACCTGGTATTCCCAAGTGGCTACCCATCTAGGTAGTGACCAGGCTCGACATTGCTTAACATTAGTGATTGGGCAAGAACTTGTATTACAACCTGATATAACTGTAAGCCTTTTTTTTTTTTTGTGTGTGTGTGTTTCTCCTAAACGGTCCCCCATTCTAGGCATTGAGTTGGTTTGACATTACTTCATTGATTATACGAGAGCCAGTTTTTCAATGTGATATGGTCATAAATCTCTAAGTATAGAATTCTTGTAGAGAGATTTTGCAAAGACTGAAGTAGCTTTTATTTCATAATTGTTTAACATTTATTGATATTGCCTAACCTACCTCAAAATCAGTTGTTTGACAAGGAGTTTATATTGCTTCAGAATGTTATTTACAACTATATTTTATATTTATAAACAGAAAGTTTTCTAAAAGAAATGGATGTGCCTTCAACATCCTTACAGGGTGCGATGGATAAAAATTGTCAGAATTTTATATTTTTGCTTTTGAGCATCTGTGTTGCTTTTTTTTTATTTTGTCAACTACACAGTATAGTAGAGTCAGTTGAGCACTATCTACAAGAAAAAGAGCACCATGCTCTACTGATTGGCATTTGTGCCAGAAGCTCCAATACAAACATTTCAGAGTGTTTCGGTGTCAATCTGTGGACTGTGCAGAGGATTCAGAATTGGATGAGTCTAATGATGATTATGAAGGTGTTTGAAGTGATCACTAGTGATGGCGACATTATACTGCCATTCATCTTCCCACAGAACTTCAGACTCAACACGGTTGCCTACACCAAGCACTTTGATCTGGGTCAAGAGGATAGATTCTGAAAGACCCTATGTCTGGCAACAGGACTCAGCACCATGCCACACAAGAAGGAAATCCAATCATGGTTCTCAAACAATTTCTGCAATCACATCACCACTTACATCTGGCCACCTAATTCTCCAGACTGTAACCCCCTTGATTATTATGTGTTGAGTGGGAGACCAACAAAAGTCCTTGTAACACAAGAGTTGAACTGAAGGCAAGGATTATGGCAGCATTGACCAACTAATCAAGGAGACCATCCAAAAGAATTGCAGGAGGTTCCAAAGTCATATGGAGGCTGTGGTTGAAGCCAATAGCAATTTTATTGAATAAATTTACTCTTTAGTATTTCAAGATATTTTTGAGTAGTTTTGGTAAATATATTTGTTAGAATAAGATGTTAGTGTTTTCATGTTTGTGAAATTTAGACGACAATTTATCCATCGCACCCTGTATATGTCTCACCAACAATTGTGTAGGAATGTATATGCATGAAGCTATTTTCAAAAATATATTCTTGATTAAATATTTAAATGTAATATATTTCAGGTCAATATTATGCTAAGATTCACAAGAGAACTTCAGATTCATCCGGAGAACTTCACAATTCGGTCACCTTTATTATTCTGAGAAAAGATTAGTCAAAAAACAAAACAAAACAAAAAAAAATCAATTTCTAAGCATAATGAAAGACAGACAGGGAAGTTGAATAGGAAACAATTGAAGATACTTGTTAGAAACAATTGTTATTATTTTTGCAATTTCTTTAACATCCTTTTATCATGAGTAAGCCATTATATTCTCATGAAATTACACCTTCTTTATGTACTTACTAAAGACCTGTTCATTCACTTGGGATTTGCGCTAAAGCTAATCATTTTAGCAATAAGGCAAATGAAGAAAGCAATATCTTTAAAGGATAGCCATGCAACCTGCCTGTATGATTTTGTATTGATGTAGATGCATGCATACATGCAAATATTCATGTGTGTATGCGTTGATGTGTAGAAACATCTGTGTGGATGTTAGTGAATGGGCACTAGATTAACAGTAGCAGTAAAAGGGGAAATATTTTCATTTACTGGATAAATCTCTGATGCAGTGAACACCATGCACAAGAGACTGTTACCTGCACATCTTTGGGCTGTTACCACCAAGGAAGTCTGAGTGAGGTTTCGTAGGAGTGGTGGGTGTGGTTGGATTGGAGGAGGAAGCAATGGCATCAAAGAGGAATGCGTTGAACTGCATGTCTCTGGAATGGTAGAAAGTACATGCTACACATAGACAACAATGACAACAACCCACAAAAGACAGTGACAAACTCTGCATGTGGCAGTGACAATAGGAAAGAAGTGTGTTGGAAAAAAAAAAAAAAAGGAAATGGAAGAAGGTTAAAGGAGAAAAAAGAAATGGAAGAAGGTTAAAGGAGAAAAAAAGAAATGAAAGAATAAACATTTCTTTTTTTTCTTTCTATAACCTTCTTCCATTTTTTATTCTTTTTTTCCTTTAACCTTCTTTCATTTCTTTTTAAGGAAGGTTAAAAGAAAAAAATAAAATGGAAGAAGGTTAAAGGGAAAAAATCAAAAAAAAAAAAAAAAAAAAAGAAGAAAAATTAGAAAAAAATAAGTAGAAAAATTTGGTAGAAAGAAAAAGGTCAAACAATATAAGGTGAGAAAGAAAATTCAAGAAATTAAAATTAAAGTTAAATCAGGTACAAACAAAACAAAACAAAACTTTAAAGAGAGAGAAAAAAAATTCCTGGAGCACTTGAAAAGCAAATCTACTTGCTAACAACAGACATGCTGGAAAGTTGCTGCAGAAAACCTCTAAAATATTTGTATCTACAAAGTAAAGTGAATAAAAATTATTAGAAAGCTTGTTTATTTTCAATATACAATTTTCAAAGTTTTGTGAAATAATTGGATATGAAGAACCAGGCTGGTGCAAGGGTCTCATGGGGCCCCACCAAACCTATTATACAGGGACCTCTACTCTACTATAAATGGTTTGTTATTTTGAACAATACATTTTACATTATATAATTTATTAAAAACTATACTCATTATCAGGGTCAGTGCAAGGGACTTTTGTATCTCACTATCTATATGTTCCCTACAACTCTCCTACATTTCAATTTTCATAAGATAGTATTTATATAAAATCCAAATTTTATTGTGACCTAATTATGTACAATAATGAATCATATTCAATATATGTGAACAATTCAACTAGAAAAATTGAAAATAAATACAATGTATCTATATACAAATTAGAGACACGTCATAATACATTATTCCATCTTAAATGAATCAACAATGTTTGGTGGCAATTTTTAACATTTTTTGTTGTTAAAAAGTTGAATAATTTTAACACATTCAACATTATGGATAAAAAAAAAATACTAAATTTTATATAATGTTTTTTCAAGAGCATGAGCAAAATAAATTCATGGGTTTAGATAAAAAAAATAAAAAAAATAACACCAGAATGACATCAAAATTTGCAAAAAATTTTGATCCTTTAATAGTTGTGCTTCATTTAATTTGTAACATATATAAATCTAAGTAGAAATAAAGCAAATGTTGAAAAGCACTGTCCTGTGCCTGGTAGGGGGATTTGGTACGTGCCAGCCCTGATCAAGAACAAATCATTTTCAAATAAAAACAAACAAAAAAGGACAGCAGGAACATTTGTGTAATAATAAATTCAAATTAATTTTAATCAAAAAAGTAATTAATAAAATAAGTGTCTTGTCTTTTTAGGGATTTTTAGTAGAAATCTTGATAGCACTATATTTTTGTACATACCTTATTTTTTAAGCTATCTCTTTAAAGACACTTACACAGTACAACATTGATCAAACCATGCATTTTGAAGAAATATAAACACTAGCAAAGACAATGATCTATAATCAGTGATTGGTTGATTTTGTTTAACGATATATCAATCTCTATGGCTTATTTCAGTGATTCTCAACTGCCGAGCCTTGCAATCCTCCTAAGTGTGCCCTGAAAGTATGATTGGATTTGAAATCCCTTCATAAATGTTCCTTCTAATATTAGACTTCAATTATGTATAGAAGAATTGGCCGCCATTTCTAGTGATCGGGGTCTCAAAATGAAATATTCAAGGGTACTCATTGATTTTGGATTTCAATAATAAACAAATAGCTAAAAAGGCTTTATCAGATTTATTGCTTCTTATTTATGTGAATTAAGCTTCTTAACCCTAAATAACATAAAAAATAAGAAGTGAGAAAGACTACACTCAATTGAAAAAGAAATCTTGAAAAAACATCAGGCCAAAGTTTCACACTAAATAAGCTTCACAAATAGAATAGATACACTGAAATAAAGTAAGTTCATATTTGTGTGTGTATTTTTTTTTTTTTAAATCTATGGTTTTATTTCATAACATTTAAATATATACCCTATAAAAATTTTGCTACATGTGCTGTGATATTTTCATTTGTTCCTAGGTGTGCCATTGCTTAAAACGATTGAGAAACACTGGGTTATTTAACGTCAAAATCTAAATATTTTGTATGCCATTTTATGCTTTCAACTAAAGACGTTTTGTATATAATTTTATACTCATGTCTTTATAGATATATAGTTTGTAGATGATAAAATGTATTGTTGGTAATTTTTTAATAAAATGTATTGCTGGTATCTGTCTATATTTCTGAGATGAGGCATTGTAACTATTTACATTGTTTGGACTATTGTCCTCATCTTTATTGTCATATTCACAATGTTTTGGCTGTTGTATGCTCCGGCCTTCTTTGAATCAAATCCTTTATTTCACCCACCAGGGCAGATTGTCCCAGTTCCATGTGACATGCTTTTTTCTGGATATCTCAATTTCAGTTATTTCCCTTTAGTACTTAACTTTTCTAGTTTTTGTTCACCTCTGCTGTGGCCAGGTATTGAACTCACAACTCTTTTGGTCAAGTCAATGAATTACCAATGTCATATGCGTACATTGGCCAAAACATTGTGAATATAACAATAAGGATGAAGACAATAGTCTGGAAAATGTAAATAGTGTAAATAGTATTGCTGGTAATTTTACTCTAAAAATGTATTTTTATACTTTTTTAGTGTTGTATTGTCATTCTGTTATAAAAATGTATTGTTGGTTATTTTATTATCAAATGTATTGTAAATACATTTTGCTATAAAATGTATTACTAGTCATATAAGTAAGAGAACTTACATGAATAAAAATGCAATATAAACATTCTTTGCTTACATAAAAATAAAATAAAAATGCCTAAAGATAAAGTTACATAAAAATAAGTAAGTGGACAGTGTCAAAAATATTATTCATCTTCAGTTTTTCTAAGCCTGTTATTTCCTGTCCCTAAATTCATCAACAACCAGTTAGAGAAACAGGGGTTTCTTTTTAAAATCAAAAAGAAAAAAAGTCATTCTCACTACACTCATCTACAGTATTAACCTATACCTAATCTTTCCTTTCTGACATCTCATGAACCATCTATAATCTTCTGTCTTCACCTTTAATGCTCATGAAATTGAATAATTTTCTGCTCCACCCAGATTAGGAATTTCTATCACTCCTGTCCAATTGTGGCCTGAAGCAAATGACAGTATCCCCACCATGGAACACACCCAATAGAAGACCTTTAACTGGAAACACATAATTACATGCTTTACAAATGTTCTTGCTCAAAACCTTATCTTCCCACTTCAATAGTATATTAGCTCTAAAACAAATCATTTGTCAAGAGGTCTGCTTTGATTTCCAAACTAACTATTCAAAAAATATTTTGGCACTGGAATAGTTTCTCTGACTGGAATTTTCTATTTAGTATAAACATTTTACACACAGAAGAAGCTAAGTCAAATTTAAAAAAATTTTTTTAATCATTTCAGCCCATGCAAGGCAATAAAACCACTAAGATGCAAGAGGTTGCTGAGAGTGAAAGAGAAGACTTCAGTGAGAAGAAAGAATAATAAAATAACAGACGATGGTGATTGGTGTTGCATTTAATTTTTTGTAGATTGTAGGTAACAGGAAGAGATTTCAACAGGTGAGAAAAGAAACTATTAAAATAGAATTTACAGTTACATCTAGCTGGTTCAGCAGTAAAATAGTGAGACCTAGTTGCCAATCTAGTAGTATGCTTAAATTCATGTGGTTAAGGTACTAAGGAGAAAAGCTCATCAGAATAATTACCTTGAAAATATTTCAAGAAAAGACAGAGGAAAGCCATGTCACTGTGGTGGGAATATAAACAAAGTTGAAATGCCAAGTCAGGACCAATTACATTGGAGCCCCTTTCTTTGGATTTTGTCCAAAATTATGCCAATTGTATTTTTTAACAAATAGAGTTCCCAAAATATACTGATTTCTCTTTCACCAAAATTAATTCACAATCTTTGATAAAGATTTAATTTATGTACATCTTAATAAGTAAAATATTTATCTCATTTATTTTTATTTACTTTGAATAAATATGAACTTAATTTCTTTGGAAAATTTAATGCTTAATTTTTTTTGTGGAGGGATGCCTATTTACAATATAAATGTAATGATAAACTAGTACCTTACTTTTTGTATTTTTTATGAAAATAGATTTTTCTCTTGAGTTAATAATGTACACTACACAATTCTTAAGTATGGAAATCTTAGAAAATTTTCATGTAATTATCATGATGAGTTTTCCTCTTTGGCACCTTGACTTTACAGATTTAAGCACAGTACTAAATTGGCAGCTAGGTCCCTTTTTTTTTTTTTTTTTTTTTTTACAGTTGAAATTGCTAGATGTAACTGTATGTTCTATGCTAGCAGTTTCTTCTCTTGCATGTGAAACTCTCTTCCAGCCTTTTGCCTTGTTGTCACCTTTAATCTTCAAAGATTTAAATGTAATGCCAATTATTATCTTTTATCTCTGTAATCCCTTTTATTTTATCATCCTTTCTCCTTAATGATTTTTCTCGGATTCTTTCACACTCAGTAATCCCTTGCACCTTGAAAAAAAAATAAAAGAAGTATTTTTTCTCTGCTACTAATAATTCATTTTATGGTGAAGACTAACCCTAGGTTATTGACTGAATAAAATAAAATAATTTTTTTTTTTTTTAACTTTTTAGACTTTAAAATTACTTAAATATTTGCATAAATGTGGAACTAAAATCAGAGTCCAGGTTAGTAGTTTTATATTGTAAATTGAACATTTTATATCAAAGTCAGACACAAAGAGTCCATTTTGGTTTCATACATCCATAAATCAAAGTCACCTTTTAGAGCCCCTTAGCTTGTCTCCATTTTAACACTTTCATTTTACTCAAAAATTAGCAGTTTTTATATATAAATTGTTTCACCCTAAACAAGGCAATAATGCCACTAGAACACAGGGTGCTACAGGAAGTGAAAAAGAATGAGAAGATTGAAAATGGGGAGGATGAAAGAAAGGACAAAAAGGAACAGGGTTCAAGAAGACAGAAGATGGTAATTGATGTTGCATTTAAATTTTTGAAGATTGTAGTTATCAGGTGATGTAATGGAATAACCGGCCACCCCCATGAGAGACTACACTATAGGAAGTATCTACCTACAAGTATCCATAAGGTAACAGTTATCCACACGATTGTCGCAAGTCAATCCAGTAGTGAGTGCTGCTATTGGAAGGTTGGTAGTTCTTGTATAGTACTCAAAAGATCCCAGCTAAACTCACCTGTAGCTCATTGCCTTACGGATACTTATAGGTAGCATAGTGACTCATGGGGGTGACAGGTTATTTCATTACATCATCAGGTAAACAAGAAATAGGAAAGGAGTTCCACAAGTGGGAAGTGTGAGAAAAAAACTGATAGAGTAGAAATGGTAAATTCTAAAAATTAAAATGAAAGAAAAAGACCCACATTCCTGACTGTTTCCATATGGAGTGCACACCTGAAGAAAGTCTAAAAAAAATGGATGGACCAAAATGTGACAACAATAAAAAGAATGAGATCTACAGTATTAACAAGTCTTGAAATAGCTGCAGATTATAATACATTAATAATAGTTTTTATGTATGTATATATATATATATATATATATATATATATATATATATATATATATAAATATCTGCATATATATATATATATATATATTTTCGTATGAATGATTCACATATATGTGTGTACACACTCATACATACATACACATGTATATATACATATATATACACACATATTATACTTTCTTTCTAGAACAGATATAAATTTCTTTGATAATTATCTTTAGACCTAGAAAATAATTGAAACTGATGTTTAAAAAAGTTATTATTTTAAGCAATTTTAAAACATACATTTTATAAGTTTTATGTGAGTTAGTAAAAAAACAAAAATGGGATGCTTAAATGAGCTGTAGTTAACTCTGTTTTCTTGCTTTTGTATATCAGATAAAGTTGCAGGTCATCTATATAAAAATCATGCTTATCTGATGAATATAAAAATAGGAGAAGCAAGATAGTTGCTGAGTTAGCAAATCTTTAGTTCTGCTCAAAAAAGAAAGAGAAATTAAACCCTCTTTAGGTAAGAACAGTCACATCAAAAAATATGGTGAGAAAAATACATAATTATACATACTCTGTAATGAACCCAGAAGTATACTATTGAATCATCAGGTAATATTATAATAAATAACAAACATTTTAGGGCAAGAATTCATTAATAGAAAAAGAAAGACTTTTTGCAGGGAATAAAAAGAATGATGCAGAATAATTGGCCATAGTTTAGTGTAATGGGCAAAAATGCCCAACAAACGGAATTGACAGTTTCCAATAAACAATAAGAAAAGGAAGAAAAGACCAAAGCAAAGTAATAGTAAGCAGACAATATATATAAGATAAAACAGCAAAAATTTCACAAAGTAAGAATGGTGTTAACATGCAAAAGGGATACAGTCAAGTGGCTGTAGTGCTCCGACTTGAAGACAAGAAAGAACAACATTATGGAGGATGAGATCAAGAAGTGGTTCATTTTATCAGTTAAGAAGAAATCCCAGCATGCATCTTTATGATTTGTCTATAAATTTGGGGAGGGAGATGTTTTTGCAGTCATTGGATTGGAACTAACAAACAACAACACTTGAACAACATATTTCTCACAATTCAATATGAAATCCGTTTTACAGCATGTCGTCTTGGTTTCTCTCTCATAGTAATGTAATGATGTTGATTCTTGGTGGGGGGAGGGGTCTCTTTTGCAGGCAGCATTTCTCATTGCATACCCATGTAGGATAGTATATGTAAATATAAATTTTATGGTTTGAAAATTGTGTATAAGCATGAAACAGACTGTCACTGCTAGGTGTTGACTTCAATGTCCACTTGCATGCATATATATATATATACACACACACAATTATTCAACTAGTGTTTCTTTCATCTATATATATATATATATATATATATATATATATATATATATATATATATTAGAGAATATACATAATATCCAGCGTCTGTAGCATGACTCAGAGATTTCCCATGCAGTCTTGCAATCTTCAGGTACTAAGTATATTCTGACTGTTATAGAATTCATGTTCACATGGTGTTGATTTAAAATTGTGTTTAGACTTGTTTATTTAATTATTATTGTCTAAAATATTATAATTGATTATTTATAATTTATATCATTCAAATTTGATATCTGTGACTTCTAGCCATCCACAGAAGATCTGCTGATTGCCACTATTAATTTAGCAAAGAACTACTACCACAAGTACTAGTTTAATTTAATTGTTATAACTATAGTATTTTCTATGGAAAAAGCGAGTTATCCCCCTTGATGTCTAACTTGTTTACTTATTTCAAATTCAAATATTTGTTTGTTTTTTTTTACTTCATCTTTTGAGCTTATGAAGTTGAATAATATAAATTATAAATAATTAAATATAATATTTTAGATAATAATAATTAAATAAACAAGTTTTAACACACAATTTTAAATCAAGACCACAAGAATGCAACGTTTATACCACTCAGAATATACTCAGCACCTGAAGATTGTAAGACTGCATGAAACTCCAAGTCGTGCTACTGACATAAGATATTATGTATATTCACTAATATATACTTATAGCTCTGTTACATAACATTGAGCACTGTATTTATAACACCTGAAGAAGAAATATGTTTATATATATGTCAAATAATAAAATGCCATATCCCAAAATATGTTGTTGCAAATATTTCTATATATATTATGTGAATTATATAGTTAGTGATATTTTTCATTTTAATTCCAGGTCTATAAAGTTTACACAAAGGTCATTTGAAAGATATAACTCTAAAAGAGAAACAAAATATTAACCGATAGGATCTCAGCATTGAAAATTGCTAAAAAAAAAAAAAAAAAGTTGAACTGAGATTGTAAAACAACAAGAAAAAACTGAAAACATCAGCCAAGATAAGAAAAACAAAATGTCTTTAAATATATCAAAGAAGGAGGTTTGAGAAAAATTAACCAGAATAAATTGACCAGCAAGAAAATATTTGAAGAAACTTTTGTTGCAAATGTAAACATAGAAGAAATATGTAGAGTATTCAAAACATCAGCTAAAAACATGAAAGCAACTTAACTACCACCTTTTAGACAAAAGCAGTTTGTAAGCTAGATGGATATTAAATGTTATATTTAATTATTTATAATTTATATCATTCAACTTCATAAGCTCGAATGATGAAGTAAAAAAAAAAAACAAACAAACAAATATTTGAATTTGAAATAAGTACATGAAAACTAATTTTTAGAGATGAATGTAGAGCTATATTTGGATGGACTTGATGATTAGTCAAGAGTTTAGGTCCTTCAGAGAAATAGTCAAACAACATGATTTAAAGGACAACAGTGAGGAGTGGAGTAATACTTTGGGTAAGTATTGTTGAGAGAAAAATTACAGGTCCCTTCAAAATGGATGATGGTTCAAGATAAGTGCAGAGAAATATTTTAATTATTTAGACAAGACATTTTTTTTCACTAGTAGAAGTCACAGCCAAGGACTTTTTCACTCAAGATAATACTCCTTCATATTTTGCAAAACAGACAATTGCATAACTTGCCAAAAGAAACTTTAAGAACACTAAATAAATAGAAAGACTACCTTTCTAGCCTCTCCAGATGTTCCTATAGAAAACTTGTGCCCCATCATTAAAAGAGTTACATACAAGAATAGAAAATGATATTTAAACAAAGATCTCTAGCATCTTTTAAAAATTTATTTACAAATAAAAATTTATGCTTCACTTCTCTTGCACAATAAAACACGATATCTACAAAACAATATATTATTAATATTTTTAATAAGAACAGATGTCATATGCTCAAACTCACATTATATATTGCTTAAATTAATATATCCTGGAAGATTTGGCAACATCAGTTAGTTATGTGAGTAATGAGAAACTTTTAGAGAAAATGGAAATAAAAAGGACACTTATGTTTAACATCAGGAAAAGACTTTTGAAATTTATAGCCCAAATAATGAGAAAAGAGGTCTTGGAAAATTTGATAGTCACAGGATAGATTGAAGACAAGAAAACAATGCATAACCTATCTAGTGAGTTTGAATAAATGGATGGTAGATCAAGGTTCAGGAGAGATTAAAAAAAAAAAAAAAAAAGACAATATTTATTATGAATTACAAAGGACAGGAATTATGGTGAACCATGATTGCCAACACTTTAAAGCGACCCAGCACATTTCTATGTGCCGTGTCCATTTTGAAGGGACCTGAAAGAGAGTAGCTGACTGGGATTCTACCCATGAACATCTGATAGGGTACCATATAAACTAAGCATCTGTCCTAAATAAAGTGGGGGTGAGAAATGTGAAGCACCTGCCAACTAAAGTAGGGGTGACCCATTTCTTTTTTGTTTTAAGATAAAGGCCTTCTTTCTCACTAGTGTCTGCATATGCTTTTTCCTCTTCGATTACCATTTCTCCACCAAGATGCTTTTTCCTCTTCGATTACTATTTCTCCTCCAGGACACTTTTTCTCTCTCTGATTACTATTTCTCCTCCAAGATGCTTTTTCTTCATTTACTTTTCTATTTTTTTTTTAATTTAAATCTGTTCATCAAAAACTCTTAGCACTCTAATTGTCCTTCCTTCTCCACTCAGTTAAAGGAAGCGACTCACTTTACAAAATCTAAACAGTTTATTTGCCCTCAACATTATTTTATACACCAAACAAATGGACACATACATAAATATATATATATATAATTATTTAAAAAAAAAAAAAAAGATTATAACATAAATATGTTATAAAATCACTACAAAAATAGCCATTTTGTTTCAACACCCTCAGTGTCTTATCAAGTGATGATGTTGAATGTAAAATAAGGTTTTATTTTACATTCAACATCATCACTTGATAAGACACTGAGGGTGTTGAAACAAAATGGCTATTTTTGTAGTGATTTTATAACATATTTATGTTATAATTTTTTTTTTAAAATAAATAATTATATCTGCTCTACTTTGTATTGAGCACTCTTTTAAGAATAGTAATTGTTGGTTATTGGAATTCATTCCATATACACCAATCATATACTTAAATATATATATATATATATATATATAAGTGCACATAGAAGTCAACACTTAGAAGCGACAGTCTGTTTTGTGCTAGATGCAATCGTCAGGCCACTGATGGCCTGAAGATTGCATCTAGCACGAAACAGACTGTTGCCTGTAAGTGTCGACTTCTATGTTCACTTTTATATTTACACACGCTCTATCTCTGATATTGAGCACTTTATCCCATAAATATAGCACATCTTAAGACTATATTTCTTTATATATATATATATATATATATATAATGTGTGTGTGTGTCTGTGATATATAATTGATTTGCTGTTGTGGATTTAAATGACTGCAAGTTGATCCTACTCTAAAGGGATTGTAGTAAATTTTTAAGGTTATTCTTTTCTCTCTACCACTAGCTATACCTGGTAATTTGGCTATGAGCAAATGTTGGAATTTGTATTATATAAAGGATTGTAGATTTTACAAGCACTAAATCATCTTTTTACAAAATGATTTTTAATCTTCTCTTAATATTTCACTTCCTTTATATAAATGTACGACTACAAGTCTTAAACATTTTGTCATAATTTAAGATGAAATTTCTTCACTCTCAGTTCTCTTTTTTATCCTTTGATCCAAACTTGCAATTGATCAGGTAAAGGTTACCCCCCCCCCAAAAAAAAACAGCAGAAGCCAGATTATGAATAATTTTGTAACATATCAAAAAAAATACATAATCATAACTTAAATGTCTTGCTTATTCTTTGAATTTCTCTTTTCATTATAAAGGGAAAATAATTAAGATTTATTTACTTTCATATTATCTCCATATAACAAATTATTTCCTTTAATCTGTGTCACCATAAAACAGGTCAGTCTTTTTCTATGTATATATATTTATATAAAGATAATTATGAAATATAAATCACAGAAGAGATAAAATTTAAATTATTAGGTTGGTGCAAAAATGACGTAATAATGTCGTTTTTTGACGTATTTTTTAATGTCAAAAAACGACATTATTACGTCATTATTTTTGCACCAACCTAATATTTGTAACCCCCTAGATTCTAGTGGCTTTGCTTGGGGGTGAAATAATAATAATAATAATAATAAAAAAGAAAAAACAAATAAACCTGCAAGTAGTTATTTTTGAAAGAGAAAAATTTACATTTTGTTGTTTCATTTTTATAAAATGATCAAAACCTGATTAAAACCCAGATTATTGTAATTGTAAATTGTTTGATGGTAATAGACCTAGTTGTATACAGTGTAACCCGGATATAAGAGAGTTGTTGGGACAGGAGAAGAAGTCTCTTATATCCGGGTTTGGTCTATTTTGTTTAGGTAAGTATGGCTCTAATTTGGGACCAGAGAAAATTTCTCTTATATCCGGGTTACACTGTACCAGAATTAATCATATAGGAAAAAAAAGAAATATAAGCAGATTCTAGCATTCTTTAATTTAGGATTCATTTTGATGTTAAGAAAGAAATGAAAAGAATCTGGATTAATGACGACCACTTTGTAACCTACCTGTAGAAAAAAGGTAAGGAAAATTGTTGTGAAGATACTGAGAGTGAAATTCCTATTTAACTATATGAGTAATCATTAAAACAGGATCAAGGTAAGAAGTAAATTGCCTTAAACTAGCATTTTTCAGGTAAAGTGGAAGAAATAAGTAAAATTATCTTGAGGCCTCAATTTGTTGGCCTGTCCTATGCTTCGTTAATTTCCCTAAAATTTCCAGCTTTAGAAACTTAATCATCAATAATAATCTAAAGCATTTAAAAGCAGCAACATAAACAAACCAACAATACATTCTCATTCAACAGATGATTCGTTTTAATACACATGCATACAAAGAAAAAAAAAACAAAAAAAAACGGAAAACATCCTGCAGAATGAATAATATTTTAGATGTAAAAATATTTCAGACTACTGTTTTTCAAGTTCTATTCTGAAATAATAAAATTTATAAACACCGAGTCTTGTTTTCTGATCGTAAAAAAAATAATGTAATTGCAATTAATAGCAATCATGAGTTTTCAAACTTTCTCTCAAAAAGTCTGTTTCCCCTATTTTCCATAATAATATACAAACCTGAACAAATTTTGAATATGCAATTGCAATGGTAATGAGTCATATTTTCTCTTCATAGCTTTTGAAAAGAAAGTTGAAATTTATGTCACATGATACTGCTCATATAAAAAAAAAATTCTTTTTTAAGTTAAAATGAAAAAAAAAAAAAAAAAGTAAACAAAAAAGTTTTATTTTTTCACCATCAAAGAAATTTAAATGCTTACAGAAAGGGCTGAAATGAGTTGTACAGCTGAAAAATGTAAATATTTTGAAACTTCAAGACTATGAAGTGCTGAGGGTTAAACAAACAACATTTGGAATAATTTTACTCTCGGTTAGTCAAAAAAAATTACAATTTAAGTAAATTAAAATACTGAGGCTGAGTTTTCAAATGATCACATGTAACAATTTGAGACTTCTAGTAGTCGTCAGTAAACAGAAAAAAAAATCTGATTTCAAACTGAGACAAAGTTTGTTATTTAATACCAGTGCAATGCATGCAGTCTACAGTTCTAAAATTGTATAAATTCTTCTGCCTTCTAACTGTAATAACAATAATAATAACAGTAAAAGTAATGACAATAATATTCTGTACTTAATTGTAATAATCATAATATAAATTTTATTCTTTGATTAATTGTTACCATTAAGGTCAATCTGTCAATAGTCATTATCAGTAACAATAACAATCACCATTTCTCTTGATGACAACAGATTTTTTTATTTTTTTATTTTTGCTAACAACAATTATTTTTCTAAATAACCAATTCTACTTGAAGAAAACTTTAGAAATTTCTCATTATTTTTACTATTATTTCTTGAGTGGGTAATAAATGACATATGCATGTGTCTAAACACAGACGAATATATATTTACACAGATTTAAACAAGTTTTTATTAAATTCAAAATGCAAGGTCTGTTTGTTTAAAGTTTTTTATTTTTTTAATTCTCAAATAAGCTGTAAATCCAAATTAAAATTCAGGTTAAACTGCCCAAAGTTCATGTTTTGTTCTGTTTCATATTCAAGTACTTTTGACCATCTCAGTTATCAAGAACTGATTGATTACATAGTGACATTTTTATTTTTGGAATGCTAGAATTCAAATTAATTCAAATATCGTGTAAGTGACATCACGTGTGAAACGGTTTCACACAAATCAACTGCACAGCCAAAGAACATATTAAATATTATTAAAGCTTCTCTCTCTGAAGTTACTTCTGTCCAAATAACATCTCTTGTTGATAGAAGACATAATACTATTACCCTTCACTTACTTGGTTAAGACGTTGAAATAACAGCATAATCAATTGAATACAGTACATGTGAACCAGTGTCAAATACGTGTCTGTAATTCCCAATGAGATAGAAAGTGTAAATGTTTATAAGAGAAGTGCTGAAAAAAAAAAAAAAGATTCTTGGAATATTTCTTTTGTACTTGTAGCAGCTGGTTTGTGCAATTGGAGTAAAAACAACTTTTACTTCCAAGCCTCTCAGGTTAAGATTCTTAGCACAGGAAGCAACACAACCAGATTGCAGTAGAGTATGATTGTATTATGCCAAAAATTTTTAACTTTCAAGAAATTTCCATTTGCTGACAGGTACTACAGAATCAGAAACAAAGAACTGTAGCAAATAACAGAAACCATATCAAATGAGAACTTTCAATAACAGCAGCAACAAATAAAATGGATAGCACATGTAACTTGAAGAGAAAATAATGACATAATCAATCTTGACATTCCACAGTAGTTCAAACAAAAGGTTAGGAAAGAAACCCCCATCAATACTGGAAAGAGCAATAACAACTACTGGATTGCATCATAGTTATGTTTTTTTGTTGTTGTTGAAGCAGAACTGGGATTAATCTCACATAAAGCAAGTTGGGTCCTGCCTGACAAAGGATCTCGGTTTACCCCTCCAGATATGCCTGTAAAGATAACAATTTGAGGCAAGGTTTTACAAGTCCGAATGCTCTTCCTGCCACCCAACTCAGACACTCAAGTGCGCTGATTGTTTTTATCGAGATACTATCTCTAGGAAGGTTGCCATTCAAAACTTGAGACTACATCTTAGCTTTATATATGTATATGTTGGTTCCTATAAGAAACTCATCCACCCTTTGAGAAACCTATTTTCCTGAAAAATTGTTTTAAGAGAAAGATTTTATAAATTTCAACCACACTATTATCCTTCCTAAGAAAAATTAATAAAAACAATCAATTACAGAACATTTTTCATTGACATATTTAGCATTTGTGTGGTTGTTCATTATCAGTTTCTCATCCAGGTGATAAGGCCTTATGTACCTTGCTTATTCTAATCCATTCATAACTGAAAAGAGCGATAACAGCTACTGGACTTGAGAAACCTGTTTTCCTGAAAAATTGTTTCAAGAGACAGATTTTATTAATTTCAACCTACAGTAGTACTGACTGCTCAGTCAATGGATGCTGAATGTTTCCTTATAAGGAAATGGCAAATATTATCATTACAGGAAAGCAGTGAAGTCATTGTTAAACTTTTTCTAAACAGATCAAAATCTCTTTCATATAAAACCAGAAAACCTCACAAGTTATTCATTCATAATCATTAATCTGAAATAATATAGGGCCTAAGTGAATGGAGAATATTTCCTGTTAACAATTAACATTGTGCTGGTTTCAAAGCTTTACAGTTTTTGAGTTATAATAAGTGTTATGTAACTAGAGCAGAAATTCTCTGCTTATATGGACTTAATACAGTAGAAAACTGTCAGAATAAACCAACTTTGCTACAAGACCTCACTCATGGAGAACCTAGTAAGGAAAAAATTCACTAGAAACAATATTTCAAAGTAAGGAAGTAATCACTTTATTATTGTCTTGAAGACATTTGATCATCTCACATCTCTTGATATAGTTTCAAGGTCATCATCAAGGCATGTGTCTTATCTTCTGATCAATTTTGTTCAGTCCAATGCCTGTTGGTGTCAATAGAATTCTGAATAATTGCTCTTCAGTGTCCTCTATTGTTAACAGCTCTAGTTACTTCAGCTATTCTTATATTATTTCTACAGAATATAGAGGCTGAGCCAGGATGGCAAGTGAGTAGTTAGAATATCTTGTGGATGTGGAATTTTTTTGTCAAAATGGCACAAAATTGACAGAGGGCCATAAGAATTTTGAAGTATCGACACACTTTCTGCACGCAGATTCTTCAGAGATGGTAGCCTCGTGTGGCAGAATTCTAAGCCAACAAGTGGGAATGAGGTCTGAGATCTTCCTCCTGGTACCTCCTATAATCAATGCTATTTGTTTGTCCCTCTTGAATAAGAAAAAGAAACAGTCTTTTATTAAAATGGCATTGGGATCTAAGGACTGAAGCAGGTTCAACACAGAACACAACATTACGCCAATGAATGATTTTCTCAATCCATTGTATTTCTGGTTTGCCTCTTTTGTTGTTGCTATCCATTATTCCAAAGACTATTAGCTTCATCAGCCTTGTGTCTTCCATCTATAGAGGGACCGATTTTTGATTTCAAATTTTCCATAGTTCTGTTTCAGATTTTAGGGAATTCTGTCTTTTTTTCCATTTTCAGAATAGAATTCCATTACCCACCCCCATTTTCAGTATAGAAATCTGTTTTTGCTTCATTATATTTAGTGAGAAAGTGTAACAATATAAAAAGGTTATTAAAACAAGAAAATGAAATAAATTTTTTTTTAAAAAGTCTAATTTGTAAAATTTGGCTTTCTAAAATGACAAACTGCACTCCCAACTCTGTCACTATACATAACAGGAAAAAAGAAAGAAAACAAAAAAAATAAAATTTTTGTTTTGCACCCCCACCTTTATTTTATTAAATCAAGCAAATTTCATAAAACTTGGTTTCTAAATCCTTTGATGTCAGTTGGACAAGGCAAACATAGTAACAAATAAAAATTTCGTATTTGGTGGAACCATCTGACATTAAGGATAAGATGGTAACAGTGAAATTAAAATGTGACAAGGTGTTTCACATTGGCCTTCTTCAGAAGCGTATGTATACATTTTATAAAATCTCTATTTTAGCTACCAAATTAAGTAGATGTCCCTAGTGTTTATCATGTCATCCTTTTTATTACATATGTATTTCTGGGCTCACTTGTTAGGTTCACATGTGCACTTATGCTCTTGGAAAGGGCATGAAGACATCACCTCTCCTTTCATCTAGGTGTTAAATAGCAGGGTCAAGTGAGCTCACTAGCACTGGGTGGCAACAAGTCTAAGAGAAGGAAAACTCTGAATTCAAGCTGTTGAAAATGAAACAGGAAACCACTTCACTATCTTTTCAAAGAAAGCATGGCAAGTTACAGCTGTTTAAGAAAAGAAACCTGTGATCCCCTATACCCTGGAGGAACACTGAATTTTTTTTTTTTTTTTTAAATAGCAATGTTTTTTTTATTTTTTCTGAATTTAAACACGTTACTAGATTGGTGGCAAGGTCTCATCATTTTACAGTTGAAATGGCTAGATGTAACCATAAGTTCTATGTGAACAGTTTCTTCTATCACACTTCTCACTTCCAGAACTCTCTTTCAGCTTCTTGCTTCCCAGTCAACTTTGATCTTCAAATATTTAAATGCAATGCCAAGCGTTATCTTCTGTCTTCTTAATTCTTGTTCTTTATTCTCTCTCCTTAATAATAGTTTTTCTCATATTCTCTAACACTCAGTAACATCCTTGAGTCCCAGTGGCTTTATTGCCTTGCTTGGTGTGAAATGATTAAAAAGAAGAAAAAGTATGACTGACTTGTTAGATACACAAATAATTTCAGGATTGCTGAGGACTTAATATCAAGCCAGAAATAAGTCTGTAGAGAAAGTGATTCTTGTAAATTAGAGGTAAATGTATTATGTTTTTGCAAAGAGTGCAACTACTTGATTTTTGAAGAGTGTATCATACAAAAAGCTCTGGTGCCGAAAACATTCAAATTGTCATGAGAGAGGTTGGAAAGTTTAATAGTCCCTAAATAAGAGCCTTGGGGTATCAACAGGCTAAAAATTGCTTTTTCTATTTTGGGGTTTAATAAAACCATAGAATAATTGTGTAGAGAAAAAAAAAACATAGCCAGAAAAAACAAAATACATTGTTAAATTGCCAGTGCTGGGGGGTAGGGGTGTGTGAAAAATTCCAAGATCAACAGGAATGGCTGAATGTTTCAGTTTTCTATGATGGATAAAAAAGAGGTTAATGATACAGGTAAGTGGATGGCTCAGTTGACAGTATGTCAAATTTGAGATAGCAAGAGGAAATAAGTTCAAAATCTATCAAGAGTGACTTGGCCTTTTTATCATTATGGAATTGATAACAGTATAGAAATTTACAGAAATCAGTGGGCTACTTTATTTATTCTAAATATCTCCATCTCTTCTTACTCCCTCTTCTATACTATCTTTACAAGAGCCAGACCAGACCAAAATTGGAGTATTGCTGCCATATCTGGCCTGGAGCAGCCAGTTTTTACTTGTTTGTCTTGGTAGAGTTCAAAAGCATCTACATGGACTTGTGAGTGATGAATTATCTTCCACACTACAAACCGTTTCCTACAGATGAACTCTATTGCTACTTCCATTGCATGTGTGCTGAGGAGCTACGTTCCTTATTCCCACCAGCCCTGACCTTTACAACTGGGATCCGCCATGCCACATCCACAAGGATGAATCATCCCCATTCCCTTCGTATTCTTATAGTAAGAAGTAAGTTCCATTTGGACAGCTTCTTCCCAAGAACTGCTACTTTGTGGAACAGACTCCCAGCAGGATGTTTTTCCAATCACTACAATGTTGACCTATTCAAGTCTAGCGTTAACCAGTAATTCTCTACCGCCATGCTGTGGCACACTAGTTTATCACATGATCTTCTTTAATCTGCTGTGAAATACTGTTATGGCATTTTGAAGAAGTCACAAAAAAACACCACACACAGGTTTTATACTAAATAAGCTGCACAAATAGTTGAATAGAAACATTGAAATAATGTAAGTTCATAATTGTGCACATATATATATATATATATATATTTTAAATCTATGGTTTTATTTCATAACATTTAAATGTATACCCTTTAAAAATTTTGCTAAATGTGCCATGATATTTTCATTTGCTCCTAGGTGTGCTGTTGCTTAAAAAGGTTGAAAAACACTGGGTAAACCATTATTTTTCCTGAATCACTCATGAACTTCACTTCTTGCCTTTTCTTATATTCATACAACACTACACAGTAACGATCTACTTTGAGTGGCTCTTGTACCTTGCCTTGGGTGAACATTAGTATAAAAAAAAAAAAATTTAAAAAA
This sequence comes from Acanthosepion lycidas, assembly GCA_963932145.1. NCBI lineage: Eukaryota > Metazoa > Mollusca > Cephalopoda > Sepiida > Sepiidae > Acanthosepion > Acanthosepion lycidas. The sequence continues at coordinate 54,507,795 of OZ010587.1, read as the reverse complement.
AAAATTAATTTGTTTCAAACTTGAGTTAATTTAAATGTCTTCATTGAAGCTTAAATTTTGGCTTTAAATATAATAGCACAAGGATGTAAAAAATTATTTTTGCATACTTGTGACAGTTTAAGGTTTTGTTTGTTTTTCGAGTCATGAAAAATTACTCAGATTACAACATTATTGATCAGCCTACTTAAAGTTAGGAGTGTTTCATAAAGCAGTTAAAGTATTGGTGACCAAAAATGATAAAAAAATTTTAATGAGAATAATCCCCAAAGATTATGATAAAATGAAATTATATACACATTTTGAGAGTTTTTCTCATTACATATCACTATTTTGTCAAAAATACATGAAGGTATCTTCTTTATTGGATAATCTCTGTGTTTAGTATTCAAGCCTCTCTAAAGGATAACTTTGTTGCACAGGCTAAGAAGTTTAGGAAATTTGAACATAATACAAATCATTATATATCTTTTTCATGTAAACTGTAGAGTTGGGTAGCTGAACAGATGATGTTTTAGATTTGGGAAGTTATGGTCCCTTGCTTGAAATCCATCAAGGTTTATCTAAACTTTTATCATTTCATGGCAGCTAATCGAAATAAAAGTAGGCAATAGAGAAATATCAAAAGGAAAAAAAATTAGTTGTGGAGTACAGTTGGAAAAATGTCAAGTTTGTTACTTTAGTCTTCTAAGTAGAATATTTCAGGAATGAATAAAACTTTTCTTTGGAAGGTGATACAATAAACTGTGTACCAGATACATGCATATGCAGGGGCACAGCAGTTATCAATATGGAAAATGGGATCAACAGAACAGGTTCAAATACTGGCCAAGGCTGTGACATTCACTCATACTTTGAAAAAGACATCTTTTCTCCCAGTCAGTGATGGATAAAAACAATCTTGTCAGCCTTGGTTGGTGACCATTCTACAAAAAGAACAAACCTGAATTCAAAACTATTAAGACAATAGGATACAATATCATCTTTTCTTTCTATGTGCCATGTCCTTTCAGGACATAGGCAATCATGGCTCTCCACAAGTTCCTACAAGCCTACTTCTTGTTTGCATCCTCTCTAAGACCACATCGGTGCTCACATGCTCAGTCCATAATATCCTTAGAATCCTTCTGTAGAACCACATCTCCGTTGCCTTGAAATCATCTAACATTCACTGCCATAAAGAAGGACAAATGTCACGTAACAGCTCAGTATTCTTTTCTTTGTTACCAAAGAAATGTCTCACAATACTTTGCCCAGCTTTTGGAATGCATTCTTGGCCATCCCAATATGCCTACGGATCTCAGTATTGCACTTACCATCCTCTGTCAAAATGCTTCCCAAATATTTAAATTTCCATGTTGCTTGATTCTAGTGTTCCCAACCTATAAATCACATCTTTCCCATAAACAATCATGGTAATATATTAAAAAAAATAATTCTGGTCACTTAAAACAAACACACACAACAACAACAAGGGTATATAATAATGGTACAGCAGACCCCTGGAATAATGAGTACAAGAATATTCAAAGCATTCAAATATAGATAACAGACTATGAACAGGTTCAGATAGAAATGGTACCAGCAACAAATATTAGTTCAACAATAAAGACTATCATTAAAGTTAAGCATGCAGAGTTATTTTGTTGCATTTAACAAGTCTTGAATCTTCATATTATTCATGACTATCCTCACAACAAAAGTGTAATCAACAACAAAAAATAAAAGTTTGTATCATGCATACCAATAACCAGGCAGACATTTTCCAACATCAAATAAAATTACTACAAAACAATCATGGCTGACCATGTGGATTGCAACAATAAAATGAAATGGATATTTTCAACCATTTTTTCAAGCAAAACAATATCCATCTTAAAATTATAAGCTATCAGTATATATATAAGGACACTGATAAATTTCTTGATTGCTTAGATTTATATATTTCAATCTACACAAAAAAATTGCATCAAACGGATATATTTGTTTTTGATCTCTCAGATATTATTTCTTGAGAGCAGAGGTTTTAATATATTTTATTTGCAAATTATTAACTTATTTGGATTTGATGATTCATTCATACATTGAATATTACTGCCACATCTGGTCAGGTGCTTCTACTATGTATTTAGATATTCTTGATAAAATACAAAGAAAAATCTAGCAATGTTATTGGTCCTAACTTAGCATCTCAGCTTCTGTTACTTTCTCACCACCATAACATACATTCCTTGGGCTTTTTCTATAAATATTTTCATCGTAATTGTTCTGTTAAACTTTCCACTTTGGTACCTAGACTTTATGAATTTAAGTGCAGTACTAGATTGGCAGCAAATCAGTTGAAATGGCTAGGTGGTACCATATGTTATATGGTAACAGTTTCTTTTCTCACATTTTGTGCTTGTTGAACTCTCTTCCAGCTTCTTGCTTTCCAGGTAACTTTGATCTTTAAAAATTTAAATGCAATGTCAATCATTATCTTATAACTTCTTAGTTTCTGTTCTTTCGTTGTCCTCCCTTAATAATGTTTTTCTTTTTCTCATATTTTTTTCAGATTCAGTAACCACTTGTATTTTAGAATCTTTATTGCATTGCTTGGTGTGAAATGATTAAAATAAAAATCTACTTGGGTAATTTTAACAACTGATATAAGTAAAGAGCTACCAAAAGTACATTTTAATTGAGTAATGTTCACACCATCTTGACTACAACAATCCTGTTTACATAGATTGGTGATAATTACATCTTCATCTGACAAAACTGAGAAAAGGCTTTCTTTAAGAAAAAAACACTAGTTTCTTTCATTTGATTATAAAATAGAATCGCTAGTTAAACATTATAATCAAATGATTTAAAAAAAAATATCAGTGACCCTAAATAGCATAGAGCTTTCACAGAGACAACAAAAGAGAAATTAAATATTTAGAGAAGGACTTTGATTTCTGAAAACAAATAACAACAAGAGAAGAAAGCATAAATAACAATGGAAGACAGGCAGAGACAAGACAACTAAAAGTTTTCATCATGCCCTAATCTGAATCAAGTTTTTCTATGACAACAAAGAAGCAAGAAAAAAAATCTGGGTAGACTGGTTCCTCAGTTAATTAAGGAGGCACAGAGGAAAAATCTAACAAACCTCATCAACTTTTCAGAGTTATATTTAAACAGTTATCCTGTTGTTGATTTTGTCAAGTTTAAGCTTCCATATCCATTCATTATATCAGCAATATTTACTAGTAATATATGATACAAGTATGTTACTATATTTGAATTACTTTGTTTTCACATTTTAAATTCTAAAGAATTAATGGATATTTTTTTATTTTTAATCCAACATATTTTTATTACTTCAAATGTTATTTTTAATCAATACCAGTATCTGAGTAGAAATCAATTAAAAATAATGTTACTAACTACACACACACACACATATGTAAATGTGTGTGTGTGTGTGTGTGTATATATATATATATATATATACACACACACACACACGCACCTCAAGAGGGAGGGCTGTTTGGTGACTATGTTGCACACTATGTACCAATTCTCTGGTATTAGTTTTCACAAAAAAGTGTGGCTGGTTCGGCACAAGCTTTCATCATTATAAACAAATCACACGTGTAGGTAGTTTAGTTCAGCTCAGAGAAGTGAATTGCTAGACCATCACACACCGTAATTGATGAAAGAATCTTTTATATATACATATATAAGTGGACACTAAGGTCAACACTAAGTGACAATTGCCTGTGGAATGCAATCTTCAGCTCATATATATTGTATCTTATGACCAAAATAAGTAATATCTCATATCTAATGATTTAAGATGTTTGAAACCATAAATATACTATTATTAATTTTTTTACTAATATTTCTTTCAACTTAATTTTGGATGCACAATCATTTAAGGTCATTCATAAAAGTAGAGATCAAATATAAAGAATAATCATTTAATAATAATTAACAATGCCCATTCTATTAATAAATTCTTGGATATGACATTTCCTTATTAATTTTTGACTGGTATTTATTTCATTTTCATTGCTTTTCATTACAACTGCAACTATTTCTGATTTGTTTTGTCTAGTAATGACTGTGGAATCTGAGAGTTTGTAATAAAAAAAAAAAGTAAAATTAAAATGAAAGACAAACTAAAATCATTGTTAATGTTTTGTGGAGACTGATTTTTAAAAAAAATAATTTACATTTTATTTAATTCTTAATTTTTAATCTGATTTAATTTAACTGTTTCTATACTATTTTTCACCCAATACAAGGCCCAGGTGACACTCAATGTAGAGGCTTACTGAACAAAGTTGTTGTAACGGCATAAAAGGAGAAAGTAAGAAATGCATCTTACGAGGATATGTAGGATAGATAATTGGTATTATATAATAAACTTATTAGTATGTGAGCACACAGAATTGGATCACTAGTTTTTTTTATCAACACATAAGGATTTATAGAAACAGTCAGATCTAACAAACTGTTGTAACATTTCTGGCTGAGGAGTTATTATTTACATTATTGTCTTCACTTTTGTTGTTGTTATTACAATGTTTCAGCCCTTGTGCCCTCATCAGATGTATTAGGTTGGTGCAAAAATAATGTCGTTTTTTTAACGTATTTTTAACGTCAAAAACGACATTATTTTTGCACCAACCTAATATATCAATCCAGGTAACCATTATTTTGTACATACAAGTTGTGGATAAACAGAAGAGAATTTGTAATATTTTAGGAGAAACTTGAGATCTTTCTAAATAAAATAATGTAGATAGAAAGAGAACAACGATCTCGTTTATAGAAGTAAACATATCTTAATGAATGCATTTGGTAACCAAATGCATTCATTAATAGAAGAAGAAACTGACATATTTTTTCAGAAAAAATACTCAGTATTTACCATATGACTTTAAACAAATACTAGTCTTAAAATAGTGCCTGTGTGTGCTTACAGCTACAATTGACAATAAACTTTTTTCTGGAAGTTAAAGGTCAAATGCTAAATTTAACTTTTTGAACCCTAAACCACTCAACTTTTGTGGTGCCAAATAGCCTCCACAGTCTTAAGTGGTTTTAAATGTTTTTCTTTAATATATGTTGAATTATTAGTAAATAGTAAAAGCAAATGGATGCATCTATAATTTGAACGAATATAAACATTCTAAAAAAATAAGAATAAAGCATTGATTGCAAAATGCTATCAGTAAAGATATGTTACCAATATTCATACCAGTTATTTTAATTAAATATTGAAAGTACCTTGCACTGGTATCAATTTTATTATATTTATGCAATATTTAATCATTTCACAGGAAGAATACATTATTTAAAAAAAACTTAACTGGTTGGCATCTTGACTTAACAAGTTGGCATCTTGCAGTATTTGAACAAATACACTGTTGCTATAGCATTCAATTTCTTTATTCACAACACATTATAATTCTCCTATGTGCAGTGTCCCCTTCAAGACAGGCAATCATGGTTCTCCATAACTTCCTATCCTTTGTAGCACACCTCACAGTCCCTATAATGCCATCCATTTACACAAGCCTATTAGGTAGGTTACCCATTGTTTCCATCTACTCCTCTAACCTTCAATGTCTTGTGAGTGTAAAATTCTCCAAGCCCTCTTTCCTTATGTATCCAAGAAATGTCCCTTTCTGATTATATGTATAAATGCTCTTTTTGTTTCAATTTTTCTTAAAACTTTTAATTGATGAAATGCTTAAATATGCATGATTACTATGTTTACATGGCTAAAGCAGATATGATATCCACACTCAAAATACTAATTCATAACAAAAAAATCACCTCTTTTTTCTCATTCAGAAGCAATAAATCTTGATGCAGCAAAAAACAACAATAAGGATAACTGTTCAAATATATCTACCTAAATTTTTACTGTTTTTTCTAATGAATAATGCCATAATCATTTTTCATTAATGAAGATTTAATGAAAGTGAAACATGTTAGATTGATAAACGTTCACTATTTGTTCATTATATTACCATTGTCAGATTCTGATCCATATTTTATCTGTATTATATATATATATATATATATATATATATATATATATATATATATATCACACATTGATGAAAATTATTAGCAAACTTTTATCTTAGGAGGTAGATACAACCTTAAAAATGATTTTATTTTGCACTCAAAATAGTTATGCTTTTCAAATCCAGTTAGAAATAATTCATCAAACTAAAAAAAAAATAAGTCAAAGGCTTTCTATTTTATTCAGCACATCATTTTACTTATAATTATTGCCACAAGATGCAAAAAAGTCGTTGTTATTTAAACAAATTTACAGTAATGAATCAACAGTGTCTTTTTATAGCCACGTGTCTCTTATATTGTCACCAAGTCTGTTTTTACATTTACATAAGTAGCAAAGTAATCGTTGTAAATAACACAGTTAATGGAAAGAAGTGCTGTGTAATTTGCCATGCTTTAACATTTAGAGAGATAATCTTTTTTTATTTAGAGATTCAAAATACTCTTCAAGTTTGAAGAGTTAAACATTTAAAAGAATTTGTAGTCTGAGATGTTTACATGATAAAAACAAAAGAAAAAGTCATATTTTAAAATATTTTGGTCAGAATTTATGATTAATTATAGACATTAATCAAATCATTATTCATGTTTGCTTTCTTTAATTGTCTTCATTTGAATTCACTAAGTTAAAGTGTGTGATGACATCAATATTATAAAAGCCTATTCTGACAAAATTCGTAAAACTAAGGCTAGGTTTAAACCCTCCTCTATGAAAATATTCAGCCCTTTTTAGAAATAAAGTAATAACTAATTGCTTATCTTTTAATTAGGCAGTTATTCATTAGAATGAAATTGAACATAATACTCTTACAAACATTAACTCATTCAATTAACACATTTCCTACAAACAGAACAACATAAAATTCCATTGATAAATAATAATATATATGATAATATCCAAGACATTAACACTGAGAAGGACAAAAATGGGAAGGGTGGGACTTACTCATGTTTCGAAGAGGAGGATGCTGCGGCACCTCCTGTGGGGCCACTGTCAGAAGAGGACAGCTGAAAATCGGTGTAACTGGAAAACAATTTTGTGATTGATTATTATTGGCTCATCCTCACCTCTACACAAATAAAAGTATGAACACTCAGTACATATACGCAAGAAGATTATTTATTGCCTGGTGTAATCTTGGGAAAAGATAACATTTAAAATCCTTTCAGGAATGATAATAATCTTTATGAAAATATTGAAAAATCAAATATAGGAACAGGCCTGGCTAAAATTGCAAATAGTAGAAATGACATGTTATACATACATAAGTACTCGGAAAAAATAATATCAAATAAAAATAAATATGGACTTTGGCAAATTTACCGATAACATAAAACAACAAATTCATAAATTTGAAAAATGGACAGAACAGAACTTGTTTATATTATTTAACCAAACATGTTTGAAGGAATTATTCCTGTCAAAATACACACACACACATATATATATATATATATATATATATATATGTGTGTGTGTGCGCGTGTGTGTGTGTATTTAGGCAGCAATCCTTCTTTCATGCACATTTCATTGAATATGACAGACAAGGTGCTTTTATTTAATTTTTTATACAATTTATCATGTGATCTAATAACCTTTTTCTTTTTGAATGATAAATTATATAAAAACTATCTGAATGATCTTTTTATCCGAGTGCTTTCAGCTATACATTTAGCCATTTTCAAGGATTAAATATTTTAACTGTTAAATAAGAAATAGTTTGTTACATGTATGCTTTATAAAATGTTTTTATTTTTCAAAACACGGTCAAGTGTTGTTTTTTTTTGTTTTTATTAATAAGGCTTCCATTATTTTTAGCATTTTTTTGCATGTAGATGATGCTATTATATTAGTGTTGTCAACAAGTATGTTACGAATAGTGTCCAGTTAGTCTCCATGAATATTTAAATGAGATCTAATTGAGCTATGGCCAGAAAGGTGTAGAGTGAATCTGCATGTCAAACATGTGTGTGTGTGTGTGTGTGTGTGTGTGCATATATATATATATATATATATATATATATATATATATATATATACACACACACACACACACAGTAAGTGCCCTGGTTATGACACTCCTGGCCTGTATGATCCATGGTTATGATGTAAACACCATTAATCTTGTTACAACTTATGCTGTTTCCCTCGTTAATATTCAATACATTATATGTATTATATTTATATCCTCCAAATGTTTTTTTAATCTTAATTATCTTAACATACATCATAGAAAGGTATTGTTATGTCCTAAATTATTACTTTACTATTGCATTGGTATTGGTGAGTGATGTATACACAGAAAATTGTGGATATGTTCCAACTTACGTGAAAAATTGCATTATGAGATATCATAGGAACAGAATTCTGTCATAAGTCAAGGATCTATTGTGTATGTGTGTGTCTATTATATTTACATATATACAAAAAGGACAGGATAAAACATAATATTAAAACAATTACTAAATCTATTTCCCAATTTGCTAGTATTTACCAACCTCGGTGGAATGTGAGCCAATGTCAGTAATGTGATACCCCTACATACAGGCCAAGGACAAAAACTGACCACTCCCTGCAAGTATTGTAATGCTGGTGTCTGTATTCACAAACCCTCCTTCTTTGGTGCAATAAGGATGGTACTACCACAGGTCAAGAATCTCCAGGACCAGATCTTCATAATTTAGAGGATACTATACTTTGATCTGTGCAAGGCTGGATAAAGGAAGCTGGATTGTGAGTAGAAATGTTCATATTTACTCCGCCCTTCCAAACACGCACATGAAGTTATGACTGGGAAATAAGTTTAAAAAAAAAAAACAAAACAAAAAAACAGTGGACTGCCTTACATACAGGTCAAGAATAAACATTGCCCAGTCCCAATGACCATTGTCATACTGATATCAGTATCCCTCAACCATCTCTCTTTGGTGTAATCTGAGAAGTTGCAATCTTCAGGATCTGGCTTCTCTTATAACTTTAAACGGAAGAGAAAACAGATACTGCACTTTATTCCCAGCTTAAAGTTTAACTTGTTAGATAAATAATATTGAGAATGAAAACATTTTATAAGTCTTTCAAAATAAGTTCAAAGTTGACTTGAGTTACTTATTGAAATTTTCATATTCACTTTTTAGAATCTCAAAAATATTTCATTAACACTAATGTCATTACTAAAAAAAAAAACTTCATGAATAAAAGACGGAAATTCTTTAAAAAAGATTCATCCCCAAATTGAAAACTTTTCAATTAAGACTTGCATATTCCCATCTTTTTTTTTGTTTTTGTTTTTTTACATATAAAAATATTTATTTGTGTTATTAGTTTATCGTTAACTATTTAATATAAACTTGCTAAATAATTTCGGTGGTCAAAATTTGATGATTCACATAAATAATAATGTTCCCTCAACTTTTTTTAAATTTTTTTCATTTTTAGATCATTTCACTCCAAGCAAGGCAGTAATGCCACTAGTATGCAGGGGGTTACAGAAAGTGAAAGAGAAGACTGAGAATAAGGAGGAGTGAGGAAAGAACAAAAGATGAATGGGTTTCAAGACAGATGGCGATTGATGTTACATTTAAAATTTTGATGATTATTGTTATCAGGGAAGCAAGGAAATAGAAGAGAGTTCAACAGGTGTGAAATGCAAGAAAAGAAACTGTTGGAGTAGAAGTGGCAGCCACTACCAAGTACCAACATGATTAAATTATTCCTTTAAAATTTCCCCCAACACCATGCTTATTTGATACAGCTGTTGTAGCAATAAAAGTCACTTTACTTGTCAGACGAAACACACACATTGTGTATTTTCTCTGCTGAAAATAAAAATAATCGTTTGATTAATTGATTTTTTACAGCTTATCAACCCATTGCAGGTTATTTAAAGCCAGAAAATATTTTTAGATTGTAAGAATATTTTTTTGAGATAATTTTTTAGTGACAAGTCTTACTAATTAACCCATAGCTGGGGGAGAAGAGGTGGACTAATACCTTTCCAAAGGGTATTTGCCTGTAAGTGAATATAATGAACCTGACTGGAATTGGAAGTTGGCACTCTGATTAACATTTTTGAGCCATTATCCATTATACCACCTCCCTTCCAAGCTTATAGCACCTGGTATTACCAAGCAGTCACCCATCTAGATACTGACCAGGCTTGATGTTGCTTAAAGTTGGTGATTTATAGAAAACCAATAGTTTCAAAGTGATATGGCCATAAGCCCATCAGAGATGTGCCTCAAGCTTATTGATAAAGAATTCAGCAGAGTACACATATTTTGGTGCTTATATAAACTGCTAAAGTTTCTGACTGCTTGTGTATATTAGTACTAACTGTTGGTGCGTGACAGTTTGGTGATTGTTAGAAAGTTGCTGACAGTTTAGCAACTGTTGACAACCTTGCACAAATTCTTTTATTTATACACACTTATTATTTTTCTTTTTTTTTTTTTAGGTATTTCCTGGAACTATTATTTAAATTGGGACATTTATTATACCTATACAGAATTTTTCAGCTGAACATTCATTTGAACTGGCATGATTATTTTATAAACTGAAAAATTCTCACTGGCCTGACTATTCCAGATGACTTGTTTTTTGTACAAAAGAGTGGGAATTAGCCTCACTAGCCAGGAATTTAGTGTAAAATATACATTTATTAAACTTATATAAAAATTCTCAGTGGAACATTTATTTGAACAAACATGCTTATTTTACAAGTTGAAAAATTCCCATTGGCATCACTGTTCCAAATGGTACTTGTATTTGGTACGAAAGAATACATATCTAATTATGTAAGCAAAAATATTTTACATTGAATAGCCTAAAAAAAATCTGTTCTGCCATTGTTGTTAAATGAGATGGTGCATTTAGTTTTAACTTCATTTGAAAAGATCACTTTTGTTTATATTGTAAGGCAAGTTCTCATCTTTTTACAGTTCAAATGGCTAGATGTCATCATAAGTTCTATGCTAACAGTTTCTTCTATCATACTTCTCACTTGTGGAACTCTATTTTGGCTTCTTGCTTCTCAGCCAACTTTGATCTTCAAAAATTTAAATGCAATGTCAATCGTCATCTACTGCCTTCTTAATTCTTGTTCTTTTACTGTTCCCTCTCTTTAATAGTGTTGTTTTTTTCTTTTTCATATTCTCTAACACTCAGTAACTCTTTGCATCTTAGTGGCTTTATTACCTTGTTTGGGTCTCATCATTTTATCATTGAAATGTTTATATGTAACCCTAAGTTCTATGCTAACAGTTTCTTCTATCACATTTCTTGATTGCGGAACTCTCTTCCAGCTTCTTGCTTCACAGTCAACTTTGATCTTCAAAAAAATGTCAGTGCCTTCTTAATTCTTGTTCTTTTACTGTTCTCTCTCCTTAATAGTATATTTTTCTTATATTCTCTAACACTCAGTAGCCCCTTGTGTCTTTATTGCCTTGCTTGGGGTGAGATGATTTAAAAAAAAAAAACCAGATCAGCAAAAAGAATATAGTATGAAATTTGACAATAATTTCACACAACAGTGAAAGTTTTAACAAGAAAACTTTCAATTTTCTAGAAGACTTTAAATAGTATTTAAACCTTAGAGCCATTCTTTGCTCAGGATCATAAAAAAATTCTGGGAGAATGGAATTATGAAGATGGCAGAAGATAGTGGAACAAGAAGGCAAATATTCAATAAATTTTTAATATATAAAAAAATATTTTTTATTTTAACTTATTGATGTGCAGATGTTATAATGATTAGTGGCTCAGAACAAAAAATTGGCCAACTAAGTTTGAATTCTACTTGAGTTCATTACATTTACTTTTGTGTAAATACACCTGGGAAAAGTATGAATCAACCTCTTCTCTGTCCAGCCATAGGTTAAATTAGCAGTGCAGACTGGGATCTTTAGCCATAGTTGGCACAAGTCTAGATTTGTTTTTTTTATGACTTATCAACCCTTTGGGGGTTATTTAAGGCTGAAATATTTTGGATTGTAAGAATAATTCTTTTCTTGTCAGTGAATATTGCATTAACAATATTTTGGAGAAAACAATGATTTTTTCCAAATACAAGTCCTACTATTTAAACCCTAGCTGGGGGTAGAAGAGATTGATTCATACCTTTCTCAAGGGAATTTGTACATAAATGAATGTAACTCAACTGGAATTCGAATTTGGCTCTCCGATTTTTCATTCCAAGCTACTATCCATTACACCATCCATACATCCCAGTCTAGAAGGACAACTCTGAATTCAAATCTGTATATACTATGCAGCCATCAAAAAGATCTTGGATCTTCAAAATGAAATGTCGCTTCTCCTTGATTTTGGAACTTCGTAAATAATACTGTCTATTTAACAAGTCAACTACATGTGAAATATAATTAACCAATGAAAAGCAAACAACACAAAAGTATTAGGTTGGTGCAAAAATAATGTCGTTTTTTTATGTTCAACTTTATGTGACAAAACGACATTATTTTTGCACCAACCCAATAAAAATACCAGAATTTATTTTTCTCCATATCTTATTCTCTGATGAAGTGTTAATAAAAGTGAAACATGTTAGATTGATAAACCTTTGCTATTTGTTCTTTATTTATCATGATGGAGTCCACAATGACTATAATCTTGACTGTGGTCGACCTATGACTATATTGATTTATTATTATGGTTACTTCTTTTTTTTTGTTTTAGTTTAATAAAGTGATCAAATTTCTGGCCACCTAATATTTAATACATAAGTATTAATAACACTACCAAGTAGAAGATTATGAAGCTTTATTAGACTGAGTCAGCTTTAGTGCTGAAAAACGTTACGTTTCTAGTAATGGATAGTTACAAGCAAGAGGGGAGATGTGGTGTGCTTATTTTATTATCACAACAAGTTTCCTTTTTCATTATTAATAACAAATGGGAGAAATTTTGTTTTTCATTATGCTGCCTTTTCATTGTTTTTTTTCCTCCATGGGTTTCCATGGAGGAAAAAAAACAAAAAAAAAACAGTAAAAATCATCAGTAAAGAAATGAATATGGTAACTAATGAATGTTGCTTCACATTTTAAGATGAACTATCATTATTAGTCTATAAATTTGGACTGATGTTTTCAAATAACATTCCTCTAATTAGTGCTGATCCAAATTAAATAATTACTGAACATTTTACCAGATACAGGTCCAGGTGTCTAATCTCTTTTATTAATGCCTACAATGAGAAAATAAGTTTTAAATTTTATTCTAAATCTGTTTTCATCCTAACTTGCTGATTCTTCCTCAGCATAATAAAGTATAATTAAGGTCTGACTACTGTTATAACTGTCTATATTTCTGAGGCGAAATATTGTAATTATTTACACTAATTACATTGTTCAGACTTTTGTCCACCTCTTCGTTGCCATATTCACAATGTTTTGACCGGAGCTTACAACGATTGAAATGTTATCTTCATCTTCATTGGCATGTTCACAAAGTTTCAGTCAGAGCATACGACTAAAATGTCATTAATATGGCAATGAAATGAGGACGACAGTTCGAACAATGTAAATAGTGTAAGTAATTACTGTTATAATGTTCATAGTTGACTTAGTAATACTGTAAGGGAAACAGTGGAAATAAAAGTTTTAATCACATGTGAACATGGATTGAGAATACAGTAGTTCAGTATGACTGAAAGTGCTACGCCTTAGCAATCTACTTTTTGCTACTGTTCCATGAGCAGACCTTCTACTCAGAGGATGGATGAGTCGTTGTTTCAATAATAGTGTAGAGAAGGTTAAACAGTCTTTCTATATAACGACTATCAGTAAGTTTTGTATAGTCTTTATTCATTTACATAAGTTATCAATATGTTTTAAATTTTCTGTCTGAATTTCTGAGATGAGGTGTTATTATTTACATTATTTATATTTGGACTAATAAGGCAGTGGAAAGAGCAGGTAGGTCATGTCCTTGTAAGGGAAAGGATTCTCCACAACCATTGGAAGAAGCATGAGCTTCAGTCTGAGCTCTTGGAATGAACAATGACATTCCTTAGCAGAATAAAACTTAACTCAGATAAATACAAAGTCCAACAAGACCTGAATAAATCATACAATGGGGAAATTCTAAGGATCAAGGTTTTCCAAATAGTTTTTTTTTTTTTTTAACATCTTAAAGTAAACATTGAAAAAGAAAACTACATTATTTACTGGACCAATTAATTATTGATTTAAAAAAAAAGAAATGGGGAGGAGAAATTATATTATTTTAAATGGTTTATTGTGTACCTTATGTTAATGCAGAATGCACTTTGCAAGACACTGTGTTGGTAAGTAAAACAAGAATTTGCAAGTGATCTACTGTTCTGGACACCTAGCCATGACATAAGACAGATCGGTCATCCAGCAACCACCTACACTGACCAACTATGTTATGACAGAGGATGATACCCTAATGAACTCCTTACCTTGATGTAGCACTGTGATGGTTGGCATAATAAACTCTTGAATGTCCAAGCTAGCTCGACCGAATAAAAAATTTGGTACTCCAGAGGATTTATAAATTGGTATGATTCAGCAAACTTATACAATAAAGTTATGCAGACAATAAATAACAGTGTTTTTAAATTCAAAATTCTTTTTGAAACAATTTAGTATGTCCAGAATTATTGATAAAATGAATGTTATTGTCTATAACCTGTACGCTTTGATGATTTTATAACAAAGATTATCAATAATAATAGTAATAAAGACAAGGATTATATTTGAGAAAAAAAAAAAACATTGACCAGTGTATTTCTTGAGGGTAACACTTTTAAGACAAACAGTCTTTGTAAGTAAAGCGATCAACATTAAGTAATTGAGAATTAACCATAAACAAATAAAATAAGTTTGATAGTATATAAAGAAATTTGAAGAAACTTCAAACAGGTTATTTTTTCATTAACCTTTAGCACTCTGTAGGAGACTATTTTTGACATGCAAAATGTTAGTCCTGTCAATGCAAGATGAATTTGAATTTCTTGGTTGTGTAGTTATACCCTTCTATGGCAACACCTAAAACAATCTTGAGTGAAATTGAGAGCCAGCCTACTGCAATTTCGAATATATAGAACTAATACATAAAACACTATATTTTGAGGGGATTCCATATACAGTAAAAAGGGAAGTAATATTTATAAAGGATGCAGAGTGCTAAATGTTAAAAATAATTCTTTTCTTATATAAATAAAGAATATCATTGCCGATTTGACATGTCTCTAAAATCTGAACACAATGTGTATAGGGTTAAAAATCATAATTTTGTAGTGTCTTATTAAACTTCAAATAAATAAAGTAGAGACTATTTTAGAATTTAGTAATTAGTAGACAAAAACAAGTATTTTCTAAAGAATTTTTGGATTTATTTTTAATCCAACATTTTTATTACTTCAAATGTTATTATAGTGGATATTTTGTATTTGGAATAAATGACCCATTTTTACATATTAGGCAGCGTGTATTACATCTATTGATCTGTGCATTCCAGAAATCTTAGTAACAAAAATATATGCGTAGGAAGGGACTGAATCTGCATCCCCTTTGTGTGGGAAACCACCACTTGATCAGACATGCTTTACCACTCAGATAAATCACAGCAAGCAAGGTTCTGCTTTTCATTTTTTTAATGAAAGCATATCCTCTTCACTCAGAATATTTTTTTCAAAAGCTTCATATCTGCTCACTTTTGTATCCGAAATGTAAACAAAGCAGTTTCTTAAGAATTAATGGATTTGTTTTTAATTTTGATAATTTTATTAATTCAAACATTATTATTATAGTGAATACTTTGTATTTGAAAAAGACGCCTTATTTTTATTTATTAAACAGTGAGTATTACATCTATCAGCCGGCCTGCACATTCGAGAAATTCTAGTAAAGAAAATGCATTCTTATATTTTAGTATTTAGTAATTAATATACAAAAACAATTATATATCTGGCAAGGCATAATAATAAATTAATAATGTTAAAAGCACAGAATCAGCCTCTTCTAACAAACACTGTTAACTGAAGATATTAAAAAATGGATTGTTAATGGGCACTTAAGGGGTTAAACTGTTAAATATACAACTTTTGACAACCAGGAAGATTGAGCAACTTACAAAATAAATCAAGAATATGGCAAATACTCATCAATAACATAAATGCAAATGGAAGAAGAAAGTTTTGAAAGAAGTATGAAATGAAAACAAAGTCAACAGTAATTCACAGAAAAAATAGGTCATAAGCAAAAAAAAAAAAAAAAAAAAAATTAAACAGTGATTCAAAAGGACATTTATTCCCTTGACATCGCTATTACTGTATACACTTTTGATTCCCTCAGCAATGTTTATTGCTTTCTTAAAAAGCAATGATAAAAGTTTTAATAAAATCCAAATACATGAAAGTGGATTAATACATTTTCTTTGTTCTTGAGAACTGGCAACAATAGTTCAATGATAATTTTTTATAAAATTATCAATAAAAATCTTGTTTGCATAGTTATTTATAAAATGGTAAATAATATATACTGCATAGTCGTTGGTTTAGATATTTTGATAATTTTGTATTTTTTTTATAAATTTTTGAATAAAAAGATTTTTTTCAAATTTATTTCTTTATAAAAGATAAATAATAAATATTGCATTGTGCTTGGTTCACATATTTTCATAACCTTGTAAATAACATTACTGAGGGAGTCAAAAGTGCACACAGTAATAGCAGTGTCAAAGGAATAACCATCCTTTTGCAGGCATGAAGGTTAAACATTGCCCCCAAAAAACAAAAAAATATTAAACAATACATATAAAGACAAAGAGGGAAATATTAATAAGAGATCATTTTCCAATTTCAGTTTTCACTACCCAATAATTACCAATGACATATAAAAGGTCTTACCGTTCTGGTACAGTAACTGGTTTTGGCTGTTTGCGTAAATATTCCTTAAATCTCAGCTCAAATGCTTGGCCAATTGTGGTAATGACATTTTCTGCAAGGCCACCACCACATTCCAGCACATAACAAGCACGGCCATTTACACAATCTTTAGCCACATAAGCAACAAAATCAAGTGTTTCCTGCAATGAAAATTATGGAAAAAAACAAAAAATTAAGGACAAAAAAGCCAAAAGAAGAATTCTATAAAAATTAATGTTAACTTATTTACCTAACCTCATATTTGCATGAAATCTTTCATTCTTTTTTTTAAATGTAAGTAGATAATAAAAAAATATATATTAATGTTTTTAGAAATCTTACAAAATAAGAAAAAGACGTATGCAAGCAAAGGATGTCCATTGTGGGATAATGGATAATGGCTCAAAATGAGAAATTGGAGAGCTGAGTTTGAATTCCAGTTGGATTTGTTGCATGCCCTTACACACAATTACCCTTGGGAAAGGTATGAATCCATCACTTCCCAAAGCTATGGGTTGAATAGTAGGATAGATCTGGTCCTATAGCCTTGGATGGCAACTAATTGACTGCAGAAAGAAATGGCAACTTACTGTAGAAAAATCTTCAGCTTGATCAGTCATGAATTGAAAGAGACATGATAGCCCAAGCATGTATAATGTACACCACTTAACTGACTGATGTGTGCAAATAATAGAAATATAACAATTTTATAACAGCCTGATTTCTGATTAGCTTCTATAATCTTTAGTCTACTTTATAAATAGCTTCTATAATCTTTAGTCTACTTTATAAATCAAATTGTAAAAGAATTCTAGTATTATTAAAAAAAGCCGTCTCTCATATTATTGTATTTCTTACGGTGTCGATGCACTAATTTTGGTCAATTTATCCAGACATAATCACAATAATTGTGAAATGATATTCATACATTAGAAAAAAAAAGATCATTAATATATAGAATAGATACAAAATGTCTATTGTTTTTAACAATAAATATTCAAAAAAAGTAAAGCTGAAAAACAAAAACTGTGTGCATGTATATATCCTTTCATAGATTACTCTGTAAAGATATAGGTTAAACAGCTACTAACAATGACCCCAGACATGAAAACTGTGCTGCTGTTAGATATGTCCACCTTATAACATCTTCAAATAGTTGACAGTTTCAAGAAAAAGAAATATACAATCTCAGATTCCTAAGATAAACATATGTGGAAAGAACATCAGGGAGAATTAGAATCGTTAGAACTTTAAGAAGCTTAGCAGAATATGAGAGCAAATGGATGAGGAAGAAGTTCAGTTGACTAAAAAAAATTTTAAAATTACATGCCAGGATCTGGTATTTATTAGAATTTCTATTATCTTTGCAATGTTGGCATATTTGAGAGTCTGGGATTTGCAGGAGACAGTTTGGGTTTTAACTTAACTTACAGTTATATCTCCAAGGCAAGCCATGTCTTTTCTGTCTGGTGTTGAGAAGAGGCAGCTGGGACCTGGCAAAGTCTATTTTTTCTTTTTATTTTCCTCAGTCACTTTCTTTATTTCTTTATTATTATTTGCTTTCTCCATTAACTGCCATTTTTTTTTTCTACAAGTTAGTCAAAAATATTCAATCTTTCTTGCACTTGTTCTTCTATTCCCATTTTCTTTATTTCATTAGAAATGTCTGTTTTTTTGTTCACTTCATTATTTCTTAATTTTATTTCCTCAATTCATTTATATCACCTCTTCGTTACACATATTCGTTTTTCCCTTTCAACCCCAACTCATTAACTATCCCTTCTTTATATTTTTCTCATTTTGTCCCTTCTTTGTTCACTTTCTTTAATTTACAATCTATTTCTCCTTCATTCATTACTTTTATCTATTTTCCCCCTTATCACTTCATTACCAATTCTCCCATACATCAAACATTTTTCTACTTTCATCCAATACTATCTTTTTTTCATATTTCTTTCATTCATTTATTCATTCATTATGATTTTCTATTCAAAAGCCTTTTATTCTTCTATCCATTCAGTAATGTTTCCTCCTTTTATTGCCTATCTATTCAGTGAGCCATCAGAAACAAAATGAAATAAAATTTTAAAAATCTCATACCACATCTCCTCCAGATGCAAACGAAACTGCTGCCATGTCATGGTGGGCTATCGTCTGAAAAGACAAAGATATTTTAATATTAAATGTTGACTCATTAAAAGAGAAAAGGATTATTTGACAAATACAATACAATAAACATAGTGGATATATATGTTACTATATAACAAAGGACTAAATTTAATAGAAAGGAAGAATATTTTTTAACCTGCCATGCAGCTGACATTGGGCTGCTCAACTTCCTACTAACTCAATAGAAGTTGATAAATCAGAAGGTTTTTGACATTTTTTTTTTATGAAGCATGAAGAAAGCAGATAAGAATTTGTTTTTTTATTTTTATCAAAAAGATTTCAATTTCTATTGTTTTGTTTCTGCAAATTTCAAGCCACGTGGCTTGAAATTTGCAGAAACAAAACAATAGAAATTGAAATCTTTTTGATAAAAATAAAAAAACAAACTCTTATCTGCTTTCTCTCTCTCTCTCTCTATATATATATATATATACACACACACATATATATATATATATATATATATATAGATACATAACACACACATAGATACATACATATATATATATAACACACCGTACATACACATATATAAAACGCACACATACATATTTATCTTTTTATCACTTTAAATGTTATTTTAGTGATATTTAGCTACCCCCCCCCCCCAGGAAGGTTACATGTGGCACAAGGCCAGGTTTAATGTGGGATCTCCGAGCCCGTAGGCTCGGCCAAAAATATTCCCTCTTTGAACCCGCATAAACGGTTTCGGAGGCACTCAACCACCATGAACGAGACTCTGCCCTTCGGCGGAGCCTCGTCCAGGTTCCTCTCCGCCCAAAGGCAGAGAGTGGATACCTATATTTAAGTAAGCAGTTAATTTTTGGATTAATAAATAAAAAAGAAAATAATGATTTGATTCTCACATAATTACTTAACTCTGACTGGTTCTTTTATGATTGATTAATTGCTGCTCGATCTTGTGACTCGTCATTTAAGGGCTATTTACAGACAACTTTTGTCTTTCGTTCTGCCCTTCTTGTATGGCTCATAACTCACTGATTTTGAACATCAAGTTATCGTACTTTTCAAAGAAGACGATCTGATGTGGGGATTGATGAAATGTGCAGAAATTCTTCCTAAATCTTTCAGGCATATCACTCGTCACCAATTTTCAACAGTTGTCTTACATCTTTTTGAAGTTACCGCTTTTTTACTGGGCACCCAGTATATTTTTGCAATTGAGTATTATTTTTAAATTTTTTTTATTAAATTAAAAAGCATAATACACCAGAAAGGTTGCTTGTTTTCTTTGATATTCAATGTTAGAATAAAACAAAAAATACACTAGTTTTTGAATTTTTAAAAACCATATCAGGCTGATATATCAGTTATCACAATCCAATTCAAAACAATCTTTATGAATGAACAAGACACCTAATGTCATCTCCCATGTTATGATTTATCTTCAAGTAATGCATAATCAACCTCAGCTGCTTTACTTGATGATCAAGTATCACTCAGCAAAAGATTTTCAGCATGAAGTTTGATAAATCACATTTGATCATTCTCAATATCATCTCTATTTTTGTTTAAGAAGCAGAATGTGCCAAAGTTGCATTTTTACCTTTTTTAAAATGAAAAAAAGCATAAGCGAAAAATGTTACTTATTTTTTTTCTATCTTCAATGTTAGGATCAATGAAAAAATACACCAATTTTGAATTTTAAAAAAAAATTGCATGCTGATATATCAGTTGTCACAATATAACCCAAAACAATTTTTATGAATAGAGTTATTTTAAACTAAACACTCCTAATGCCATCTAATGACAAAGAATAAACTTTTTGGTTAACATACAATATGACACAGTTAAAAAACAAACAAAAAAGTTAACCTGTCCAGTTTCCATGATCACAAGATTGAGAGCATCTGTTGTAATTGTTAGTGTAATGTTTGAACCTGCAAACCGCATATTTGGGTATGTTCCAAGGATGCGGAGTATTTTTTTGTCGCACTGAAAAAAAAAAAAAAACAAAAAAAAAAACATACTTTAATAATTTAAAATTATTACTTCAATTAAAAAACAAATTGATGGTACAAGTCAATGTTCATTGCATACTTCAGTTTAAAATTGTCCAGTATAATCAAGTAATATCTCAGTAACTGATTTAATTTTTTTTTGTTCATTCAATACAAGGCCCAAGAGCCACTCAAGGTAGGGAGTTACTGTGTGGAGTTCTATTAGTGTAAGTAAGGACAAGCGATTATAGAGTTGAAGTAGACTTTAGAAGGAACTGGAAACCCAATCCTAAACAGGAAACAAGAGATAAACCTCTACTCCTGTCCAAAAGACCAAGGAGGGGTGTGAACTGGACAATAGGGGATGAAATATCAAGTATAAGAAATTAACTTATTGTTTGCAGAATGGAAATAACATCATCAAATGTTACATAGACATTTTAGTATAAGCCGAAATTGAGCATGTGCAAATATTTGCTTTTAATGCACACATTTTAGTGAACCACTCTAATTTCTTTTGTATTTCATTAGTGAGATGTAAGTTCCACTCACATGACTTCTTACCATGAACTGCTGCTTTGTAGAATTAACTCCCAAAAAGATGCTTCCCTGATCACTACAATCTTGGCCGGTTCAACTTTAAGGTCAACAATTATCTATCCCACATATCCCCATAAACTGTGCCTCTTACTCTGTAACTCTCTTCCTGTGGCTCTTGGGCTTTGTACAGGTGAATATTGTAACTTTTGTCAAATTAATAAAAAATAAATACAAAATTTATGACACAAATTTTAATAACATGAAATGAAAATACAATTTTATTATTTATTTAATAAATTTTAATAAATTAAATATAATACAATATTTATCACCTAAATTTTAATAACAGGAATTGAAAATATGCCTATCACACAGTTCACACTTCTTTTATTGAACAGAAGTAGAGGTTTATCTACTGTTTCATGTTTAGGATTGGCTTTTCAGTTCCTTTTAAAATCTTCTCATTCTTTTGCATTTCCAGTAACCCCTTGTATCTTTGTGGCATTATAACCTTGCTTGGGGTGAAATGATTAAAAAAAGAAAAAAAAAACAAAAAAACAATTGTAATAAAGTATAAAATTAGCAGTAAGTTTGAGTGACCAGTTTGAAATAAGTCATACTAAAGTAAGCACAACAGTTTTCTGGATAAATTTCAATCTTAGAATTCTTCAGAATAGTCTTTCGGTTTTACTTTTCTGTAATTGAGAAGAGAATCTTAAAGTACTTAAATTCTTTCAATGAGGAATATTTGCAGTTTGAAAATTTAAAAAATATAATAATAATAGTAATAATACTGAGAGAAGAGTGCAATTTAAGAAAATGAAAAAACAATGTTTAACAATATTTCAACAGTATGCCTGTCTTCAAGTTGTGTTTAAAAATTGTTTAAACAAATTGAAGATAGACATATAGTCTAAACATTGTTAAATATGGTGTTTCTTCTTTTAAATCAAGCTTTTCTCTAAATGTTGAAACATATTAGAGGAGTTATGTCAATCATTTTGTTTGTCAATATGAGCTCTGGTAAAAAAATTATAACTGAGACATTAAGTTTGTAAGTCCCAAAAATTCATACACTGATGTCCTCAAGGACACATGGCCCAGTGGATAAAAGTGTTGAGTTAGATCCAGTGACTTGGATCCAAAGAGCTGTGAGTTCAATACCTGGAACAAAAACTTGCAGAGTTGAGTTAAAGGGAAATAACTAAGACGTGTGGAAACTATTAGGTTGGTGCAAAAATAATGTCGTTTTTCTTTCGAAGTCGAACAGCAAAAAACGACATTATGTTTGCACCAACCTAATAGAACAATCTACCCTGGTAGACGAAATAAAGGGTTATGTTTGAAATTCCATTCAGAAGAAGGCCGGAGCGTAAAATGGTCATAAATGTCGGGAATAAGGCAAAAAAGATGAGAACAACAGTCAAAAGAAAGTAAATAATCATTTTGTTTATAATCCAGATTTCAAATAGTGATAGTAAACTGTAAAATTTAATTAACACATATGTGTTAATTGTAAGCTTTACTTGTAAATAAAATAAGAAGTTAAAAAAAAATAAATAATCACAGATTGTTTTCTCTTAACTTTCTCATTAACTTTTTTTTTTCTTTTAGCTTCCTCATTTAACCTTTTGCATCTTAAAAAAATAATTGTCACTAAAAAAAGAATTTCTGAAATAAACAACAACAAAACTGTTCAGTATCTAACCGGAGGAGAAAAGAAAAAGAAAAAGAAAAAGAAAAAGAAAAAGAAAACACAAAATCAGAACCCACTTTCTTTTTCTTGTCAGCACATTTTAAACCAGCTGCTTCAGTAACCCGATTGATTGCTTCTCTGAAAAACAAAACAGAGAAAAAATAAAGAAAAAAAATAGAGAAAAAAAAAAAACAGATGGAAGGGACACTATAATTAAAGTTGATTCCCATGGTAATTTTTATAATAATGACATGAATCTTCACTTGTAAGACAAAGAATATTGCTGCCACATCTGGTCTGGTGCTCCTGCCATGTATTTAGAGATTTTTGATAAAATACAAAAAAGAATCTGCAATGCTACTGGTCATGACCTGGCATACCAGCTTCAGTCCCTTTCCCACCACTGTAATGTAGCTTCCCTGTGCCTTTCCTATAAATACTTTCATGGTAATTGTTCTGATTAACTTTCTGCTGTGGTACCTAGACTTTATGAATTTAAGTACAGTACGAGATTGGTAGCAAGGTCTCATCATTTTAGAGTTGAAGTGGCTAGATATAACTAAGTTCTATTCTAACAGTTTCTTCTATTGCACTTCTCGCTTGTGGAACCTTTTTCCGGCTTCTTGCTTCCCAGTCAACTTTGATCTTCAAAAATTTAAGTGCAATGTCAATCGTTATCTTCTGACTTCTTAGTTTGTTCTATTGTTGTCCTCATCTCCTTGTTTCTCTTTTTCTCATATTATTTCAGACTAAGTGAGCCTTTGTATCTTAGAGTCTTTATTGCTTTGCTTGGTATGAAATGATTTTTTTTAAAAATCTACTTGGGTCAATTTAACAGCCGATATAAATAAAGAGCTACCAAAAGTACATTTTAACTGAGTAATGTTCACACCATCTTGATTACAACAATCCTGTTTACATAGATCGGTGATAATTACATGTCCATCTGACAAAACTGAAGGAAGGCTTTCTTTGAGAAAAAAAAAAACACTAGTTTCTTTCATTTGATTATAAAGTAGAACTACTAGTTAAATATTATAATCAAATGATTTTAAAAATAAATATCAGTGACCCTAAATAGCATAGAGCTTTCACACAGACAACAAAAGAGAAAAGAAATATTTAGACAAGGACTAAATATTGTTCTTTTATTGTCTTCTCTCCTTAATAATAGTTTTTCTCATATTCTCTAACACTCAGTAACCCCTTGCATCCTAGTAGCTTTATTGCCTTGCTTGGAGTGAAATGATTTAAAAAAAAAAAAAAAAAAAAAGAGATATGGTAATGAGAAATAGATTAAAGAAAGGTTTATTCTATTTGAACTTTACTTGCATTCAAACCAGAGTTTAAGCATGAATGAATATTGAAGATTTACTGATTGAAATATTGTGATAATAAATTTAATATTTTGATGCATACATAATTAAAAAAAAAAAAATCACTAGTCCACTAGTGTTGAATTATTTTTTAAGCTGGACAAGCTTTAAAGATTGGTCTGGTTCACAGCTCTGTGCTATATTGTCAAGATAAGCTTCATTTTTAACAGAGTATTTTTGTTATTTTGGTTGTAAAAATTAGGAGGGTAAGTAAAAAAATTATCCACACTTTCACCATAACATATCTTTAGGTTTGTTACGCTGGCTTCTACTCATGTGTGCTTATAGTTAGCACTGTTACCGCTCTGGTAGCAGTGTGCACCAAGGAGAAATAAAGAGCAGCAATCTAAATCTACAGAGAACATGCTACCTCATTGAGGATAACTCACTGGTTTTCCATTACTATCTCTTGAGCTGACTGAATCTTATCGTCAGTGGTGGAAGTTTACAGGCATCTTGCTCCTTCATGCATCACACTTGTTCACCCGCTTTTGAACTTCTCAATCCACTCATACACACTTCTACGTGGCAGTACACTGTTGCCATATTGTGTTAAAAGCCTCTGATGAATTTCAGTCTCTGATACACCTTCCGACCAGAGAAATTGGATCACTGTTCCTTGTTCCTCTTTGGTGCACACTGCTCATGGAGTGGCCATGTTTACACTGTAACAGCAGCAAGAAAAATGTGGCAATCAAGCTCAAACTTCTATCATGCGACCCTAATAGTACCAACTATAAGCACATATGTGCAGAAGGTTGTGTGACAAACCTAAAGATATGTTATGGTGAAAGTGCAAATAATTTTTTTGATTTATCCTAGTATTTACTTTTGAAACAAGCAAGCAAAATGAAAAGAGAACACACATAGAACTGATATGCAACATCAGGACAATTGTGTGACTCAAAAAGAAAGTTTATTAGTAAATTATGATTCAGTAAAGTAAACAAAGGCGGCAGTGACTATTGGATGAACTCCTCAGAGATACAGAAGAGACTTGAAGCAACAGAAATGTGCTTCTACTAACAAAGGCTGAGCAGTAAGGGAGACTTAAGGAAAATAAGAATTAATAAAACTGATACCTACAATCAGAAAGAAACAACTGAAATTTCTGGAACATATATTGAGGAAAGAGGTACTGGAAAAATTGACACTCACAGGATATATTATAGCCAAGAGAAGCAAGTGGAAACAGTGAGTAACCTACAAATGAATCAGTGGCAAAACAAAGACAAAGAAGAAAGGTAAAGGAGCAAAAGGTTACTTAAAGTGACAAAAGACAGGAAGTTGTGGAGAGCCATGAATGCTCAAATTCTGAAAGGATATGTCCTATAAAAGAAAAAAAATATGGCATCAGTTGAAGACCATATTGAAGTTTAATCTATTAGTACTTGACTAAATCTGCATTTCATTAGAAAATTCTCCCAGTCACAGATAGCAGTGAAGGAGCTAAACATTTGGGAAACACTAGTTCAGAGTAAGTGCAATATTACAACTAAGATATTAGTGAATAAATGTCCCAGGTCCTTTTAAGCAATTGAAGATAACATAATGTCTATGAAAACAGATGGAGACAGCAATAAAAAAAAAATGTCAACCAGCTGTTGGTTTCAATATCAATGGGATCCACAATCAGTATTTTACCCCAAATTCCATATATGTTTACCATTTTCACCACATTAAATAACATCATCCACCCAAGAAGAAAATACTGATCCTGAGTTCACTCTTATTATCTTTAGCAGAAAACTCTGGAAAATACACCCTTTTTTTATTTTTCAACCTAGGCCAAATTGACATTTGTGATACAACATATTCTTAAATGTTCTCTAGTTATTTCCTGTCTGCAATGTTTCCTATCCTTTGAATATAAACCCATATCTATATGAACACATGCATAAAGTAACTTTTACTCATAATTAACCAAAACATATATTTATTATATAAACATTTTTTTATCACTTCCACGCTTTGGACTCATTATATATTTTGTTTTTACATTAACACAAGTTTATACTTCAATCAATTTCTTCCATATGTTTTGTGTATATAATGTTCAGTCAGCATCCAAATTTGTTTTCCCAAATGTATAATTCTTCCTTTATTTTTATAAAAGAGACAAGTAAAAAGATGACACTGAAATCCAAAAACACATTGGAATAGAAAAAATTGCCTTTCAAAAGTTAAAGTATTAAAAAATAAGAAAATTTAATGAGAAATAAAGAAAAGAATGCTAAATTGCCTGTAATAACTTGCCCATATGGCAGTGAATGACGGATGATTTCCTCATAAATAAAGAAACTCAAAGTAACAAATTTGGAGTTATACAGATTGATAGATTTATTTTTTATGTCTTATCAACCCTTTGTTGGTTATTTAAAGGTAAAATATATTTTGAATTGTAAGAATAATTTTTTTTTCACAAGTAAATATTGCATTAACAATTTTTTTGAGAATAACAATTATTTTTGTTTAGATAAAAGTCCTAGTATTTAACCCAAAGGTGGAGGAAGAATAGATGGATTCATAACATTTGACTGGAAGTAGTTCTACAGAAGGCTTCTGAGAATACTATGGATGGAGCATGTGAGCAACAAGGAAGTTTTAAGGTAAATAGAAACAAAAAACATCTATACTTATAATCAGAAAGATAGTTAAAAACGACTGGGGCAGATGATGAGAAAAAAGGGTTTGGAGAATTTGGCACTTACAAGACATAATGAAGGCAAGAGGGGCAGAGGGAAAGAGTGAGTAATGTACCTAATTGTAAGTGGATGGTATAACAGGGACTGAGAGGGATAGTAAAAAAAAAAAGAAAAAAAAAAGATGAACATTGCTTACAGCTACAAGAGATAGAAAGTCATCGAGAGCCATGATTGCTCATGTCCTGAATGGACACAGAATACATAAAAGATGATATCAGATGAAATTATACTGTACAAAATTTGTCCAGTACATATATTTTCTTTTTGATTTATTGCCTTTATAATTATTTGATTACCTCAATGATGGTTTTATTCAAAACAAAAAACAGAGTACAAAACAAGCTTGGTTTTTCCTTGAGTTACCAGTTTGTCATAAATTACACCAAAATGAATACAACTTATTTATATTTCAATTTAAAATTCTTCTTTAATCAAGAAAAAAAAATCTTAATGCTCTCACTCAAAAGCTTTCAATTAAGACTAATTTCAATTTGATTTGTTAAAAAAATTGATATTAATCCATAACAGGTTTTAAATAATCTCCTCTGATAGTAAACACAAAAATTCTATCCACCTTAAGCTTCAGTTACAAAAAAGAAAATTTCAGCAAAAATTGCAAACCATTTGTTATTTTAACTAATCCACTTTTTAACTTAATAATTATATTGCAAAAAGGAAAACACTGTTTTGAGTAAATCCTTTTTAAATAAAATGTATGATCTGTTAATAGAACAATTTAAGAGAACAATCTTTTTCTTTTATCTTTTCAAATTTCTTTTAACTTTTATTTTCTTTTAAGACAATGAACATACCTTGCTAAGTTTGTCCTTGTTTCAAAATCCAATGTTCTCATTGATTCTTTCACTTCCACACATCCCAGATACTGCAAGAGAAAAACAAAAGAGAAAGAAAAAAGAAAATTTACACAAGAATACATTTTGAAGACATTAAAGCATTGTGTGGGATCAGATCAATATATATAATATTTTGGAAAAAATGTTTTAAAGTAATGAAATAGAAATTTATTTACTACATTTTATTATTATTATTATTATAATGTTGATATTTTTAACACACTGTTTTATATCGATCTATCACTAAATTCTGTACAAGTACAGAAAGAATTGAATAATTTACCTTTTTCAGTGAAAACTTTTGAAGGGAAATTTCTTTATAAATTTTGTTTCATCTTATTTATTTTTTGTAATTCTAGCCAAAGGAATAAAATTATAAAGAAGAAAATCTTACAGAGAATCAATATTGATCAGGACAAAGTATCAGGGTTATTCATAAATATGTTTACTGAAATTAGTATTTTAACTTTACGACATTAATACTTGATGTGCATTAAGTTTTTCAATCTTTATTTATCAGATTTAAGAAAGCTACTGAGTTGCAAATGAAGATAAAAGACATTTTTGAATAGAACCAGTTCCATTACAAGCACATTGACACTGAAGAGCAGTTAAGTACGTTGACACTATTTATACCAGTTTTATCATTATTATGGAGAGAGTTGAGGAAATAAAAGGTGGGCAGAGGGGAGAAAGGTAGGAGACAAATGGATGGCACAGGTGGGGGTACAGAGGTAGAGAAAGACAGAATGAGTGAAGGGGAGACAAGTGGAGGTATGTGTGGGGAAGAAAAGGAGACAGAAGGAAAGGAAGGAAATGAAATGTGGCGAAATGAAGAAAGGAAATAAAATGTGGAGATGTGAAGGAAGGAAACAACAAGTGGAGAAATGAAGGAAGGAAACGACATGCGGAGAAATGAAGGAAGGAAACAACAAGTGGAGAAATGAAGGAAGGAAACGGCATGCGGAGAAATGAAGGAAGGAAACGGCATGCGGAGAAATGAAGGAAGGAAACGGCATGCGGAGAAATGAAGGAAGGAAACGGCATGCGGAGAAATGAAGGAAGGAAACGGCATGCGGAGAAATGAAGGAAGGAAACAAAATAAGGAAAAATGAAGGAAGGAAACAAAATAAGGAAAAATGAAGGAAGGAAACAAAATAAGGAAAAATGAAGGAAGGAAACAAAATAAGGAAAAATGAAGGAAGGAAACAAAATAAGGAAAAATGAAGGAAAGAAACAAAATAAGAAAAAATGAAGGAAGGAAACAAAATAAGGAAAAATGAAGGAAGGAAACAAAATAAGGAAAAATGAAGGAAGGAAACAAAATAAGGAAAAATGAAGGAAGGAAACAAAATAAGGAAAAATGAAGGAAGGAAACAAAATAAGGAAAAATGAAGGAAAGAAACAAAATAAGGAAAAATGAAGGAAAGAAACAAAATAAGGAAAAATGAAGGAAGGAAACAAAATAAGGAAAAATGAAGGAAAGAAACAAAATAAGGAAAAATGAAGGAAAGAAACAAAATAAGGAAAAATGAAGGAAGGAAACAAAATAAGGAAAAATGAAGGAAAGAAACAAAATAAGGAAAAATGAAGGAAAGAAACAAAATAAGGAAAAATGAAGGAAAGAAACAAAATAAGGAAAAATGAAGGAAAGAAACAAAATAAGGAAAAATGAAGGAAGGAAACAAAATAAGGAAAAATGAAGGAAAGAAACAAGATAAGGAAAAATGAAGGAAAGAAACAAAATAAGGAAAAATGAAGGAAAGAAACAAAATAAGGAAAAATGAAGGAAAGAAACAAAATAAGGAAAAATGAAGGAAAGAAACAAAATAAGGAAAAATGAAGGAAAGAAACAAAATAAGGAAAAATGAAGGAAAGAAACAAAATAAGGAAAAATGAAGGAAAGAAACAAAATAAGGAAAAATGAAGGAAAGAAACAAAATAAGGAAAAATGAAGGAAAGAAACAAAATAAGGAAAAATGAAGGAAAGAAACAAAATAAGGAAAAATGAAGGAAGGAAACAAAATAAGGAAAAATGAAGGAAAGAAACAAAATAAGGAAAAATGAAGGAAAGAAACAAAATAAGGAAAAATGAAGGAAAGAAACAAAATAAGGAAAAATGAAGGAAAGAAACAAAATAAGGAAAAATGAAGGAAAGAAACAAAATAAGGAAAAATGAAGGAAAGAAACAAAATAAGGAAAAATGAAGGAAAGAAACAAAATAAGGAAAAATGAAGGAAAGAAACAAAATAAGGAAAAATGAAGGAAAGAAACAAAATAAGGAAAAATGAAGGAAGGAAACAAAATAAGGAAAAATGAAGGAAGGAAACAAAATAAGGAAAAATGAAGGAAGGAAACAAAATAAGGAAAAATGAAGGAAAGAAACAAAATAAGGAAAAATGAAGGAAAGAAACAAAATAAGGAAAAATGAAGGAAAGAAACAAAATAAGGAAAAATGAAGGAAAGAAACAAAATAAGGAAAAATGAAGGAAAGAAACAAAATAAGGAAAAATGAAGGAAAGAAACAAAATAAGGAAAAATGAAGGAAAGAAACAAAATAAGGAAAAATGAAGGAAAGAAACAAAATAAGGAAAAATGAAGGAAAGAAACAAAATAAGGAAAAATGAAGGAAAGAAACAAAATAAGGAAAAATGAAGGAAAGAAACAAAATAAGGAAAAATGAAGGAAAGAAACAAAATAAGGAAAAATGAAGGAAGGAAACAAAATAAGGAAAAATGAAGGAAGGAAACAAAATAAGGAAAAATGAAGGAAAGAAACAAAATAAGGAAAAATGAAGGAAAGAAACAAAATAAGGAAAAATGAAGGAAAGAAACAAAATAAGGAAAAATGAAGGAAAGAAACAAAATAAGGAAAAATGAAGGAAGGAAACAAAATAAGGAAAAATGAAGGAAAGAAACAAAATAAGGAAAAATGAAGGAAAGAAACAAAATAAGGAAAAATGAAGGAAGGAAACAAAATAAGGAAAAATGAAGGAAAGAAACAAAATAAGGAAAAATGAAGGAAAGAAACAAAATAAGGAAAAATGAAGGAAAGAAACAAAATAAGGAAAAATGAAGGAAGGAAACAAAATAAGGAAAAATGAAGGAAGGAAACAAAACAAGGAAAAATGAAGGAAAGAAACAAAATAAGGAAAAATGAAGGAAAGAAACAAAATAAGGAAAAATGAAGGAAAGAAACAAAATAAGGAAAAATGAAGGAAAGAAACAAAATAAGGAAAAATGAAGGAAAGAAACAAAATAAGGAAAAATGAAGGAAAGAAACAAAATAAGGAAAAATGAAGGAAAGAAACAAAATAAGGAAAAATGAAGGAAAGAAACAAAATAAGGAAAAATGAAGGAAGGAAACAAAATAAGGAAAAATGAAGGAAGGAAACAAAATAAGGAAAAATGAAGGAAGGAAACAAAACAAGGAAAAATGAAGGAAAGAAACAAAATAAGGAAAAATGAAGGAAAGAAACAAAATAAGGAAAAATGAAGGAAAGAAACAAAATAAGGAAAAATGAAGGAAGGAAACAAAATAAGGAAAAATGAAGGAAGGAAACAAAATAAGGAAAAATGAAGGAAGGAAACAAAATAAGGAAAAATGAAGGAAGGAAACAAAACAAGGAAATGAAGGTAGAAATCGAAATGTAAGGAAATGAAGGATGGAAATGAAACATAGGAAAATGAAGAAGGGAAACAAAACGTGAGCAATTGAAGGAAGGAAACAAAATGTAAAGAAATGAAAGAAGGAAATTACATGTAGCGAAATGAATTAGAAACAAATGGCAAGAGAATCGGGAACATAAATCAGAGGTAGAAAGAAAATAGGAAGTGAAAAGGAAAATTCAAAAAAGGTAAAAAATGAAAAGAAAGAAGAAAGGCAACATGAAATGGAATATAAAAAGAGAGGAAAAGACTAACATAGAAGAAAAATAAGAGTGGGAATGAGAAGAAAAGGAGAGAGGATGAGAAGAAAAGGAGAGAGGATGAGAAGAAAAGGAGAGAGGATGAGAAGAAAAGGAGAGAGGATGAGGAGAAAAGGAGAGAGGATGAGAAGAAAAGGAGAGAGGATGAGAAGAAAAGGAGAGAGGATGAGAAGAAAAGGAGAGAGGATGAGGAGAAAAGGAGAGAGGATGAGGAGGATGAGGAGAAAAGGAGAGAGAATGAGAAGAGTAGGGTGAGAAAAGAAAGCAAACCCAGAACAAAATTAAAAAGTCAGAAACCAAGGAAATAAGAGCCAATAAAATGAAAAACAAGATGTCAATTGAAAGTAAAAAAAGTAAAAAGTAAAGGAAACAAATAGAAAACAATAAATAAGTAGACTTTGAAAAAACTAATCCTTCTATTTTGAAATTTTATTCAGTAATGCAGAAAGGGGAAAAAATGACTCACCCGTACACCATAGCAGACCCCGGCATCTGAAAATAACTGATCATCACGGTGTAGCCAGCCATCCTCAGGCTTGTTCATGAAACTGTTTGATCGGTTCCAGTCGCCATTATTTCCAGACGACTTGTTTTTCTTCCAACGGCGGTCCATACCTCATTTAGAGGATATTTCCTTTCACAGATAGACAACAGGTAGATTGTCCTGTTAAAAAAAAAATGAAAGATTTGGAATTAAATAGTAGAAAAGATTGTCTATCTGTATTTTTGTTATTGCATTTGCATATTTAGTATAGATTTTACAAGTAGACAAAAAATGGCTGCAGTGAGAATGAAAGCTAAAGGTTTTGTCTAAATCCAAAATGCTTACACATGAGCCTAAACTCAGCACATTTTTATATATAAATTATAAAATTAGTTTATGAGTCACTCACTTCTGATGTGCTTGACTTAAATGTAATAACCAGTTTTAATTAAGGAAAATAAATCTTTGAAACTACGAGCTGACTTAATTTCATTTAATGTTAAATATCTTTGCATTGTTTCATCTGAACATTGTACATAACAATCCATACATTGTCTGAGGAAATATTAAATAACCTGTCATACCTTTCTTTACCACAATGACTCATTAAATTGGTTTTAATGGCTTGGAAAAGAAACATATTTAGTAATAATAAATAAAAACCCAAGCTAAACTCATCAGAAAAGATAAGCATATCGCCACTCTTCCTCATGCATTATATATATATATATATATATATATATATATATATATATAAGTGAACATAGGAGTTAACACTTAGAGGCGACAGTCTGTTTCATGCTATATGCAATCGTCAGGGCTGACGATTGCATATAGCATGAAACAAACTGTCACCTCTAAGTGTTGACTTCTATATTCACTTTTATATTTACACACACTCTATCTCTGATATTGAGCACTTTATTCCATAAATATAGCACACCTTAAGACTATATTTCTTTATATATATATATATATATATATATATATATATATATATATATATATATATATAATTCATGAATCCTTCATACAAAAAACAAATACAGAGGTTAATGATTTAATAGGTGAGAATCCATTGTCACAAACAATTCAAATAAGATACATAAACCCCGAACCTGTACATGAATGATATGATATGATTCTCATTTATAAATTTCAGTTGCATAAGATCTTTTTTATTTTTACAAGCTTTCGTCTGTTCCTACAGACATCCTCAGGTATGGAAATAGATTTTGTTCTTGTTTTTACTCCCAGTAATAAGAGGACAATGAAAATAGAGATGTAATCCAAAAAAATGCTATGAGAAATGTATTATTGTTTTGGAACGTGCAGTCGCAACGCTGAGTTTGAATTTAAATTTTAAGGTTGTGCATTTTTGTACAAATATAGCAATAAGAGAATTCTTTTTTACTGGTAGATTTTCCGTCAAAGTGGCATGAACTATATTGTTCAATAATTACAGTAATGTCGCACTTATTATCCGAAAGTTGCACTTGGATCAGTTATTTTAATTTCAATAAAGGTGCAATTAATTTATAAAATTCATGAGTCATTCATACAAAAAACAAATACCAGTAAAAAAGAATTCTCTTTTTCTCACAGACTGTGTTCAAGTGACCCTACTATACTGTGCAGCCAACAAAACCAAAAACAATGTGCGTATGTGAATTCAAAAATATAAGATGGCGACAATTTACCCATTGCAACATTATAAATAATGACGTAATAATGTCGTTTTTTGACGTATTTTTTAACGTCAGAAAACAACATTACGTCATTATTTTTGCACCAACCTAATATTTATATGTGTGTGTGTGTGTGTGTGTACAAACACACAGTGAGAGAGAGAGAGAGAGCTTACATATATCTCAGAGCCTTTTTTCAAATAGACACACACAAGCATACAAAGGCTCTTAGTTTGCATATGACAAAAAGCCTGTCATTGGGAAAAAGAGACACTTGAAAGTTTGAAGAGAAACTGCTCCATTTTAAAGGGAACTGATATAAAGTCTTAGATTTCTAAAAAGATCAACTTCAGCCCAAATCTACATAGATTGGTTCGTTCACACGGTTACCATTTCACTAAAACCATGAAACAGGCAAAAGAATCTAGGAGTGTTGGCTGTATAACTGACATCTTTGTTGTAAATCTATTTGATATATTTAAAGTGAAAATGATTTTGTTATTTTTTATGTAAAAAAAGAGACTGATTGCCATCTTTATGCTCTACATATGTATAAAGTAAAAAGGCAGTTCTAGCAGAAAAAGGGAGATATTTATGAAAAAAAAAAGATAAAAAAATCAACCAATTATATTTTTTCTTTTCATATATTAATCTATATAAATAAAATCATGGGAAAAGGCATTTCTCTTGAAACATGTGTAAACTTACTTTCAATAAATATGGTGATGTCTCACTCTTTCTCTCATATATATATATATATATATATATATATATATATATATATATTACAGAAAAAAAAATTACCTCAACATAGGGGATAGTCTATTTCAAGCCATTCTATATGCAGCTATCATAAGTCCCTAAGTGTGTGTCTCTCAGCATTGTTTTAAATTTATTTTCAATGTCAGTCCTCCTGGTAGATGCCTTGTTAATGAGAATAGGTTTGTGTTAGTGATCGGTTGGGGCATAAGGTATCTTATCCCAGGGAAAGCAATCTGGTGGGGGGAGTTTATTTATGGTCAGGACTTTTCATTGTTTATAGTTTAATATCAGCTATGTGGCGTTATGAAGTCCCCAGTGGTTTCTGAGATTCACTGTAAATATTAATCTATAACTCAACTGATTTACACTAATCCTAATGGGTTTAAGTTTAAATCCCCCATCACTTATCAATAATATTGGACAGCTGTAGTACAAAAACTATTTAATGTGAATCCCAGTCTGCTATCAAAGTGTCATCTGCGTATCTTATATTGTCAAGATTATGCCCAATGAAAATAAATCCTGGTAGAGTCTCCATTTCTCTTAAGATGGCATCATTGTAGATATTGAATAAATCTGGTGAGAAGATGCATCCTTGTCTCATGCCCCTTTCTATTTTTGTAAAATATTGTAAATATCTTGTTAAATGCTTTTGTGTCATCTACAAAACATAGTGCACATCCCTCTGCACCTGTGTTGCTCTCTCTGATATCATTCTGATCAGGAATACTGCATTTATTGTTCGAGTGTCTTTGACAAAGCCACACTGTTCTTGTTTTATTTCCAGTCTAATTCTGCTTCATGCACTATTCCTCAGGATTCGTATCATTAGTCTGGTCATGTGGCTCATTAAACTGATTGTTCTATGGAGTTTGAATTCATGTGCATCTGGTCTCTAATGTTACGAAGATAGATTTAGTGAGGTCCACTGGTATGTGGCCACTGTTTATTACTTTTGTGATCTTGTTGATGCTGAAGTCATCTGATGCTGAGAGTTTTCCTGATGCAATCCCACCAGACCCTGCTGCTTTGTTCCTGTTCATTTTCTTCAGTGTTGATCTTACTTCATCTTTTAGTATTTCTGGCCCTTCTGTATTTTCCAGCATAGGTTTCTATCTCATATTATGAAAAAGTTCTTTGACAGATTCGCTCCACCTTTGAAGTATATTATTTCTATCTTAATTATGAAAATAAAAATAATATACACTATTTTGCTGCTTAAATTTGTTTTTTATGGCTTATCAACACTTTGCACATTATTTAAAAGCAGGAAATATTTTATGGTTGTAAAAATTTGGTTGGGAGAGCTAATAACAGAATTACTGATACAAGTCTTCCTAATTAACTCATACCTTTCTCAAGGGTACCTGTACTTAACAAATTCAATGGGAATTGGAATTCTTCTCTCTGATTAATAATTCTGAGCCATTATCCATTACATCACCTGCACATCCAAACTTACGGCAACTGGTATTCCCAAGTAGTCACCCATCTAAATACTGACCAAGCTCAATGTTGCTTAACTTTGGTGATTGTACGGGAACCAGTATTTCAACATGATATTGCCAATGATTGCTATTTACAAGATACATTTTTTTCCTATAACATATCTCCAAAACCCACCCAGTGTCCTATAAATTGAAAGTCAGTGACAGGAGTTATAAGTTTGGAGTGTGGGGTCACATCCAATTTTCAGCCCTTGAAAGTAAAAAAAGAAATCCAGTGTTTCAAAATTAAATTCATAATGATACTTTAGTTAATTTTGATATGATATTAAAGGTCACATGTAATAAAATGTCCATTGATACATACTGTTTATATGAATTCTGAATGATTGAGACAAGCTTTCACTAGCATTCGCAAATGGTTTTATATTAGGTTGGTGCAAAAATAATGTCGTTTTCTCACATATGTTACTATGTGAGAAAACGACATTATTTAGAAACATGCCTCTCATAGGCAAAACAGTGTTTTCACCATGTGTTGAGTGGTACTTGTTGCTGTACTGATAGCATTTTAAGTTTTAACCAAACAATAAATCAAATCTAATTTTGTGAGAATATTACTTTCTGTAAATTTTTACATTATAAACTTAATGCTTGCAATAAACCTGTTTAGATTACTAGTAATGATGATTTCAAGCTGTAATACCAGAATAAAAATTCAACAATACAGTAAACACTATTGTATGTTTTAAGCGACACATAAATCAAACTTAACCTTATTTCTGTATCTAAATTTACATGTATCTAATTTACAATTAGTGCTCATTTCGGTTTGTCATGAATTTGTCACAATTAGTGGGGATTTCAGGCTGCAATAAGGTTATGTTTCAGTGGTATTATGCATTCTAACTTCTCTTCTAATTATGATATTCTAAATAGTTAACATAAATTTGGTACTTCTCAGTCTCTGATGAATTTATCATTAGTCAGGTTTTCATGATGAAATCTGCTATTCAATGAGTAAAATTGAGGATAGTAGGGAGGACTATGAAGTACAAGGTAAAAACTTGGACCTTCATGTCAAAAAAAAAAAAAAAAAAAAAAAAAAAATGAAATGTCAAAAAGATGGTTTTTCATTGACATCACTATTACTTCACTTCTTGGCAATGTTTATTCTTTTAAAAAGTGAGGATTAGAATTGTAATAAAACCTAAACATATGATGAAAGTGAATTTATACAATTTTTTTTGTTCTTGAGAATTTACAACAAAAAGATAAAACCCCATTTAGTTATTAGCTTGTTTATTTAAAAGAATATTTTTATATTTATATCATTCTAAAAACTAATATAATTAAAACTAATGCAATGCAATATTTATCATTTACCAATTTATGAAGAAATAAATATAAAAACAATTTTTATTCATAAATTTATAAACATTAACTAAATTATTAAAATATGTAAAGCAACTATAAAGAAATCCTTATTATTTACCATTTTATAAAGTTTGAAGCAATTAGAAATTAGCCAATGTTTGCTAATGATTCCAATAAACACTAATAAATAATGTTTAATATTTTTGTTGTAAATTCTCAAGAACAAAGTAAATGTATAAATTCACTTTCATGTTTAACTTTTATTGCAATTTTAATTATTGCTTTTTAAACAATAAACATTGCCAAAGAGAAAAGGAAGTTAAAATACTAGCAGTGTCAAGGGAAAAACCATCTTTTTAACACTCCATTTTTGTGTGCACAAAGGTTCAAGTTAGACAAAAAAAACCTTTTTCACGAATCCGTCCTTCAAAATTTTAGCAAGGTGAGTGCCTAATGCATTGGAGCAACAAAATATGGTACTATAATTTGTATTTTATCAGGAATAATTCTAAGGTTTTTGTACAGTACTGTTTTCATCAGTAATTCAAAGAATAATTGATTCCTGATTTAATGTATCAATTGTTTTTTCTTCCATGTTTAGTTAAATGTAAATTGGATAAGATGTAATGATGCATTAAAAGGTGGGATTAAAATTGAGGTTACAATATATATATACATATATATATATATATATATACCTGAGTATAGTGCAAGATTTTATGATCAGTTTTTTTTTTTTTTTTTTTATTCAAAAAAAAAAAAAAAAAAAAAAAAAAAAAAAATGTGGTTGCATTATGTACAGGTAATTTCTTTTGAAGAGGTAAAAAAAATAAAATTTTCAGTGTCTGGTTGCAGTATACACAGGTAAATTTTTTCTGGGGGGGTTAAAATAGAATTTAGAGAGAGTGTAAGTATGAGAGTCTGGGATGAATGTTAGAGCTAAAGAAAGGGGTAACATATGAGAGAAGGTGGTAAAATTTTTATTTCCGGAGTTGTTCTTTTCAGTTTTCTTTTTGAATTTGTAGGTCTGATGAATTGGATCGTATTTACGATTTCAATGGAATAAATTATGACCATGGAATATTAGTGTTTAAACCTTTTTATTATATATATATATATAATTATTTATGTTATCCTGAAGAAAATATTTTTTTTACTGAACCATTATTAACTATACACAAAAAAAAAAAAAAAAAAAAATGTCATTTATTTGCTATAAAATATGTCCAGGATGATGCCCAGTACAGCAATATTTACTACTGTAGGTCTACTAGTATTGCTCATAAGCTGGGGTTACATTATACACAAGCTATATGAAAAAAATCAGGTTTTTAGAAAAAAATTCAGGGGCCATGCTATACATGAATTAAGTTTATATACAAGTATATAGGGTAATGACTGGAAAGCTTTTCAGTGTTTATTAATTGCCACAGTTTCATTTTTTAGAAACTATGTCTGACAGCATTAGTATCTAAATAAGGTTTGGTATAGTTAGAAATTTTTAAAAAATAAATAAAATTCTGGAAATGATAGAAGAGTGGGCTGAAAAGTTCATAGTCTGACCAAAATATATGAGGGTGGACTGAAAAGTTCATAGTCTGGCCAAAATATATGCGGTTGGACTGAAATGTTCATAGGCTGGCCAAAATATATGCGGTTGGACTGAAATGTTCATAGGCTGACCAAAATATATGAGGGTGGACTGAAAAGTTCACAGTCTGACCAAAATATATGAGGGTGGATTGAAAAGTTCACAGTCTGACCAAAATATATGTGGGTGGACTGAAAAGTTCATAGTCTGGCCAAAATATATGCGGTTGGACTGAAATGTTCATAGGCTGGCCAAAATATATGCGGTTGGACTGAAATGTTCATAGGCTGGCCAAAATATATGCGGGTGGACTGAAAAGTTCATAGTCTGACCAAAATATATGCGGGTGGACTGAAAGGTTCATAGGCTGGCCAAGAAATATGAGGTTGGACTGAAAAGTTTATAGGCTGGCCAAGATATATGAAGGTGGGCTGAAAAGTTTATAGGCTAACTAAAAAATGTATTGCTTGTAATTTTTTTCCTAGGAAAATGTACTGTTAGTATTTTTACTATAAAAAATGTATGTTTATACTTTCATAGTGTTTTGAACCCTGTTTGGAGGTTAACTATTTGCCCATAGTTGGGATCCTAACAGGTGCTACCACCCCATGTCAGGGTGGACCTGGGAACAACAGCAACTAAGAGGAAGAGACTAAGAAATGCTAATGACAAAAAAACAACCTGAATTCATTCAATGTGATACTTTTCAATAGCTGTGTATCAAAATCTTGCAAATCTGTCTTTTTGCAGCCTGAGGTCATACAGAGCCAAGCCATGTATCTGAAAGAGGTGAGAAAAGAAGAACATCTAAACACCCATCCACCTTTACACATGGACCACACCTCA
This sequence comes from Acanthosepion lycidas, assembly GCA_963932145.1. Taxonomy (NCBI): domain Eukaryota; kingdom Metazoa; phylum Mollusca; class Cephalopoda; order Sepiida; family Sepiidae; genus Acanthosepion; species Acanthosepion lycidas. The sequence continues at coordinate 54,467,397 of OZ010587.1, read as the reverse complement.
CCAATTGACCTGACTTGATGAGGTGGTGGCATCAAGCATGTCTAGGTGGTAAACAAGTGCTAAACACTTAAAGGAAAGTCAAAAACTAAAAATTATTTAGAGTGAGGTGCAGACAGGCAATGACTGAAGTAATCTTTAATAATGTTTTTATTCAATAAAACTAACTGTATTATCTAATTTAAATAATATAAATGATTTGCTTCTTCTTTATTTTATATGCCATGACCTTTCAAGACACAGGCAATAATGGTTCTCCACAACTTTCTTTTGATGCTCCATGTGCCTTTTGACCCATTACCATTACTCTGGCCCTTTTCCACAATCCATTCACATACTAATTAAATAGGTTACTTGCTGTTATCTCCTGCTTTTCTTCCCTTCAATTTACCTTGTGTGTGTTAAATTCTCCTGGTCCTCTTTCTTCAGTATGTATCCAAGTAATTTCCATTTTATCTTTCTGATTGTAAGTATCTATTTCCTTGTAGTTTCTATTTTCCTTAAATCTTTGTTACATATTTTGTTTTCTCAGTATTGATTGGTAGAACCAGAACATCTGTGAGGAGATTGTTCAGCATCCACTGTCATACTGGAAATTAGGTATTACATAGTAGTTCGGAGTATTTTCCTATCTCTTAATACTCTGCTCAGTTTCAGGAAGGCACCTTTTGCTATTCTTGCTGTTTCAGATTTCTGTGTCATGTTTTACTCTTTTGTTACTAAACTATACAGATCATTACATTTCTGCACCTGCCTGGTTCAGATTTTGCCAATACAAAGGTTTTGCATCTGGATTTATTTCCTGCTAGGTGAACATAAAGTAATAATTTCCCCCAATTCAGATCCCGAAATAAAATCTCAAAGTTTTTTGTTGACAGCTGTGATAAATCTAAAAATCACTCATGTGTTAATATGACAGACAGGATTGTAGAGGCACATGTCCCAATCATCCACTTTTCATTTTATCATTATTTAAATGCTATTATTCAACAAATTTAAACATCTGCTGTTTTGCGGTCATACCCAATCATCAGAAAAGATTTGGGAGTAAACCCTGAGGACAAATCTGGAGCTGGATTCCCTAAAACAGTTTGATATTATGTTTAACTTCATTCTAGCAACCCCTGCAGTGACACTGATGCCAAGCTGTATTGGACTCTACTTTCCCTTAGACAACATTGGTGACATGGAGAGGGGAGACATGCTGCATGGGCAACCATCAATCTCATAAAACCCTGTCCAGGCCTACATCCTGAAGAGGACACTCTAGCGTCGCCTCACCATGATGGCAAGACATGGGAAGCAACTGATGGGAGGATTCAAAAGATCCTTTTGTTTGGGGAACTGGCCACCAGAAAGAGGACACAAGCGGGACCTCACTTTTGTTTGCAAAAGTGATTTAAGATTGATATACATCAAGAGATGAGATGATGTCACCAAAAATCACTCATGCTGGAGACATGATTTACATCGAGGGTCAGAGTGAGGAGAGAAGAAACGGAGGCTTGCCACTGAGGTAAAGCATGCTCAAAGGAAAGAAAACAGCACAACGACATGAAGGGAGAGCATCTTCACATGAAGTGGTTGCAATCAAAACTGTCACTCATGTGTGGGCCTGTACAGCCATAAAAGATGCTGTGCTATCATCAGCAGCAGAGTCATAAACTTTTGAGTGCAGATCATGGTTCCTAGAGTTCAATGAATGCCGCACATTCAACAAATGCATGAACAATGAAAAGTTTTAGAGAAAATAGAACCAAAAAGGACACTTATACATAGCATCAGAAAGAGATAATTGAAATTTACTAAACTTTACAAATTTTGTTGATTTAAAAATGTTACATTTTTAAATCAAAATTATGGCCAGGCTCATTACATTTATTAGTTGATAAAGAGAATACAAAGAGAAAATAAGATTAACATTCAAATGCTAGTAAAATCTAGTTGTTAAAAGAGAAAAGAAAAATAGTAAAATAGAGGTTAAAGCACAGGATGCAAGTTAACCCAATTTAAGGGAGAAAATCTTTTCAAGAACACTATTTAGTTCAAACACAGAAATGTTTCCTTATAAAGAAACAGCTAATATTACTATTACCATCCAATATAACAAATATACTAACTTTACAGGTTATAAGTTATATAAGACTAATTTGAAACAAGATTTTGGCAATAAAGAGTATCCCAAGCTTGTTAGTGGGAGTGAAACCTCAAAACCACTGGACTTTATTTTATTATAGCTAAATTTATAGACAACTAGATAGTTATCAAAACAGAGATGTAAGCTAGTAGGTCAAAGAGACATCAACTTGTATCACTATAAATAAAAATGGTGCAGATAAGTGCAAATTTGAAATGAATGTGCATATGTCTCACTGCCACTCTAGCGTCAGACAAGTAGCTATGTGTTGTTGCAAAAGGCACAGAAAAAAAAGGAGGGAAAAAAATAAGTTGTATACAAGATTAAAGTTTACTGTTCGGATGAGATCATTCTCTTGATCAACTGACTGGCTTAATAAAATAAAGAATAAAAAGGAAACCAAAAGCAGAAGATCAACTATTTTTTTCTTGACAAACATGTCAGCTTTACCTTTTGCCCTTGACTGATTCTTGTTATCAACCTATCACCTTCACATCAACTAAATATACAATTACTTAGTACTTACATAAAAATGTACACTCATCAGATCTTTCATTTTATTTATATATGAAGTGGACATTGCGGTCAACACCCAGCCACTACAGTTTGTTTTATGCCTAACCTCAATCCTCAGGCTGTGTGTGTGTGTGTGTGTGTGTGTGTGTGTGTGTGTGTGTGTAAGCATGAAACAAACTCTTGCCACTAGATGTTGACCTCAAAGTCCACTTTTATATTTACAAATGCTCTATCTCTGATATTGAGCACATTAACCTATAAATATAATATATCTTAAAACTAATATATATATATATATATATATATATATATATATATATATATACACATACATACACACACACATATACACACACACATACATACATATACATATACACACACAAAAAAAATAAATACACAAACATATACACACATACACAAACATACATATATATAAAATTAGCAAAAAAAGAAAAAAAATCAACCCGTGTATTTCTGGTAGATAAAGCTTTTAAAGGCAAACAGTCTTTGTAATTCAAGGGATCAACATCTACAAATATAGATATAGTGAACATTTAATTTTATTTCTTGCAATATATATATGTATATGTATATATCCCAAAATGCACTGCACATGCTTTCATCACATCCATCTAACAGCCTATTTTAAAAAATAATGTAACACCATTTCAAAATTCTATGGCACTCTCCAATTGTCTCTACCCTACCCCAATAATGACTAAAGAAAGTTAATCACTTGAACCCAATTTCTTGTACTTTTCTTCTGAAATTAACTTTGAACAATTTCTGACAGAATTTCCTCCTAGATTCAGATTTGATTATTCCTAACTTTTAATCAACACAGAATGCGTATAAGTGAACGTCAACACTAAGACTGTTTCATGCTAGACACAATCCTCAGGCCTGATGATTGTGTCTAGCATGAAACAGAAGTTTAGTTTTGAAGGTGTTAACATTAACAAGCCATCTTTTGCACCAGTTAACAATGAAGTCATTTTGGATAGTGGCTGCCATTTTGACATTATTGAACTGATCAACCTTACTATCAATGTATTTGTTTATTTATATAATCTAATTATTTTGTTACACTATAAATTGTGAAGAATCACTAATTTTTTAGATTTGAAAACTGATGTTTACTTATAAACTGGAAGATTTGTTAACACCATTCATTTCATGTCCTATTTGCAAGTAAAGAAACAAAGTCAGGATTACTGACAAGAGAACATTTACACAAAACAACATAGCTTACGGCCACATCACATAGAAACATTGGTTCTTGTATGATGAAGTTAAGCAACATTGAACCCGGTCAGTACCTAGATGGGTGACCACTTGGGATTACAGGTGCTGTAAGCTTTGATGTGCAGGTGGTGTAATGGCTTGGAATTGTTAATCGAAGAATTGAGTTCCAATTGCCATTGCATTTGTTATATCCACTTATGTGAAAATACCCTTGGAAAAAAGTATGAATCCACCTTTTCTCCTCTAGCTATGGGTTAATTAGTTAGACTTTTATCCCTAAACCATTATTATCTCCAAAAAAATAATTCTTACAGTCTAAAAATATTTTTTGGCTTTAAATAACCTGCAAAGTGTTGATAAGCCATAGCAAATGAATCAATCAAAATAACATTTTCAGGAGCATAATTTGGAACGAGGTGAGGTTCAGGAAGTACTACATAAACAAAATTTATTAAAATTAACATTCAAAACTATTATGTTGAGTCATAAATAATTTCCATCTTTGTTTATCAAGTTTATTATTCAAAAAGTACAATTATATTTTATTCAATATCTGTCTATATTTCTGGTATGAGGGATTTAACTATTTACATTGTTCGGACTGTTGTCCCCATCTTTATTGCCATATTCATGATGTTACAGCTGTTGTATGCTCTGATCTCAAAGACAGATGGCCCATTGGATAAAAGTGTTGGTTGAGTAATCCACAAAGAGACTTGACCCAAAGAGTTGAGAGTTCAATAACTGGCTATAGTAAAGGGAACAAAAACTTGGAGACTTGAGTTACTAAATGAAATTAGCTGATACTGAGATATCCAAAAAAAAAAAAAAAAAAAAAAGGCATGGCACATGGAATTAGAACAATAAAGACTTTGGTTTGAAATTCAAATATATATCACTTGAAGAAAGCTGGAGCATAAAATGGCTGAAACGTTGTGAATATGGCAGTAAAGATGAGAACACCAGTCCAAACGATGTAAACAGTGTAAACATTTCATTCAATTATTATTATTGTACTGTTATTTGCAATGACTTGTTGCCACTTATCTGGAAGCTCTTTGATACCTTGTGGGCAAAATTTTTACAGGTTTTGATGTGAAAGTGTTTTCATCAAATTCTTTGTTTTCACAAGAGAATGTTTTCCTATCAAAGTATTTTGCAACCATCGAAAAAGCTAATAATTGGTTGGTACAATTGGATAGTTGGGATAGAACAAACCAATCCAGTTCCAAAATTTTTTCTGTGTTATTCTTGCTGTATAGTTTTGAATTTTCATGGAGGAGAACAGCCTTTTTCCTATTAACAAGCACAGGGTACTTTTTAACCAAACTTTTATAGACACATTGCCACTGTTAGACATATACATGTGCATTTAGTGTTTCATTGCATTTAGCACCCTACATCATCTTTAAATAAATCTTCTGCTTTTACCGTATATGGAATCCTCTCAAGATATAGTGTTTTACATATTAGTTCTACATATTTGAAATTGTAGTCATCTGGCTTTCAATTTCAGTCAAGATTGTTTTAGGTGTTGCCATAGAAGGATATGGCTACACAACCAAGAAATTCAAATTTGCTTGGAGAAAATAATCACCTACAGAGCATGAGAGGTTAAGAAACCTAAATAAATAATACCCCCCTCTGATGAACCCACCACATACACAATGTTATATTTCTTCCATGAGGTTCAGCTTTTGGGATTGGTTGTGGAGATTTTTTTTTTTTTAGCAATCTACTGCCTTTTGCATTGCGTATTGTTACATGTAATCCATTTTTTATCACCTGTTATATTTAAAGAACACTTAAGATGATGCATTCATTTCTACAATTGGTTCTCAAAAACAGTAATTACTTGTGATTTAACTAAATCTTATGTTGGCCATTATGCTAGATGCTCTATCAATTGACAATGACAAGCATTTTCTGTTCCATTTTATTTTTGTTCGAACCACTCAACCACTTTAGACTCATTATAGAGATAAGTCCACAAAGATTGACTATCAGAGTGTAAGGATTAGAAATCTTGCGAGCCAATTCACCAATGTCTTGACTTCAATCTCATAGATGTCTTATTTTGATGACCTTCAGTCCGACTGAACTATTCTTCTAAATAAATACTATGTTATCCCAGTCATTTATATGTTGAGATGGTGAAGAAATTGTTTTGTATGCTTAATTCAACAATTTTCAAAAGAATTTTTGTATTTTAAAAGAAAGGCAAAAAATATTAAAAAAAAAAAAAAAAAAAAAAAAAAAAAAATCAACCCTAAACAATACTGTCTTTTTACCAAAATATTTTATTTACATCTAAATCTTTACACACACACACACGTGTGAGAGAGAGAGAGAGAGAGAGAGAATATGACAAGTTACTATACACTGATCCTTAACAGAAGTGCAAAAGGTCAACACTAAGTAGAATACCAAGACAATTTAACTGTAGGTAGAAGTCTTGTCTATATACAGAGTGAGGTAGAGAGGACAGATGTTTTTGAAATGGCTATTACTCGGCCCCAGGGGGAGAGACATATGTCCGACAGGTACCATTTGGTCTATGGTGACTTTTTTCTTTTCAGTTGAAGCCATGCCACAGCGGTTCAGACTGTTTCCACTTGTAACACAATTTGACGTTGGGTTCATGCACTTCGTACACAAGGTACACTAATGAGTAACAGACTGTTGAGGGCCCCATGTATGGTACATACTCCAGAAAATGTGGAATGCATTTGTCAAGTTTTTCTGCTCACAGACATGCTACTGAACTTGGCATCAATAATCATTTGGTAAGGTGTATTTTGTATGAAGAACTGGATTTCCACCCCTACAAATTGGTCATTGGGTAACAGTTGAGACCAATGGATTATGCACAGTGGCTTAACTTCTCACGTCAGGTGGAAGCAATTTTGGAGGCAAATGACAACCTCATTTTGAAAATGAGTGAGGAAACTCATTTTCAACTCAATAGCATGGTGAATCAACAGAATTGTCATTATTGGGCTCTTGAAAATCTGAGAGAACAGCATGAAAAACCACCGAACAGCCCAAAAGTGACAGTTTGGTGTACTGTTGGTAAAGCTGGTGTCATTGGTCCTTATTTTTTTTTTTTGAAGACTATAATGCAAATGCTGTTACTGTGAACTCTGAGAATTATATCAAGATGGTAAACAACTTCTTTTTGCCTGAATTAGAATGGAAACATATTCCTATCCGACGTGCATAGTTTCAGCAAGATTGGGTGATGACCCACAAAGCTAAACACTCAATGGATGTTCTTCACCCTCGCTTCAGTGACCACTTCATTTCCAGGTTTCCTTAACCTCCTTGCTCGCTTGATTTGTCCATGTGTGATTATTTCTTGTGGGTAAACCTCAAGGCACGTGTATGATCATAAACCCTGTACATTGGATTATTTGAAGGAAGCTATTCTATTCACATAGAAATTGCCCAAATTGCCAGAGCAATGCTGGAAAGAGTGGAGGCCAACTTCCAAGAATGTCTTCAGTAATTCATCAATGAAAATGAACACCACATGAGAAATGTTATTTTATACACTTGATTTTGTCAAATGCTAATTCAATATGAACACATTGATGCCAATAAATTTTTTTTGAAGCTAAAATTAATGATGTGAATTTTTCAAAAACATCTATCCTCTCTGCCTGACCCTGTATAAATAATCTCATGTTTTATTATGTGCATGTGTGTATATATATATATATATATATATATATATATATGTATGTGTGTGTATGTGTGCATGTGTGTGTGTATGTATGTATATGTATATATAGACATACAGAAAGTAAAGAACATTTGTATTTGTAAATCAACAAACAGTATATTTTATACACTTATTTATAAGCATGCATATGTACTCATTAGTTTTAGTTGGAAGTTTCTCTGATATTTGGTATTAACTCTAGTATAAATAATATGAGTGCAGTGGTCCAGTCAAAGAGAAACAGGAAAAAAATCTATCCCAAAGAAAAATAAACTATCACAAAAATGGAGCAGAAAGCTTGGCACCTAAAAATACAAAAAAAACATTCAAAAGCAATGTGAATATTTGACTAACAGAGAAAGTTGATATATGTGAAATCAAAAAAGACACTTTAATAGATCACTGGATAAAAAAATAAAATTTAAAAGGAAAGGAAAAGAAATGCTTTCAAAATGAGATACAAATTCATTTCAATGTTTGGAGATTTAATTTGTTTTTGGCTCTCTGTACCCAATATATTCAATAGGTTATAAAGGTTTCCTTACAGGGCCAGTATTAACATTACCATATATTAAATAACTCTAAAAAAAGTAATGGTTTATACGGATTTGGTTTTATCGTGTCTAAACCATTGACTATCACCAACAGCAGCAATAACTAAAATAGATAGCACATGTAACTCGTTAGTAAAATAATGACATATCTCCAAACAAATTCTGAATAGAAACAAAGCGTCTGTGCCCACTGTTATCAATAACCCGAGCTCATCTCATCCTTGTCAAATAAGGCAAAGATCATTGCCTACTCCTACTTTACAAGAGACAGATCATGCCAAAAATGGAATATTGTCAGGAGCTGCACAGTTTTAACTTTCTAGTTTTGATAATCAAAAAGCCTCCCCATGTCATTGTGGGTGACAAATTATTTTCTACCTTACAACCTCTTTCTCACAGATGAAACATCACAAATCTCTCATAGTTCTATCGCTATTTCCAAGGAAAGTGCTCAGACAAACTACATTCCTTAATTCCACCAGTTCTAACCTTCACAGCTAAGACCTGTCATGTAGCGAACCACCCTCATATTCCATTGGTGAGATGTAAGTTCCACTTAAGCAGCTTCTTCCCACAAATTGCTGCTTTCCCAAATTACTACACTCTTAACTGTTCAAGTCTAGGGTTAACCATTATCTTTCCCACATATCTACATAAACAGTCACTTACCCTATAAGCATCTACCTCGAGTGGCTCTTGGGTCTTGTACAAAGTGAACATCATTTAAAAAAAAAAAAAAAAATTAAGATATTAACATTCCACACTACATCAAATAGAATGTTAAGAAAAATCCCCAGTTAATGGATTTCAGAAACCTGTTTTTCTAAAAAAATAAAGTGTTTTAAGAGAAAGATTTTTATAAATTTCGCCTGAAAACAGTACTAGCTGCTCAATCAATGAATGCCAAATGTTTCCTTACAAGGAAACAGCTAATATTAAAATTACCATTATCATTATATATTCTAATGGAAACAATTTGAATAGAATTAATTTCAATTACTGTACCTAATGCTGATAAAATAAAAAAATTAATTTAATCCATTTTACATAATAATCAGTTGAAATAACTTACACAATCAATCCCAAGTAGACTTTTAAGCAAACAACTGTTTGTGCTTGGATGTCTATTATTTTAACCTCAAAAATAAAAAAATGAAAAGAAAAGAAACCAGATATTTATGTTTGTACGTGATAGAAAAACATTGGAAATTGCAAAAGTTGAACAAAATCAGAATAACTTTTTGCAAAAACACAGAACAGAAACCAGAGTATCTTTTTTTTTTTTTAATGTCTTTTAAAAGTAGCAGACAACAGGATGTTGAACTGTAGAGCAATTCATATCTTCATTAGCAGAATAATTGTCTAAATAAAACGTGATGCACCAGCATCATCATTTAATATTCAAGTTTTTATATCTTATTTTGATAACTACTTTGCTTTAATTTTTTTCCTCAGACAATTTTTTTCCTCAGGACAATGTGTTAGTTTGATATTAGCCAATTTTGGGGACAGCGAGCATTAAGAGACTTGAGGCAACAGAGGTATGGTTCTACAGAAGGATGCTAAGGATACCATGGACCAAACATGTGAGCAACAATGAGGTTTTGGAGAGAATGCAAACAAGGAGAAAGCTTATACTTAACATCAGGAAGAGGCAGCTGAAATTTCTGGGACATGTAATGAGAAAGGAGGGCTTGGAGAATCTAATATTCACAGGGTGGATAGAGGGAAAGAGAGACAAGGCAAAGCAATGTGTGAAATACCAAGCAAGTGGATGGCAGAACAGGGCTTAGGAGAAGTAGCAAAAGAACAAAACATATTGAGAACTACAAGTGATAGGAAGAAGTGGAGAGCCATGATCACCTATGTCCTGAAGGGACATAGCACATAAAAGTAGAAGAGCATTAATATTTTTTGTTTCTTTCATTTCATCCTAAGTAAAGTGATAATGCCACTAGTACGCAAGAAGTTACTAGGAATGAAAAAGTGAGAAAACTTTAGTGAAAGGCAGTGAAGAGAAAGGACAATAAAAGAAGAGGCTTCAGAAAGATTGATTGGTGTTGCATTTAAATTTTTTAAGATTGCAAGCATAAGGAAGCAAGAAATCAGAGGGGAGTTCCACAGGTGAGAATAGAAACTTAGGTTAAATCTAGCTAGTCCAACAGTAAAATAGTGAAACCTAGTTGCCAGTCTATTAGCACATTTAAATTCATGCAGTCAAGACACCAACGAGGAAAGCGATATTTATTCTGTACAATACAGAAATGTGGCACAAGGCCGAAAAGGGGATTGGGGAAAGGACGGTCTTCTTCTGTCTTAACTACAACTTAGCTAGCCGCAAACAGTGACCCAATCGTGCAAAACAATATTCCTTACACCAAAACAACATATTCATACGTACCTTTCTTACTACAATCACCATGATACCTCTTTGTCTCTATGAAATACTGACTAGTCCCCATATTTACAATTCATTGTCTGTAGGGGGGGGGGGGAGGGAATAAAACAACAATTCTAAAAAATAGCCCCAATGAGTATTTACACCAAGGAGGAAAGCTCATCTGAACAATTGCCATAAAAATATATATAGAAAAGGCACAGGAAAGCCACATCATGTTGGTGGGAAAGTGACTGAAATCCAGATGCTAGATCAGATGTTACATTACAGACCCTTTAAATTTTGTCAAGAATCTTGAGACATATAGTAGGAGAATCAAACCAGATATGATAGCAGTATTTAATACATGGATGAATGGTAGATTTATAAATGTATAGATTGAAATGTACAATTAAAACAGGATTTTTATAAACTTATAATACCAGATTTTACAGTCGGCATTAAAGGTTTAAGGTTGAGTATATATTTTATACATGTATAAAATTCTATATATTACTATGCTAAACTAAATTATTCTTGTTCATAATTTTGCAGTCATACATGAATAAAATAAGCAGTCTGCAATACAAGAGTTGTGAATATATAGGTGACACAAAAATTATTGGTACAAAAAATAGAATCAGTGAATTAAGTTCAAATTCTGACCAAGTCTGTTGCATTTAATTTCGTACTAATGTCCTTGGAAAAAAGTATGAAACCACCTTTTCACCCCCACTCCATTTATGGGTTAAATAGCTGATCAGACTGGGCTATCTAGCTATCTGGGAACCAGTCTAGCACCCTCATTTATTGGTTAAACAACAGGGCAAACTGGGCTCTCCTAGCCTTGGCTGGGAAGACACTTGTGGTAGAGGGTTAAGAGGTAAGAGGTGTAATTTACAAGGCTATATGGGGAAGATAACTCTCAACCTAGAAAAATGCACGATAACTGAAAGTCTTGAAGGTGGTTGATTTGTTTCAGACAGAGATAGTATCTACCTTTTTTTAGTGAGTAGAGGGACTTCATACTAGTATGACTATTAACATCTTCTGAACAGTTTTTTCTACCCAATTTCACTCACAAAGCTTTGGTTAACCCATAGTATGGTTTTCAAGCACTTCTCAAAGGTGTCACATGCTGGGATCATTTACTGAGACAGATACTATTAAGGAGTCCCTTCTTCTATGTGCTGTGTCTCTTCAGGATGTTGGCAATCATGGCCCTCCACAATTTCTTACATTTTCTAGCTCTAATTTGTCTTTTTGTTATCTCTCCTAAACCCTGTTCTGCCAACCATGGGCAAGATTCAACCACAAGCCCCATTATTCGAATGCTAATCCTCTAACTGCTTGGGTAGCAGTCAGTCTACTATCTTTCAAAAAAAAAATAAGTCAGGTCCAGGATGCAAAATTTAAAATATAAAGAAGAACTTTTCAAGTACATGATAAAAAGAATAGATTTATTTTAAAGTCATATCCAGAGTAGCGGTATAGAGTAGCATAATGATTATCAATGACAGAAGGATTTATCAAATGAAATTCTAATTCCAGATGAAGCTGCATCAGTTCTTTTTATATTTTGAGAAATTTATGAATCTAACTCTCAGTCCCATTACTAGTCATCTCATCATTGATATCCCATTATGACAAAGAAATGTGTTGTCAGATCAGAGATTCAATTCTTTCCTGTCGCTAGTACTATGGGGAGTTATAAAAAGAAAACTACAACTCATATCAATTTGGTATTTAATCCCTTTCAAAGTAGTTCCCTCCTGAAACCACACACTTTATCCAGTATTGTTTCCAATGATGCCTCATCACATTCTCTTGGATTTCCTCGACATCTTAAAATTTTGTTCCTTTCAAGTGGGATTTGATTTTTGAAGAGGAAAAAGTTGCAAGGGTGAGATCTGGGAAATATGGTGGTTGTTGGACCTGGGAAATGTTGTTCTTTGCCAAAAGTCACTGATGGAATGTCTGTGGTGTAATGAGATGACCACACTCTACACACTTTCCTTCCAAGCACTGCTATAAAGAACAGAACTTAGTGTCTATGCATGACACTAAGTTCAAGGTCAATCTGTACCAAGCGCCTTCACTCTGCATAGCAACAGTCCCAATACTTTTTGACCAGACCTGATATACAGCCTAATCTTTGGAGAAGAGAGGAGCACCATCAAGAGTACAGACTAATTTTTTTCACCATCATCCTGGAACCATCCCCCTCCAAAATTTTAAATTGTTAAAAATGAAATTGGATTTCAGTTTAACTTTATCATTTATAGTTGTTAGTAGATAATAAAAACAATATTAAAATGTTTAGGAAATAGATTTAAAAAGCTAAAATATTAATGTTTAAAAAATTATAAATGCAAAAAGAAATTAGCTGACTTTACTGTAATTTCTATAAAAATCAAATGTTTATTTTTTATTTAAAAATTTCAGTTAAATTACCTTGAATAATTTTACACAGAATTTTTCTTATTAATTTTCATGCACAGAATGACTTTTACTTTAGGAATTGTACACTATGCATTTATTTTCTATATAAACAATATTAGCACATTTGAAATATTCATTTAAAAGGTTTTTAAGGTATATAAAAACTTATTTACAGTTGCCTGTTTCACATCATGACTAAATTTTCTGTTCATTATCTTTTAAATTCTCTCTTGTAATTTTAATTTAGTTCATGATAAACAAAAACATTGTTTTTTTTAAATAATTATTTCAATTCTTTTAGCCAAAAATTGACAGAAAAAAATATCATTTTCTTTGTTTATTGAATCGAAATTAGTTCTTACAATCAGAACCTAATGTTTTTTACATTTAGAAATAGAAATATCTAAATTTAAGTTTTTCAAGCTTAATTTTTCATCCACCAGTTTAAAAAGAAATGCTCAAGTTTTGTTTAATATTTTTTTTGCAAATGTGTGTGTAAGAGAGAGAGTGAGTGAGTGAGTGAGTGAGTGAGTGTGTGTATGTGTGTTCCATTTATTAAAATACCACCACTAATGGTAATGTTAGCCATTTCCTTATAAGGAAACATTCAGCATTCATTGATCAAGCAGACAGTGCTGCTTTTGGTTGAAATTTATAAAAATTTTTTCCTTAAAACAATTTTTTATGAAAATAGATTTCAAGTCAAGCAGCTGTTAATGCTCTTTCCAGTATTGATGGGGGCTTCCTTGCCTTTTGTTTTGATGGGGGCTTCCTTGCCTTTTGTTTTGATGGAGGCTTCCTTGCCTTTTGTTTTAGGTGGTGTGAGACATTTAAAAAAAATAAATAAATAAAATATTATCTTATTATTCTCTCTTCAAGTTAGATGTGCTATACATTTTAGTTGTTGTCTCAGTTGAAAGTCTTCAAATGATGACATTTATGGGAATATATATTGCTTCCAGAATAAATTTTAAATTAAAAATGTTGAATTATCCCAGCATTGTCTCAGAAAACCTAACCAGTGGTCCCAAATGAACGTTTTATCATCTGCAGGACGATGTTAATTTCAAGTCCTCATGTAAATTTCCTGACTTTAGAGATATGATACAGGATCCAGTATTGAACCCTAAGTTTATCCAGGGTAATAAGAATCAAAACTGACCCATAAATTTATCTCCTTTGGACATGTTCATTTTTTGCAGGCTTAAGAAGAATTTAATTTAGTTTGATATAAGAGTAGAAGTTCTTGAATACAAAGAATTATGAATTATACAAAAATTTCTGTAAACAGGAAGAAGATCACAATAAAGATAACAATGCTGCAAGAACTTCTTGCAAATATTAAGGCACCAGGAAATTTCTCAGACAACAAGGAAGTTAGTAAGTACAACAACCACTTCTGCTATTACAACCCAAGTAGGAGAAGGAAATCTAAGAGAGTAGATTCAAATAATGAGAGAGACAAAACCTGAAACAAAACAGAGAGGGAACAATAAAAAAAGATTGTTTTTAACAAGTACAGGGTGAAGGGAAGGATTTCTCTGTCCATATTTAGTTGTCATTCAACAGCTATTGAAGTGGGTACTACTGGTTTAGTGGTTTAAGTGTATCCAAAAATGATGATGATGACATGGCAAGCTTCAATGACTGGTCAACAGAGAGTGACAATCTCTGAAGGCACTCTTCTTGTGAGTGACCATTAACATGTTTTGACTGGTCAAGAGAGTAATGGACACCAGCCAAGCAATACTTGATTGTTATTGTAATCTACTTTTTTCTCCCTTAACTCACCTTTCAAATTTTAGTAGGTATTTCTTTTTAGTATATTAGAATAAATATTTTAGGTCGGATTATTGGTAAACTTGTAGTAAAAGCCAGGGATACAAATTTTGGTTTGTAGGGAAATTCTCACACTGATGAATTTCAATTGATGCCATGTTGAAACTGGTTATTCACAGGATTTTTGAGAAAATAATTCTCCTAACAATACATTTTTTTTTAACTTTTATGACTTAAGGTACTTCAAATCATTACCTCCACAGAAAGTGCTCGGACAAATTATATTCCTTGGTTCCACTAGGTCTAACCTTCATGACTAGGACCTGCCATGCAACTTACATAGTAGCAAACCATCCCCATTCCTTCTATATTCTATCAGCGAGAAGTAAGTTCCACTTCTTCCCATGAACCACTGCTCTGTGGAACAGACTCCCAAGAGGATGTTTCCCTGATCACTACAATATTAACCTATTCAAGTCTAGAGTTAACCATTATTCCCCCCCCCACCTATCCATATAAACTATCCCACTACATAACCCTCTACCTGGAGTCGTCCCAGGTTCTTGTACAGGGTGATAAAAAAAAAAAAAAAAAAAAAAAAAATAATCACATCATTGGCATGCTACTTTCTCACTCCCTTGATGATGTTGATGCTAAAATACTTTATTAAACATAATATTAACTACAAGTGGGTCTTGAAAAGTTCATGACCCAACTCACTTCTTAAAATTTGACCAAATGACTAAACATCAGAAATTTTCTTTTTGGAAATGCTGAAGACTTTGAAACACTTCCTCATATATACATTTAATCAAGAAAAGAAAAAGAAAAAAGATTTGAAATTATTCAAATAATTTTAAAGAAATATACTTCACAAAAAGTGGTTACTTAAACAGATGCTTGTAAGATTCCATAGACTACAAATACTAGTATGCAAAGGTGCCAAAAGTTTTTCTGCCTGACCAAAAAAGGGATTTCAAGAAGAAAAATCAACTGTCTGGTGATTTGGGTCAGATTTTTAGAAACAGATCATCTTAGTAAAATACTTCAGATTCTAAAATCGCAAATGCCACATTATAATTCACAAATCAGGAAAAGAAAGAAAAAATTCTCCTCATGAAATTAGATTGATTATGTCCTCCTTTATGTCAATGAATGCTGGACAATCTCACAGATGAAGAAGAAACGTGAGGTAACAGAAATATGGTTCTACAGAAGGATGCCGAAAATACTATGGACTGAACATGTGAGTAAAAAAGAAAAATGGAAACAATTTTATACTTAAAATCAAAAATAGTTGAAATTTCTAGGAGACCTGATGAAAAAGAAGGCTTGGAGAATCTGATATTCACAGGACATGTTGAAAGCGGGGGGGGGGGGTAGCAAAAAGCAATAAATAACCTGTATAATGTAATTATGTAAATGGTTGCCAGAACAGGGATTGGGAATGGGTAACAAAAAGACAAAACTAACTAAAAGCTACAAAGGATAGGAAGTTGTTGACTGATTCATTCATTTTCTATGGCTTCTATCAATCCTTTGCAGGTTATTTAAAGCCAGAAAATATTTTTCAGACTAAGATTTTTTTTGAGATAACAGTTTAGTGATACAAGTCTTACTAATTAACCCATAGCTGGAGGGAGAAGAAGTGAATTTATACTTTTCTTAAGGGCATTTCTCTTTAAGTGAATATAATGAATCTAACTGGAATTGGAACTCTGCTCTCTGATTAACAATTCGGAGCCATTATCCATAAGCACATCAAAGCTTACAGTACATGGTATACCCAAGTGTCACCAATCTAAACAGGGAGTTGTTGATAGCCATGATTGCTCACTTTCTGAAGGGACATGGTACATAAAAGAATAATATTTTTAAGATCAAAGACCAAATTCTGTAAATTAATAAGACAACAAAATGAAGAATTTTCAAAAACAAAATGGACATGTTAAGATATGAAAATTCTGTAATGTCAGCAGACAGAATCAGATTCCATCAAATAGCAACATCCCAATGATGAGAATTCTCTAAAGAAAGTTGCATTGCATTCTTTAAATAGCAACATCCAAATGAGGAAAATTCACTAAGCAAAGTTGCAATCTTTAAATAGCAACATCCAAATGAGAAAAATTCACTAAACAAAGTTGCAATGCATTCTTTAAATAGCAACATCCCAAACTGAAAAATGTTAACATCTGGAAGTAGAGTAGTTTCTGGAAATAAGTAAAGGCCTACAAAAACTAAATTGACATAAACAGTGGCATGAATAAACAAAAGATGATGGCATTTGACAAGGTG
The DNA here is from genome assembly GCA_963932145.1 of Acanthosepion lycidas. Taxonomy (NCBI): domain Eukaryota; kingdom Metazoa; phylum Mollusca; class Cephalopoda; order Sepiida; family Sepiidae; genus Acanthosepion; species Acanthosepion lycidas. Next base: position 54,450,325 of record OZ010587.1, on the reverse strand, counting down.
CCAAAAAGCCGAAGGCCATCCGCCAGGCTGGATTTTATGCATCAGACAAGCAGCATTGTTTTGGATAGAATCAATGATACCTGAGAATAAAAAGAAAGAATAACAATCATCATGGCATGCACAGGAGGCAAATAATTCTATTGAGAATCTTCATTCTATTTCTTTTTTTTTTTTCTTTTTTTTTTTTTTTTGGCGGAGGGTGGGGGGGGGCGTGTCTCTTAAAAATATATAATCTATAACTGGAAACCTATCTTGTAATTCAATATATGTGGTCACATGTTCTTTCAACTATTTAATATTAGAACAGAAAAATAGTCATTAACATATATTTACCATGAATTTATGACAAATTTTACAAGAACCTCAAGAAAATTAAAGAAAATTTTACTTCTAAATAATTTTAGAAATATACATATTCTTAAATTTCAGTTAAACAAAGAAAAACAGACATTTTGAATAAACATCTCTAAAATCTAACCTGAAAGTATATTTTGAAATTCTGATAATATTAATACTTTTTTTTCAGAGATAACAGCCTTTAAAGTACAAATGTTAAGAACAAATAATTAGACAAAACATTAGTGAATACTATTAGGTTGGTGCAAAAATAATTTCGTTTTCTCACGTAGTAACATATGTTAGAAAACGAAATTATTTTTGCACCAACTTAATATTTACCTTAAAAAGACCAAATGCCTAAGCAGCTTAAAGATTCTTCATCTATATACCATGTCCCTTCAGGACATTAGCAGTCATGGATATCTGCAACTTTCTGTTTTTGTGGCTCATCATAAATTTTGTCTTTTCTGACCTCTCCTAAACCCTGTTCTGCCATCCATTTACTAAAGCTTGCTAGGTAGGTTATGCATTGTTTACTTCTTGCCTTCAATTTGACTTGTCAGTATCAAATTTTCCAAGCTATTTTTCCTCATTATGTGCAAAATTTTCAACTATCTATTCCTGATGTTAAGTATAAATATCCTTTTTAATTCCATTTTTTGCAAAACTTTGTTGTTGCTCGTATGTTCAATCCATGTTATTATCAGAATGCTTCTGTAGATCCACATTTCTATTGTTTTAATTCATCTGTAAGGAGATTGTCCAGCATTCACTGCCATATTGTTGGGCTGATACAACAGTCTAGTACTCTTTTCTTTGTTTCTAAGAAAATGGAGTAAAGAAGAAGAAAAAGAAACAATAATTTTATTTGTCATGGGAAATACTATAGTCACTAATTTATAGGTAGATCCACTAATATTGAATCACTACAGTAGTACCTGAACTATTACATTTGTAATAAATGAATGCACATCTGCTTGCATTCATTTGATCAAATATTTCCTTTTAACTTTATGTGTTTATATAACCAATGATATCATGCGTGTGATTTAATATAAAAACTTTCATTTCCTTTAATGATAACATAGTGACATAGCAAATTCTAGAGAGAGAAATAAATAAATTGAACAATAGTAAACATAAGCAAAGTTTCACTTTTTCTTATTAGTATCTACAACTTGTTTCTCCTCGTGAAATTAGAATGGTTATGTTATATCAGTCCTCCTCTATGTCAATGAATGCTAGACAATCACACAGATGAAGATGCTGAATTTGATGCAAGAATTATTAATATAGAGAGAACATTTGATTAGTATAGTTCAGCTGAATACTGAAGATGGATTGTATAGCTACCCGCAAAAGAAACAGCCAAACATGCAATTTACAAATTAGAAATACCAAAATCAAGTAAATCCAAAAATTTAAATATCTTGGAAGTGTTTCAACATAGGATGGAAAATCCAACAACCAAATTTTGAAGGTACATTGAGTTAGCAAAAGATGTCTTACAAAAGCTAAGCAAAGTATTAAGAAATGAGAAAATTTCATTGGAAACAAAAATAAGATTACTGAACTGTGATGTAATATCAGTAGTGCTATACAGCAGTGAATGCTGGACAATCTCACAGATGAAGAAAAAACTTGAGGTAACAGAAATGTGGTTCTACAGAAGAATGCTGAGAATGTTGCAGAGTTCACATTTACTTAGATTTAGTTATTTCCTAAACTAATCAACGAAATATTTCTGGCAATAGAGAACAAAAATTTATTGGATTTAAATTTACTTATTTAAAATTTGATTTAACAATCTTCAGCATTTAATGTATGTAAAAGAAATTGCCAGTGTTCAGTAATTGAAGCAAGTGTTACTGAGAGAATATGTAATTTATAAGTATTTAATGGATTTCTTTTTTAATTCAACATTATTAGAGTAGATAGGTTAACTTATCATCCAGCTTAAACTCCTCTCAAGCCTCTTATATTGGATTAGTGGTTTATCCCTTGTTTCTTATTTAGGATTAGGTTTCCAGTTCCTTCTAAACTCTACTTATTTAATATTTTTAGATTTTAAAAATTGTTTGCAGGGAGTTAATGATTTTACTAATACAGGTTCTACTCATTTGAACTTGTCACCCCAAGATGAATTCCAATTCCAAGCCATTATCCATTACACTATCCATACATTCAAGCTTACAGCACTTGGTATTCCCAAGCAGTCACCCATCTAGGCACTGACCAGGCTCAACATTGCCTAACTCTTTTCAAATCCAAGAAAGTTGGGGATTTTTTAAAGTCATGTTTTATGTTGCAAAAACACCTGACTTTATCTTTCAATCATATTAAAATTTACTCTAGATACTGTAAGCAACGGAGGAGTAAAACTCAATATAAAAAAAACAAAAAAAAACATTTTTTAAATATGGGTAAGTGGTAAATGATGGTGGTGCATACAATGACATTGTTGCTTTGGATCACATCTTATATCCGCTTGGCTGAGGAATGTCACTCTTAACATCCTGAAAGATACAGTCTCTAATAAATGAGGTACTGCAACTTTTAGTAAGAGTTGCAACTGCTAATTATACTAGATCCACTAGGACTGTAAAACAAACATGATGATCACTCAATCTAAGCATTCAACATAATGTTTATTAAAGGACTGTTCAAGAAGAAAAAAGAAAACTTACACTAAAGTTTAAAAAGATGAAAAACAAAGCAGAACTTTTTACACGTAAACGACAAAAATCTAGGGAATGACCTTTCAATTATTGAATCAAAATCTCAAAGAAATTTATAATCATCATATCAAAGTAAACTTTTCCCCATGTTGATTTATGCAAATCTACAACAGTGTCAAATTTCATAGTTGTTTTCCAACTCACACTTATTTTTTGTTTAATTTATTCTTTTTAATTATGAAAAACTCTTCCAATAATTTCTAATCATATTTCCATTATGAAGTATGATAAAAACAGCATTGCTTAAAAAGTTTAAAGTGCTTTCATACCCTTTTAATGAGAGTAAATAATAGTTGCTACATTTAGCATATGAAATAGATATTTAAATGTTACAACTATTATGAGACAGATTATGATATATACAAGGTCATTTTTCATCAATTATCTAAGATTAATTCTCAAAGTATAAATAAGTAAACAGCACTAAAATTAGACCAACCTCATAAATCATCGTGCCCTGATATTTTCTGTGTTACTATATGAGATTCTTGTTACAGCAATTTCAGAAAGACATTAAACTTAAAACTCGGCAAAAGGTTTCATATTTTTCTCTCTTTTAAGTCACCAAATATACCAATTCCATACACGACAACGTGACAGCCTAGACCTGGAAATAATAGAAGGGAGGAAATGTGGAGATGAAATGATGAAAGCAGGACGATGTGGACAAGTTAATTCAGAGCCCATTAATAAAGACCTTTAACAAGGATGATTTTATAATCATTCTCCTATTATATATTTCAAGATTTTTGTTAACCTTTACAGTCAAAAATAATACTTAAAAAAATAAATAAATGTACAGGGTGCGATGGATAAATTGTCGCCGTTTTATATTCTTAATTTCACGCATGCACATTGTTTGTTTTTGTCGACCACACAGTATAGTAGGGTCAGTTGGGCACCATCTGTTAAAAAAAAAAAGAGAACCATGCCAGAAATTTGGAAATCACCTGCTGTACAGCTTGGTATTCATGTCAGAAGCTCCGATACAAACATTTCAGAGTGTTTTTGGGTGTCAATCTCAGGACAGTTCAAAGGATATGGAAAAAGTTAGATGAGTACTGCAGCTCAGTAAACTCAATCTGATCATTATGATAAGAAAAGAACTCAAATTTGTTGGTGAGGGCCTCAGACTCAACACAGAAGTGCCTTGAGGAGGTAGTGCTGCCCTGGGTCAAGAGGGTAGCTGCCAGAAGACCCTATGCCAGGCAACAGGACTCTACACCATGTCACACAAGCAGGAGAACACAATCATGGCTGTCTGACAACTCCTCATAACATCAAAGATGAACTGAAGGCAAGGATTATGCTAGTATTCACCAACTTAAACATGAGACTGTCCAGAAGAGTTGCAGGAGATTCTGAAATTGTCTGGAGAGTGTGGCTGAAGCCAATGGCAATTTTATTGAATAAATTTACTCTTAGTAATTCAAGATATTTTTGTGTAATTTCAGTAAATATATCTGTTAAAAATGTGTTATTTACATTGACGCATAATTTAGACGACAATTTATCCATCGCACCCTGCATATATAAATAAAATGCTTTCAACTATCACTGGTTATTTTCAAGAACAGGATTTATACTGATTGTGGCTATCCCTTCAGGTGGAAGATAATAGTCTTCTTTTTGTCTCAGTCAGCTGAGTTTGTGGACTCGAAGATGGCTAATGAGATTGACTTTTGCTTGAAAGTCCTTTGATTTCCTCTGGTTTGGCTGATCGTTTGGATTTGAAGATTATTGTTCTGTCTCTGACAATGGACCTCCAGAGATTCCTGTCCATCACACTGAATTCCTAGCTGTTGATGTTACATTTCTTCATGTTTTGCTTTAGAATCTCTTCTTCTGACCTCCTCTTTTCTGGTTTCTTTCTTTGAGTTTTTTCTTCTTTAAGAAAAGAATTTATATGTTATGGTTTTGAAATTCAAAAAATTCTGAGGCATTTTTTCTTATATATATATACACATACATACATACATACATACACACACACAAGAAAAGGAGAAATAACCACATTTCACACACATGCATATGTATACACACACACAAAGAAAAAAATCCCAATTAGTACATGTAGTTATATATGTGTAAATATTCTCAGTGTGTATCTGTAGAGGAAACATATATATATATATATATATATATATATAACAGTTATTAGTCAGAGTTAAATTAGACCAGGAATCAGTTGAAGTTAAAAAGTGCTCAATACACATATAAAGAAAATAAAAATTTTATGTGCAGAGCTTTTAAATTTAAAAAATTAAAAGATTAGCCAATCATGCTATCTTTGTTTCAACCTTTTGGCATTCAAAGTAGCATGATTGGTTGATCTCCTAATTTTTTAAATTATATATAAAATGGCTGGCTACTCATTTTCTAAGCACATGCATCTGTTAGGGCATCTATCCAATCCCTGTAATAGATGCCTGGTCAGACACAGATGTTTGTTCAACACCCAAAGTACCTACTTGTAATTTATACTGCAACTAAGCTGAGTGGACCTTAGTTACAGTTTCTGGGAGAGAGCATATAATCTTGTGTGATCAGAAATTTGAACAATGCCTGAATGCACAAACACTTATTATATAGACAAATCGATATATGGTCTGTTAATTTTCCAAGTACAGAATTCCTGTTTGCCTTAAAAAAAAACACATCAAATAAAAGGGTTTTATATAGGATAAAATTCTGAACATTCATATTTATCTTGTCAATATTCATATTAGATATGATCACAAGAAATACATGTGTGTATGTGTATAACGTAAAAATGAGAAAATCGGCAGACAATTGCTGATACCTCCTGATGAGTGGATCCCACGATTAAAAAAAGGTTTGTCTATGTATGAAACTCTGGAGTTGGGGTGGTGAATATAACACTAATCAGCTAAGTAAAAATTATATATATATATATATATATATATATATATATATATATATATATATATGCACACACATTAATAAATAACATACATATCCTTACAAATTTAACAAACCACCTAATTTTTTAAGCATTTTTTACATAATGCATAATTGTAAAAGCATTTATTCTTATAGACATAAAAATAAAATCTACGTACCTTGCTGAATTATCAACTTCTGTTCTTAGTGCCTGTGCAATATGCATTCAATAAATTACAAATGCCATGAGAAGTTTTTCCATTATTATGTATATGAACCTTCCAAAAAAACCACGATAGAAAAAGTGCAAACCAAAATAACTCATCATTTTTAAAGTATAGATTAGGGCAGAGAAATCTGAAATAACTGATTACCTTCCTTGGCACTGAAGTCTGTTGTGATAAGGTCTTGGGGAACTAATTCCCTTCGTTTTCTGGTAGCTGAAAGTTTTTAGGCATGATATTTTAAGTCAAGGCAACTAAAGCAAGCAGCAACTGGAAAGATGTAATAATACAAACTATTAAACTATCAGCAGGTATCTCCTAGTGTATCATCATCATCATCACCGAAATAAAGCTAATAATAATAATAATACTTTTGTGTCAAGAGATTGCCAGAAAAAAGAAAGATAGGCAAGAACATTCACATCAGTCATTTAGAAAGAATGCAGAAGTAAATAAAGAGAAAATCTTTACACAAATTAAGATGCCAGTGGCTTATAGCCCATGAGCGAACATTTATTTATTTTGTCTGATTTTGTTTTTGTGGCTATTTTCTTTGTTTAGTTATTTTGAGTAGTGGTAACAATTTCAGCATTTAAACTAGTCAAGCAGATTAGGCAAGTCATCATGTATATGTACACATTACATTTCAGGGCTGATGAACTGACAGTTTATCAATCTTAAAAGTATAAACAAATAAGTGTGTGTGTGTGTGTATGTATATATATATATATATATATATATATATAATGTTTTTTGTTTTTTTTAATTTTTTTTACATCCATAAGCTTACTGACATTCTCTTACTCACGCCAAAAAATACTTAACCAGTAAAGTTCACCCATTCTAACTAAAAGACCAAGTAATGTTTTTAAGACATAGCATCAAATTTGAACAAAGTAACATAACTTAAGGGAGGTAATCCAGGTAAACTAATTTTGGTATTTATTGGACAAAATCAACTTTGGAACAAAAACGTCTTATGAAGCAACAAGTAAAAAGAGTAAAATTACTGGCATCAACTTGTGGTAATAAAATAAACACATCCCTTCTCGTTTATAACCATCCATGAATATAAAATAAAACATTTTCAGTGCTAAATCTGAATTAGTTGAATAAAGCTTTTACTTACAGTTGTTATTAAATTACAATTTAATTGACTAATTCAGAAGGTGAACTGTCTGAACATCAAAGTAGGTGAAAGTGTGTCAGGGTGAAGCATCCAAACTCAGAACACGAGGAAGAAACACAAGGAAGACCTATTAAAGTCGAGCCATCTCAATGATTCCAAAGGACTCACAAGATGTCCAGTCATTTAAAGGATTTTCTTCCATATGAATAAAATAAATACTGTTGGACAATGTGGTAATAAAATAAGCACATTCCATCTCACTTATAACCATCCATTACTATAAAATAAAACATTTTCAGTGCTCAAGTTGAATTGTCGTTAAGTTATTATAGGTAGAGTTTTAAAATAGACATGGTGTCTAGAAATGATCATTAATTTTTTTTATATTATTGCATATTAAGCACTTCATATCCCAAGTATGAAATCAGAAGAGCCCTATTTGTTATGTAAATTCATTATAAATTGATTCCTCTAAACAAATTTAGCATAAAAGATAAGGAAATGCAGTAAAGAATAGGATGCACTAGAGGTAGTTTGGCCCAATGTTGAAAACTGCTACAAAACCAAAATATTAACCTAGAACCTCAAGGTATGTTCTTAAATAGCCTTGTCAGATTGAAACTTTCATATGGATGCAAGGTACCAAACCCATTCAGAAATATCTATATTGTCAGTTGTATACAACCACATTCTAAGAAAAAAATGTTTTAAAAAATGGCTTAAATGATTAAAAATGGCTTTGAGGGAGTGAAGCCTATGAATCTTAGTGAAGACCACACTTCTTCAAACCTTGTGGACTGGTGCTACAGAATCACAAAGAACTGTACCTGATAACAGAAACCACTTCACTTGAGGACTTTCAACAGAAGCAACAGCTAAAACGGATATCACATATAACTCGAAGAGAAAATAATGACATAATCAAAATGTTGCCATTCCACACTACTTCAAATAAAAGGTTAGGAAGGAAACTCCCATCAATACTGAAAAGAGCAATAACAGCTACTGGAGAAACCTACTTTCCTGAAAAATTGTTTTAAAGGAAAGCTTTTATAAATTTCAACTGAAAGTGGTTTTCCTTATAAGGAAACAGCTAATATTAACATTACCAGGATCCCCTCTCCCCAAAATATGCTTCCACTTCCCATCTCTAAGTAGCCACAAAATAGCATTTAATTATTTATTTTTCTAAACTTTTTTATATGTTAGTATCAATTAAGCACTCAAGGTTAAAAATTTCTAAATAAAAAAAAAAAATAAAAAAATTTTTTTACAAATTTTAAGAAATCATATTGCATGAGTATATCTATCTCTGTAAAGGGATCAATTTACAAAATTTTGCATAGCAAACAGGACCCCCTATTTACTTTTACAAAATTCACTAAAAAGTGGGGAGAGTTATATTAATAATCTGAAGTAATTAATATTAGTAAAAAAAATAAAATAAGCTTTTTTTTTTTTTTTTTAATCAAACATTTAGGGGGCAGGGTCTGCCAAAGAAAATTAGTAGTAAATGGGGTTCATAGGTAAAAAGAAAAAAAAAAAAAAGGTTAACAATAACTGTTCTAAACAATCATATAAAGAATTATTTATAATATAATATAAAATAAAATAAAAGTATCCATATCTCTCCTTCTTCAGTCACTTATGTGCCATGCGTGATACACACTTAGGCGATCATGTATCTTTCGATACATGACTGACGAGGCAGATTTTTTCCCGCAGTAGGTTGCCATTTCTTTCTGCAGTAGACCAATTGCCATGCAAGGCTATAGAACCCAGTCTGTCTTTCTATTTACCCATAGCTGGAGGGAGAAGAAGAGGATTCATACCTTTCCCAAGAGTATTAGCATGTAATGGATTTGACTGGAATTTGAACTCAGCTCTCCAATTCCTCAACTAGAGCCGCTATCCATTACCCCATTGTAATGCGATTTTCTGTTTTTAAAATATGAAACATTAATCCGCACCAATAAGCAAATATACCATCTATAATCATAATAATTGTATATTTCATTAGTAAGTATAGGAAAACAAGCTGCAAATACATTGCTTTTTGTTTCTTTTGTTTTGTTAGTTTTCTTCAATTATTTTTACTTAATTCAAAAAGAAGAATTCTTTATTATATACAACAAAAAAATCAATGACATATACAAAAATCATAGATTACTCGTGCAGAAAATATAACCCATACTATTACGAAATTACTTAAATTTCACCTTCATATATTTTTTTAGCAATATGGGTAAACTAGTTAGTAAATAAACCTAATTCATACAGATTTGTTCATAAGGCAGTGCCTTATTAAGTAAGCAAATAGAAAACAATAGATATAGTGAAAAATCATTTCCCAAGAGGACATGTAACACATTAATAACAGTTGCTTTTAAACACCAGCACACTTATTGTTGGTCAGACTTGCACTGTATAATCTACTACAGTAATCATGACTTTTCCAGCAGTGTGTTTCTGTGTTATGTAGTGGGGCTGGGAAAGTGGGGGGTATGACATTAGGGTGTGGCAGAAATACCTCCCACATTTTAAATTGTCATTTGTGTGATGTTAATGAACTTAGGCAAGTGGCAATGGTGTCTTTATTTAGTTAATGTCTTACCATTAAGTGGGCCGTCCTGGATAAGACGATAAACTATGTCCAACAGCAAGGCCTCTGATCAGGAGGTTTTGAGAAGCGTGGAACAACCTCTTAACTGCTGATGTTCCCAGGTCCACCCTGACCTGAGGTGATAGCACCAGTTAGGGTCCCAACTATGAGCAAATAGTTAATCCCCCTCAAACTAGGGTCAAAACATTATGAAAATGTAAAAATAGGTTTTAATAACAGAAACACTTCGTAAAATATATATATATAATTACTAACTATACATTTTTGAAAAAAAAAAAAAAAAAAAATTACCAGCTATACATTTTTTTAAAAAAATATTACCAGCTAAGGAAAATTATTACCAGAAATGGATTTTTTTGAAGGAAGGAATATCACCAGAAATGGATTTTTGGAAAAAAAATATTACCAACAATGAAAATTTTGTCGGCATTAAATGACCCACTGATGCTGTAAAACAAACCAAACTAATGTCCTCATCTTTGTAGCCATATTTATTACAACATTTCAGCTGTTGTACGCTCCGGCCTTCTTCAGGTGGTTGGAATGTCAAACTGAACCCTTTATTTTGCTCACTGGGGTAGACTGTGCCAGTGGATAAAGGCGTTGGTTAGATCCAGTGACAGGACCCAGAGTGTGAGTTCAATACCTGGTTAAGGCAGTGGAGAACTTTCAGAGGGAAATTAACAGGAGTTAACTGATAACTGACATCCATTAAACATGGCACGTGGGACTAGAACAGTCTACCCCAGTGAGCGAAATAAAGGGTTCAGTTCAACATTCCAACAACCTGAAGAAGGCCGAAGCGTACAACAGCCGAAACATTGTAATAAATATGGTGACAAAGATGAGGACAATAGTCCGAATAATGTAAATAATGTACATAATACCTCATCTCAGAAATATAGACAGATAAACCAAATTAAACCATTAAGTGGGATGTATTTCTGCTGCACACTGTATAATTGCAGCAATAACAGTTATATAGCTACCATTTCAGTATGTTAGTTATGGGAGTATGGTTTGCCAAAGTGCCCACTCATTAACTCTCTTCTGTCAGTTACTGTGACATGCCAATGACAATATATTAGGTTGGTGCAAAAATAATGACGTAATAATGTCGTTTTTTGACGTATTTTTTAACGTCAAAAAACGGCATTATTACGTCATCATTTTTACACCAACCTAATATTTTGTCAAAAATTTATTGGTGAGACTATGTGCAGGGAGAAATGGATTAATGCCTTTCTCAAAGGCATAACTAAATTCTTTAATCCTTTCAGAATGTTACCAATCACGGTTCTCCACAACTTCTTTTTCATCTTTTGCTGACCCTTCACAAACTTTCTGTTCTGCCAGACATTCAGGCAAAGGTAGAGGTAGATTAATTGCTGTTTCTCCATCCTTCTCTTATCTTCAGTATGTCCTGCGAGTGTTAAATTTTCCAGGTCCTCTTTCCTCCTTAGGTGTCACAGAAATTTCAGCTGTCTCTTTTGGATTGTAAGTATCACTTTTCTTCTAATTCCTATTTCCTTTAAATTTTCCTAAATGACTCCACATTCTGTCCATGGTATCTCAGCCTTCATCAGTAGAACTACATTTGTTGATTCAAGTTTCTTTATCTGTACATACTACCCCTGTAACCAAAGATCCCCCAACAAACGACCACATGGGACCCTTATTGGGGGTCCCGGGCAGTGCATTATGACATTCACTAGCTTATCAACATCTGCTATTTTCTATCTACATTTATATACATTATATATTAAACTAAGCACAACTGATTATTTGTATTAAAGGATGAAAAAAAATTTGTGGATTTTGACATCATTCTGGTGCTTTTTTTTGTGTTCAAATCTGTGAATTTATTTTGCTCATGCAAAATAAATTCCCAGATTAAAAAAAAACTATAAAATTGGACTATTGGAAAAAGACTATAAAATTGACTATTTTTTTTTATCTATAATGTTGAATGTGTTAAAATTATTCAACTTTTTAAAAAGAAAAATTCTCAAGTTGATTGTAAAAATTGCCACAAAATTGTTGATTTAATTAAAATGGAATGAGCTATTATGAAATCTCTCTAATTTGGATTTAGATAACTGTTATGTTTTGCATATCTCTCTGCATAGTAGTAGTCGTAGTACAGTTCTCCATGTCCTGAATAGCAGCCAGGTTTGCTAGGCATAGCCACCCTATATTCGCCAGTTGTTCTCTATTTATAATTGTCTATCTAATTTGCATACGATACTACAGATACATTGTTATTTATTTTCAATTTTTCTAGTTGAATTCTTCACCTATATTGCATATGAGCCATTAATGTACGTGATTAGATTACAATCAAATTTCTATTTCATATGAATACAGACTTATGAAAATTGAAATGTAGTAGAGGGGGGTGGGCGGTGGCTTCTTCAGATGTTTATTGATCTGGGTAATCTTTATGAAATTTCAAACTGAACCTTTTATTTAATCTATAGAGTGTAGATGGTTTTCATTGTACTGTCCATATCAAGAGATATGATCGACATATTTTTTTTTTTACACTAAAAAGAACAAAGCAAGATATTCCTAGACATGCACAGTAAAACAAAAACAACCAAATCCTGCAGATTAAATAAAGGGTTCAGTTCAAAATAAATTAAATTTACCTCGAGTGATAGACTCCTGAAGAAGGCCAGAAAGCACAACAACCAAAATGTGATAACAACGACAAAGTTGAGGATATTATTTCAAATGTAAATAATGATAATGCCACATTAAGACAGAAACTATACATTCAATCTTCTTATTGTTAATAGTTAGTCTTTTCTTCTTGCTTTCCTTCACTTACCTTGTTTAAGAGTTCTTTCAGTTTTTTTTGTTTTTTTCTATACAGTGTTATCTGCATGTCTTATGTTGAGATTATGTCCACAAATAATAACTCTTAGTTCTCTCAATATGAGTCTCATTGTATAGGTCAAGTAAATCTGGTGAGAAAACATATTCTTTTCTTATTCCTCTTTTTTTTTTTTTGTGTCTATTAAATCCAGAACATTTGTTTTCAGTAAAGGACAGATTAATCTAATATCTTTCCCATATAAATCAAGCTTTTCTGGTAATTCAAGTAGCTCTTTGTGTCAGATCCTATTTCATTTTAAGTATGGCTACACTTCACACCACTTGACCTTCATGATACACAGAATTGAAAGATACATTTCAATTCCTGACCCCAGGAAAAATCAAGATCGTTTTTCATGTTTTTCTGCTGTTATTTTTATTTTTTTTTATTTTTACTTTTTCTAGTTGTGAGTAAGGAAGAATATTAGCAATATTTTTTAAAATCCAAACCCAGGACCTATTGACTCCTGTTGGAGGAACCCCTCCCTAATTGACCATGTCTTCAGGAATGTAGTTGCCTTGACCACACTTGGCCAATTGCAGGTGGGTTAAGCTATTTAACCCACAGTTGGAGGTTTTGAGTTCTTCTCCTAGACCAGTTGCCACCCAAGGCTATAAGAGACAGTGTCTCGCTATTTATTCATAGCTTAGAAGAAATGGACTCATACCTTTCCTAAAATTCTTACATTTGTATGTGACTGAATGTAACAAACTGCTCTTAGATTCCTCAATCCAAGCCAGTATCCATTACTCCACTGTGCCTCCATAATATTTCTCCATTATTAACAAAATAAGATCATAAATTTAATGAAACTTGATCAATTTATATAGTAAACAGTAATTTCTAAAGTGATGGATTTTAATTTAAAGTGCATATCTTTCTTTAATAAGATTTCTCAAATATTCAGTTCAGTAGAGGAAAATAAATAAATATCAGTCAGTTATGTGCCATGTGTGATACATGCTTAGGTGATCATGTATCGTTCTATACATCACTGATGAGGCAGATTTTTTCCTGCAGTAGGTTGCCATTTCTTTCTGCAGTAGACCAGTTGCCATCCAAGGCTATAGAACCCGGTCTGTCCTGCAATTTATCCATTTCCCAATAGTATTAGCACGTAAATGAATGTAATGAATTCGACTGGAATTCAAACTCATCTCTCTGATTCCTTAATCTGAGTTGCTATTCATTACTCCATCGTGCCTCCTCTGTTTAATATAGTGTTTAATAAATAAACAGAGCATCTACTCAAATGTGGGTATTCACTAAAAATAACGTTTAACTGTAAACAGTAAATGCTATTAATTTTCTAAAATATTAACAGATTATTAGATAAATAATCAATGATGACAAATAATATATTGTTTAATTTTCATCAAGTAAACGTGCTTGTTTATATCATGCATCAATGAAACTCGAGTCTACCAACCATAGCATTTTAATAAACAGAGCTTCCCTAAAGTCTGGACACATAGGAAATCTCATTAACTATATTTTTTTTTACCTCAATAGATTAAACATGGTCTTGTTGAAAGAAAAAAGAACTAACTTCTTTTTCTGGGGTATGCTAAAGGAGGTGTACTCTATGAAAATCACAGATGCAACACACTTGATTGAACGCATATAGAATGAATGTACTAAAATTGATAGCAATGTGAATGTTATTGCATCAATCTTGCAAACTGCATCAAGCTTGGCATCACAGATGATGAAAATCAAATTGAAGATGTTATTTGTTAATATTCCAATTCAATAAAATGTTGAAAATTTCATTACTTGAAAATATACGTTTTTTGCCTCTGTGTCGAGACTTTAGGGACAGCCTGTATATATACAAAGGGATGCTGAAAGGTATTCAAAACCAGGCCAAGAAGGGATTCTAAGGCATTGTAAAACTTTAGACCGGGCAATATGCAATATCCCCAATCATTGCAAAATTATTAGTAGCACAATGTAGTATATGAACTAATAGAGAGAGAGAGAAAAAAAAAAGATCTCAAATCCAGCTGTACATAAAACAGCAAAAATCTAGCCGTAACATCAGATAATGATCTTTATTATCTTTTCCCCAAATTCCAACAAGTTTTTCTCACATATTGGTTTGTCTATAAGGGATGAAACACATAGCTGACTAGCTTTTCCACATTGTCTTATCTCCACTTTTTTTCTTTTTTACAATGAGGTTCACCCTGTACAAGGCTCAAGAGCCACACGAGTTAGAGGGTTATAGAGTAAGAGGCACAGTTTATGGATATGTGAGGAAGATGACAGTTAACCTGAGATTGGAACAGGTTAAGATTGTAATGATCAGGAAAGCACCCTCTTGGGAGTCAGTTTTGGATTTTTTTCTACATCCTACTATTATATACATATATGCATTTTTTTAAAATCATGTCCATTCAGAATGTAGGCAATCACAGTTATCTATAGATACCTTTTTCGTTTTATTATCTGTGAATTTCCATAACTCCTTGGGAATTATAGTGGAGTGATTTCCTATTGCTAGTGATTTTAAATTCAGAGGTTTCCTTCTAGACTGGTTGCTAACCAAGGTTAGAGAGCCTAGTCTAACCTGCTCTTTAGCATACAGATGGTGGTTGGGGAGAAGAAATCGATTCATGCCTTTTCCAAGGGCATTTGTGCAAAAGTGAATGCAAGAGACTAGCCCAGAATTTGAACTCAGCTTGCTTATTCTGCTTTATGCACATATATCCATTACACTACCTGCACATCCCCATTAAGAAGAAAAAAAAAAAAAGCCACTTGCAGTTTTTGAATATTTTTCATAACCAATGCTCAAGATAAAATAAACTCTTTATAATCAATATAGAATAGCATGTTTTTTACATTTCTTTAGCTGTCCTGGGTATGACAATAAACTACATCCATATCCTGGGTAAGACAATAAACTCTGTCTAACAGCAAGGCCTCTGATGGGGAGGTTTTGAGGAATGTTGAACCACTTAATTGCTGGTGTTCCCAGGTCCACCCTGAACCAGGGTAGTAGCACCTGTTAGAGTCCCAGCTATGGGTAAATAGTTAACACCTAAACTGGGATTAAAATACTGTGAAAGTGTAAAAATAGGTTTTAATACCAGAAATACTTTGTAAAGAATTATTACCAGCAATAAATTTTTGAAGAAAAATTATTACCAGCAATACATTTGAAAACAAAAATATATTACTAGCAATAAAAATTTTGTCGTATTACATAACCTATTGATGTTGATATTCCATAAAACCAAACATTTCTTTAGACATTCCAATCTGTTGATGCCAATATTGCACCACAGATTCCCAGATTTCATTTGTGGACATCTTAGCAATTATTTTTTGCTGCATATGGGCCTATAGATTCTCTATAGGATTTAAACCTGAGCTATGACCTGGCCAGTATATCATTTTCATTGACTTCACCTCTAACAGTTTTAGTTTGGTTTCTGTTTGAATTTCTGGGATGAGGTATTATCCTTACTTACAATATTTACATGTGGATTATTGTCCTCATCTATCACAAAGTTTCAGCTATTGTGCTCTATTGGTTTTTGATAAACACACAATGAAGACAGGAGGGCATAACAACTAAAATGTTGTGATAATGTCAACAAAGATGAGGATAATATTCCACAGGTAAATAGTGTAAACAAACATTTTTTTTCTTTTTTGTTTTCACAGTATGGACAGGTTATTGAAAACTATGATACTCCACAAAGAGAAGTTTCAAATCTTGACTCTTCACTTGACAAAAGTTTTTCAAAGCAATTTAAATAAAAATCAAATCATTTTTTACCAAAAAATGCTGTTTTTACTGTTCTTATTTGACAACAGAAGCATCTCTGCAAATATTTTTCTTTGATCAGTCTTTGTCATACTTGGATTTAGTGGAAAAGGGGTGAGCAATAACTGAGCAGTATCAAAAGAATGAGATGAGGTATTTCTTGACAAGGACAGTGGAAAGAGAACAATCTACTCCCAAAGAGTTCAGCTTGAAATTCACTGTTTGTTACCTGTATCATCATACACCTGATAATCCACATGTAAATAGTGAAATATGAGTATATATATATATATATATATATATATATGTGTGTGTGTGTGTGTGTGTATGTATGTGTATATATATATGGATGAGTTTAGCCTAAGATAGGGGTAGGCAAAAATTGCTTTGGCGGACCCCTTAAAATGAGGGCACCAGAGCAATTGTTTTTAGAGTTTGTTTTTTATTTGTAAAAAGTAATATTAACGTAAAATCTTAAAAATTAATAAAACTAAACAAGAAGCTTTAAAATTAAATATTTTTATTGATAAATAACAAATTATGAAAACTAGAATTATTGGCAATGATACATTGCAGTGGAACATTTTCTAAAAAGACATCAAACATGCAAGATTGAAAAACTTGTAGCACTTGTTGAAATTCCTTTCATCTACCTCTTTTCTTTGAAAATATATCTGTAATGGGGCACTAGTCAAATCCTCATGACCACCTTATTAAGAAAAACATAACACATTTCGTTCTTAATTTAAAAAAAAAATTTTTTTGGAAGTTGAAGGCAAAAATTGTGATGGGTGTGGATTGTTTTTAAGGGCACCTTAGTATTAAATATGGCATCACAGCATTTTTCCATAGTGTCTCAGCATAAATTCGTTGCTATGTGTGTGTGTGTGTGAATATATATATATATATATATATATATATATATACACTTGTGGACAGAATTATTCACCCCCACTGAATATTTGCATATTTTCTAAGGAAATGCAAATATTTGCAAGTACTTACTGAATTTATCATAAATAGTTGATTCCATATTTAATTTTGAATAATTACCAAAATTTTTAAAAGTTTCAATCTATTATATTCATAGCTATAGATTTTTCTAAAAGTTGGTGCAGTTCAAAATTATTGGCTCCCACTTACGGAAATTATGAAATAATATTGCTCTAGGGTAATTGTAATGTTTTTTTTGTTTGTTTTTTCTTAATTTGACATTTAATACAAACACCCCTTGAAAATGAAATAATATTAACCTGATTCTATAACATTCTAAAAAATAATGAAGACAATATGTGAGTGCCGTGTACCATAACTCATTCATTCTGCAACAATGGCAAAGATGGTTGAACTTGACAAGAAGCTCTAAATGAAGAGAGTTGATGCATACAAATAAATTGATGGATATACAACACTTTTCAAGTGTTTAAATGATTCTAGATTGACAATTTGCAGCATTATCAAGAAGTACAATGAGACTCATTATGTTAAGAATAAATTAAGAACTGGCAGAAAATGGTTAATTTCTGAGAGAATAGAAAGCAAAATTGCTAGAGATGTATTGAAGAATTCTCACTTTGTTGCTTAAGGCAAAAAACCTAAAAGGCAGATTAGCTTATGCTAGATGCCACCTAAAAACATTGGATTAAATATTGGAATACTGTTTTATGGTCAGATGACTCCAATCTAAAATTATTTGGTCACATGAACTCCCTTCATGTACGAAGGAAAGTGAATGAAGCTCACAAACCGAAAAATACCCTCCCTACAATTAAGCAAAGTGGTGGGAGCATTATGCTCTGGAGATGTTTTGCTGGTTCTGGATAGGGAGAACTAGTGAGAGTACCAGGTATCATAGATAAAGAGCTGTAATACAATAGTAAGTGCACCACATTGAAAATTTATGAGCATATTTGAAGAAATAGGTAACTGACTGTTGCATAATTATATATATATATATATATATATATATATATATATATATATATATATACACATTAAGAAATAGACAAAGTCCGACAATTTATTTATTAAAGACATTTTTATGTTTAACGTTCTTTTTCTAGATACAAGTATTTAAGTAAATGCTCTGTTTATAATAAACAGTATTAAATACATTTACCGGCCTGAATGTCCGAGAAATTATTTCATCCGTAAAGGATGCAGGTTCGAATCCTGTCAAAGGACGAATATTTTCTATGAAAATTTCTCAGACATTCAGGCCGGTAAATGTTATTTAATACTGTTTATTATAAACAGAGCATTTACTTAAATACTTGTATCTAGAAAAAGAACGTTAAATATAAAAATGTCTTTAATATATATATATATATATATATATATATATATATATACATACATACATACATACACACACTTTATCTCTCTTGTTATGACAGCACAAAGAGAAAAGAAAAGAAAAAAAAAAGATTAGTATCCTATTTGGGGGTGGTATTTTAATTAGTATCATAACCATTTCTAAAACAGGCATGTGTCAGGATTTGCAAAGCCTGGTAAACTTATTTAAACAAAATAAAAAAATTTTAAAATTAAATATATTTAAAATTTTTATTCTCAATGGAAATGTATATTATGTCACTAAATATTTATTATCTGCATTTTATTACATTATAAAATTTCTAAAGATTCAGAATGAGCGTGTTGTTTGTTTGATGAAACTTCATTTATATACTTTAAATTTTTAATTCCTCTTTTTATCAATCTTGGTTAAGCATTTACCTGATTGTTGAAAACAGTGAAAGAAAACCAAAAGAAAATTGATGAGATGGAGAGAGAAAGAGTACTTGAAAGAAAGAACTTAAAGAAAGAAAGAAATAAAAGGAAAAGAAAAAAAAGTAAGAAAAAATGAAATACTTCAAAAACGGAAAATGAAAGAGGAAAAATATGAGAAAAACAATTTATAAATTAAAAAATATGTTAGAAATATTCAGAACAAAAAGTAAAGGAAGAAGAAAGAGTAAGAAATTATAGAGAGAGCACTAAAAAGAATAGCATAAAAGTGAAAAGATAAAATAAAAGACAGGTAAAGAGGGGAAACAAAAAGAAAAAAGAGGAAAAAAATATCAATACCCCATAAAAAACAGACTATTCTATTTTCATAGTATCAGAGGCTTTACTTGGTTTCAGTAAATGAATGAATGAATGAATGAAAGAAAGAAAGAAAGAAGTTTTTAAGCACAACAAATATTTAATGATGCGATAGGTGAATTTCTATAGATATTGTCATAGAACTCACCATGAGCTTATTCAATAATTAACTTAAGAATTAAGATTCAACAGAATATTAAAACAAGAAAACTGTAATTTTCATGGATCTTTCTAGTAAAATATAATTTTGCAAAGCAAAAATTTCACTGAAATATGCTGGAAAACTTTCCAAGCTTTCATCTGAAATCAAAATATTTTACCAATATCTTCATTCCTAAAAGAATTACTACTTTTCCAAGCCAACATGCATGACTATGAAAATGTAAAATAATTAAAAGAAAACCTTTAAATTCATGACCTCATGTTATTTAAAATACATAACACATAAATTAATCCCAAACTAAAATAATTTAATTACTAATTTGCATTAAAAAAAAAAATTTTTTTAAGAACCTCACTCACTCACTTTCACTTATTAGCCTTCATGTCCTCCATAGCTTGCCTGACTTTTCAATCAATCTGATGAATATTTATGAACATTCTTAAATTTAAAAATTTTGAGAAACCGATAACATTTTTACTCTTATATATAAATACTTGTTACAAAATAAAATCCTTGCATTTGCTTAGATAAAATCCCTCAGAAGATGAAACATGCTGGCTAAGGTAAGTTTTCCTTTTGTCTATATTCATGAAACAAAATGGTCACAATATATGACAAAAAATGTCAGTTTAAACTGATGCAAAGTGAATATAGGTTAAAAAGCATAATTAAAGAGGGTAAAAAGATGTCTAAAAAAATATAAAATTAAATTATAAATTTTAAAGAAAAATGTTTTAATTCAATATGGTCACAACTGAAAACAGATAGAAGTTGGAAGTTTGGTTAAC